>JAJKFI010000078.1:1633120-1732966 GCA_029204185.1 Lerista edwardsae
TATTATTATTATTATTATTATTATTATTATTATTATTATTATTATTATTAGTGCCAGCTAAAGTTTGCTGGCTTAACTATGCTGGCCTAAATCCAGGTTAGGATTGTGCCCTGATTTTGTTACAGTCTAGTATTGGAAAAAGAATAAATATTTGGTTTATTTAGGGTATCACACGGATGAAGGGTATCACAAAATCTCGGACTGCTAGTTCCTAGCCCCAAGGTCATAGACTAATAACCCATTAATAACCCACATGGCACTAAAAATACAGTATCTCCATATGAAAATCCTACCATGTCAGAAATGAATTGTTTGAAATGAATTTTTTCTGACTTGCTAATTTTTGATACCAGGTAATGCAGATGTCCATCATCAAACTCCTCCTCATATGAAACATGAGATGGTGCTTTCCCCACACCAGACCTTTTGCAGCCCATTGTCTACACTGAGTTTGACACCGAGCAACAGAATTGTACAGCTCAGGTTTACAGAAAGAAAATGTCATGGGTAACGTGGATCTCAATTGAGAATCAAAGTCTATGGTAAATGGCCAAGATATCTGAGTTAAGGAGTGAGCTAGTCATTGCAGTCAGTCGTTGATTTTCATGCCTTTTTATATGCTGTATTGGCAGAGTAATGAACCTTGTTACAATTTAATAAACCTTATTTCAGCCTCAACAGCTTGGTCTCGGTACTGGCTGATAAGGAATGGACAGATTGGTTTTTACAGTTAAGCAGCCATGGAGTGCCTTGAAAGCAAAACACAAGAAGCCAGAAGCAAAAAGAGAAGTTTCAAATGCTCTCTCTCTCCCCCCCCTCTCTCTCAGTGTTCAATACAAATCTCAGTGTATTAGTGTACATTACAAATGAAAGTACCTTCACTCATCTAAGCAAAAAGCAGATGACGAGGAGACCTATGCAAGAATTTATTTGCTGGATCCAACCAAGCCCCCCCCCCCCCAGTCTAGCATTCTGGCTGAAACAGTGGCTTGGTGGAGGCCTCCAGGAAGCTTATGAGCAGATTATGATGTAATAGTCACACACACCCTTTCCAAACACAGCTGTGTTCTATATCAGAGGTATCAAACATCTTCTTTATCCGGATATGGCCCCTGGAAACTTTTTATTTGGCCCTTGTATCCATTTGGTTCCCCCAGCACCACCATCAGCGGTTGAGCTGCAAAATGACACTTCATAAGAACATAAGAAGAGCCCTGCTGGATCAGACCAAAGGCCCATCTAGTCCAGCTTCCTGTATCTCACAGCGGCCCACCAGGTGCCCCAGGGAGGCATGAGACCACAAGATGCTTGCATCCTGTTGCCACTCCCTTGCACCCTGTACCAGTAGCCCTCCACCTTTGTAAGGAGGTTGCACAAACCATCATTGCCACTTCGGCAGAATTGGCACTGCTAAAAGGGCAGCCCATGTGAAAACTGGGTTCTTCCATATCTTGAATGATCAAGGGTAGCATATTTTCTAATGAGTTCCTAAACTCATCTGCTTAATGATGTCACTTCCTACTTAATGACATCATTTCTGGCCCTCAACAATGAATGCTATTTGGCCTGCTGTATGAAACAATTTGACATCCCGTTTGCTACAATGATGTGCAACCATCAATGGCAGGGTTGTAGCTAAAGAAGTGCTGGGGGTGGGTGGAATTGCACCAGGCAACAAGCTTTAGGGAGGCAACAAGCTGAGCTTGACACTAGTGGCCAAAATTGTAAAAATCTTGGTATGTATTTATAACACCATCATGTTATATACAATTGAATGTGGAATTTAATGCAGAATGCAATGAAACAAATTGGAGTATAATAACTTCATTCTATCAAATGTTATGGCCAAAAAAATGAAAACATGAAAATATAATTGTGATGTCACTTCCTGTTGTGACATCTCTTCCAGGGCAACATTTTGCCCTCTGAACCAGGCTGACTGCAAGGTTGACAGTTCGAGACAACGCGACAGAGTAAGCCTCCGTCGCTTGTCCCAGCTCTCGCCAACCTAGCAGTTAGAAAGCAAGTAAAACTGCAAATAGATAAATAGGTACCACTTCGGTGGGAAGGTAACGGCATTCCGTGCGTTATGGCGTATAGTCATGCCGGCCACATGACCACGGAAGCTTGTCCTCAGGACAAACGCTGTCTCTTCAGCATAGAAACAGAGATGCGAACCACCCCCATGACTAGACCATTTGGTCGTGGGGAGACCTTTACCTTTTACCAGGCTTCACCAGTGATCCCTGGCCAATTGCTTGCTAAGCAAATGATAATCCCTAATTTCCTTCCCATCTTCCAACTCACCCCAACTGCAGTCGTACCTCTAATCTCTTCAATGTAAAGGTCTCTGTCCTAATATAACCAATCCGCTAAGCACTGTGGACATGCCAGCAATTAATCACTCTCCGACGAGGCCTGCTCCTTCCGTGCAAAGAGGATGCTGTTCTTAGGACTGAGCAAGATGATGTCATGACATGAGGCAAAGCCAGACTTACGTGCTGTTCCAGCTCAATTCCCTGAGCCTGCTAAAAGTTTAAGGCAATATTTACAAATTAAATGCCTCCATAAAAGCCAAACAGAGAGGCTAATGGCCCTGGATTTAGCCCTTGATTAAATTGCTAGGTCGGCCATCCGATTCCTTTCTACTCTCTGTGACCTTTTGTGTTGCTTTTATTCGTGGCAAAATGAATTTATACGCCATGTAATTATCGAAAGAAAATAGTTTTGACCTCAGTTCCATCCTCCCTATCTTAATGTGCATAATTGTTTTGCTAGCCGTTTATTACTGTCAACATTCCCGGTCAGGTGCGGCAGAGAGCACCAGAAGGAGGGGCCAGTGGAGTGGGAGGAGGTCGTCAGGTTTCAAGGAGCAGAGGACTGTTTAGCCATTCCATCTTCATTAGAGCTATGTGTGAGGTCAGAAGCAGCCACACATACTTGGTGTTCTGTAAACACCAGCAGGATAATTTTGCTTGTGCCGCTCTGAAAGATCACAAAGAACGGTTGGCCATCATGATTGTGGCTCGCTAAGACTGCGGTCAGTTAGGGAAGTCTTCTTTATCCTATCCCCCTAAGCAGTGGTGGAATCTAAACGATAGAAGAACAGGAACCATGACCGGGACTCACGTTTGATTGGCAGCCCGTCCCTTTGGCTCCACTGCCTTCCCGCCCGCTGCGCGGGCTACCCTCGGTGGACGCGCCCCTCCGCCGCTCACTCAGGCCCCCGGCCCGCCCCACCTATCCCCCCGGCGAGCAGGCGGCCCCCCCGAGGCCAAGAGCGCCTCGCAGCACCACGTCCATCATGGAGCCGGCAACGAATGGCGACAGGTGGGCGGAGCTAGCCCAGATTAGGTTCAGGAACGGCTGTTCCGGCGCGTTCCTCCTCTATGACATCACTGCCCCTAAGGGTAGAGTCCTAACTTGGAGTTAAGCCAGCAAAGTTTGGCCGGCACAAGGGCCACCGTAAAGCCCATTTGTACCATTCTCAGGTGCAATCCAGAGTGCAGCGCAGTGTTGTTGCATCAATGCGGTGTCATTAGTGCTGATGCGGGAGTGCCAACCAGCACCCCCGCGTCAGCGCTAATGCTCCCAGACCAGCTCTAGCTGTAGGACTGACCTGGAAGCACAGCCAGAGAGCCACCCGTACGCCGGCTAAACTCGGCTGGCACAGGGGCAATTCTGGGTGGGAGGGAGGGAGGACGTGGGTGGGCGGGCCGGTAGACGTGCCGGCCCAGGGAGGGGGTGGGGCATGGGATGCATCCATTAGGCTGCATCCAAGGCCTCATCCCCAGGCCGCCCCAATGTGGGCCGCTCAGTCTCCTCAGTTCTGCACCCATGATTTTGCCCACGAGTAGCACATCGGGGAGGCTGGTGCCGGGAAGGCTCCAGTCGCCCTGTGAGCTGCGTTGGATGCAGCACAGGCCCACGGGCCTGCCTGCTGCAGTGCAGTTTAGGATTGGGCTGTCAGAGTCAGGGAGGATGGCACAGGTCTGTGTGCTGACTTCTCTGACTCCAAGAGTGATCCAAACATACTTTACGGTATCCCTTGTGCTAGCCAAACTTTGCTGGCCTTACTGTGCCGGCCTAACTCCAGGTTAGGATTGTGCCCTAAATCAGCTAATAGCCATCCTTATTCCTGCAAGAATTCCACTGCTAAGCACGGTATGGGATTCTGCTCAGCAGAAGGTCATCCGGCACACCTGTCGCCCCCTGGGGTGCTGCACCCGGGATGCACCACCCCTGCCCTGCTTGCTACACTACTGCATAAAAATTTCCCAACTAACATTCTCTCAAGCCTCAAGTAGCACCTGCTAAATGTCTGTGTTATCAGGCCATTATTAAAAGGAACAGGGCCAATTAATTGGTAAGCTCGGTGAGACCTGAAGCTACACTATCTGAAGCTGCTGCTGCTGCTGCTATCACCTGGCAAGTATGCATGTAATTTATAGCCTGCTTTTTTTGGTCAAAAACAAATACTCAAGGCAGCTTACGAGAACAGCAAACATGCACTATGAAATATAACAACTTGAAAAATGCTAAGGCCAACAATTTACAATTAACAGCTATAATAAAATCCAGATAAAAAATGCAGAAGTCAAAAATTCAAGTTGTAAACATCTCGTCTGTACACAGTAAATGCTGTCACTTTTGCCCCAATTCTATTTGGGTTCTTGCAGCAGCAGAGCTTGTGATCTTCTACCGTAAGTCTCAGTGTGGTACCAGAAAAGGGGCACCACTGCTGTGCAGTGTGGGACCACAGGTGCAAACAGACAGAGCTCCACATGAGCCATTGTCTCAGCCAGGCCATGCTGGAGCAGGTAAGGTGGTGGGGGGGGCAGCTTGTGGGAGCAGCAGAGGAGGAGCCGGGGGGGCGGGGCAGTTCAAGGGTGGCTTGGGATGGATATTAGCAGGAGACACACATGTCAAGTTCCTATTTTCCTGGCCCAACATGCTCCCTGATTCTCCCCAGATTAGTGCCAGCTGCATAGCTGGCACATATCCGAGGAGACCCACTGTCAGACATGGAGTTCACAGGGAGGTAAGTAAAAACATCATTACTTACCTTTCCTGAGCTGCCCGGTTACACACGTACACACCCCAACTATAAGATACAGTGCGTGCTCTATTGGTGGCACTGCTGGTGGGAGATAGATTGGGCTGTTTGGCTGTGTAGCTAGACATACATTCTAGACGGGAAGTTCCACTGAACTCAATGAGCATACTTAGGATTCGGCAGTCTCTTTTTCTTGCTGGCTAAATGTCAAACCAACTGATAACCTTGGATAGCCTGATAGCAGGTTCATCATTGTGTTTGTTTCCCAGGAATGACTCCTCCTTTCCTTTGCAACAGTGGCAGGAAAAACCTTACCTGCTTTAATCTATCAGATCATTTCCCGCCCATCATGGAAAGTATGGCTTTCAAATGCAACTGAGACAAAGCATTTGCGCCATGGTAATGACCTCTGTGTTCAGCGGAGCGGCTCCATTACGGATGCCCCTATTATTCTGAGAGAATTCATTCTTG
Organism: Lerista edwardsae; assembly: GCA_029204185.1. NCBI lineage: Eukaryota > Metazoa > Chordata > Lepidosauria > Squamata > Scincidae > Lerista > Lerista edwardsae. The sequence continues at coordinate 1,638,648 of JAJKFI010000078.1, forward strand.
TTCACAATCTAGTAATGCTAAACAATCCTTTGGAGGAGCCACCTTTTGTCTGAGATGTGTACTGTGTAAGAGAAATCCAGCTGAGGATGCTTGCAAGTGTTTGCTTTGGGAGTGAAAAGTTCATTTCCGAAAAAGGGAACTGCTCCCAGAGGCAGATCTAATGGAGGGCAAAGCTCTAAGTTTTGCAAGAAGCCTTACCTTGCAGTGGAAAACACTCCTCTCCTGCACTGTTTTAGCCAATCCTCACAGGGAAAAGCAACATCTTGGCGTTGCTTACTGGCTACAGCAGCAAGGGAGAGGAGGGATTTACATGACAGGGTAAGGCTTCTTGCAACACTTAGAGCTTTGCCCTCCCTGTAGATCCGCCTCTGACTGCTCCCTTCCAAACAACTAGTAAAGTCGTATTTCTTATATTATAAAGGGAAGAAATCTCTTTAGCTGTGCTCCATGGGTAAAAATACCAAGGGGTAGCAGAAGGTAGCATTCTTTCTGCTTCTAGTAAAAAGTCATGCTCTTTCTTACCTGTGCCCACACTGCTAGTTTTATCTTTCCACTGCTTTTTTCTTAAATATCTGTGTATCTACAAAACCATAGAGTAGTGGTATTCAAACTGTGGGTCAGGACCCATTTAGTGGGTCATAACCTGATGTCAGGTGGGTCGTGGAAAGATGGGAGCAGCCATCTTGAAAACTGCAGACCTTACTCTTGTTATACTCCTTTTGAGAGTATAAACAATTTGAATTTTCAAGTGAGGGTTTTTTTTGTTTTTGTTTTTAGTTCAGTGTTTTTAAATCATATTTTGTCCTAATCTTGCTTTCTGTCAAGGATGTTTCATGGTTGTACAATTGCTGCAGTCCAAGAATGCCAATTTGCATTTCAGGCGTGTCATTTTATTATGTTACAATGACAGCATTTCCGGCTGGATGATGTCACTTCCTGTTACAACATCACTTTCAGGTTATTGACATCATATTAATGACATCACTTCAGGTTAATGACATCACCCAACACGAGTACCATTCTGAAAAGTGGGTCCTGGTCTAAAAAGTTTGAATACAACTGCCGTAGAGAATGGGGTTGGCCTAGCAGGATATTCTGCTGGATGCCGCCACTGATCTGATGTCCTGCTTGCCCTCTCAATAGCCCTGGATAGAAAATGGCAATTCATCCCCTTTCATCCTTCTTGCATGATCTGTAAAAAACAAAACAGGAAATGCAGGACTTCTCGTATGCCCTGCCTGTACTTCCTGTTTCATTTAAAGGGACCGTGTGAGGTGAGTGACTAGGGAAGCAGATTGCATCTTTCTACACAGTGCCACCAGGAAGCACCTCATACACACAAAGGAAGTGTTCTGAGTTCCACATATTCTAACCCCCCCCCACTCCCCCGTGCAGCACCCATGTGGCATGGCACACTATACTGGAGTATATCCTGATGTACAGAAGGTGCAAGAAGCAGCAATAGGAAATAGGTTAGGGAATTTCTGCTACACATTCTATTCTTGAGGGAGCTGTTTTTGCTGTTGCAGAATAAGACTTATGAAAATCCTTCGCCCCGAGGAAGACTATCGTTGAAATCTACTGGATATTCTACAGAAAATAAATTACTGCTTTCCAGCACCAGCTTGAGGTTCTACCATCACCACCCCCAATTTCACCCTTTTCTCAAGATACAAGTCATTAAAAAAAGAACATGGATGTTTTTGGGAAAAGAATCAAGCATAGCATACAGCTGGAGTTGGCAATCACAAAGGAATTATTCTACAGAGTTGTCACTGAGGTCCCTGCTCTTATCTCAAGGGCATTTCTTTTACAGACAAAACTTTGATATTGTCGGTAAAAATGAGCAAAAGGTTTTCCCCTTTAAACTCAAAGAAAGAATGAAGTTATTGATTAAATGCAAATTAGGAGCCCTCCAATGACACCAGGGCTTTGAAGCACCAAATAATAGTTGTTTCCATTCCTTGGGTGAGGCCCATTCTCTCTTCAAAAGGCAAGAGATACCTTTTATTGGATGAACTAATGGCCAACTTTTAATATTCATGAACGTTCTTAGGTTTCTAGCATATTGGCAGAGTCTGTGCTTGAAAAAGATTTTCTGTGTTACAGTGTTCCAGCCCAGTCGTGTGCTGCCTGGCTGCAGGTATAATGCATTTTGCATTGAAGATGCTCTACAGTAGATGGCCAAAACACTGGAACAGGTAAGGCCACCCAGGGTGTGGAACAGGGTGGGGAAGTGGGAGAGGAAGGCAGAATGAGGAGGGATGGGTGGAACAGGGTAGTGATGAGGGCAGGAGATCAGGCCCAAGAGGGGGCGGGTTCAGTGGTAGCCAGTGGTGTCCCTATAGGGGGCAGAGCTCTAAGTCTTGCAAGGAGCCGTACCCTGTCATGTAAATTCCTCCTCTCCCTTGCCACTGTAAATTCCTCCTCTCCCTTGCCACAGGGAAAAGACATTGCTTTTCCCTGTGAGGATTGGCTAAAATGGCGCAGGAAAGAAGCAATTTCCACAGCAAGGTAAGGCTCCTTGGAAAACTTAGAGCTCCACCCCCCCATAGGGATGCCACTGGTGGTAGCACACCAACCAACCAACCCCAATCCAACCAACCCCTGTCCTGGGACTGATCCACCTTCCCAGGTCAACACAGCCTTGTTGACCCATGGCGGCTGCTGGGGGATTACCCTGTGGCAAGGAAACTAACCCCAGGGGGGGCCTTCAGTAGCTAAAAATCCCCTGCAGGATACAGTGAAAACTGCACCGGCAACACTGCATTGCCATGCATGGATTTAGTTAGGGTTGGGCTGTTTGTTGGGCTAAGCAAAGGTATTATGCCGCTTTGTTTTTCATTTTCTTGGACCAATGTGACTGCTAAGCCATGCTCCTCTTTTTGAGGGCTGGTTTGGATGGCCTCATCTGCTGGTCCCTCCTAGTAATGAGGGTGTGCATCTCCCATCCAGCCCCCACCACATAGTTCTTCTCCATATACTCATGTAGAGGATGGAACTGTCCCAATCATGCACTTTAAACATAACTTTAAAAGAAATATAGGGAATGGGATGTGCACACCCTCACTTTTAGTCATGCTGATGGAATCATCTGAATTGGCCCAAGGCAACTCTGACATTTAAGGCATTTCTGAAGAATGAAACAGCACACTTTCTCTGTTGCTGACAAATGTCCTGTGAGATGTACAGATAGAGAGAGTTTCCCATCTATATATTAAGGAAAAGATGGGGAATGTCCATTATTTCTATTGGATAAGTGAGCGAACTTTTCTCACCCTATTGAAGCCAAGGCAAAAAAAAAAAAATCCTAGCATGCCCCTTGCGTCAACGTGACATCATTGTGTTGATGCAAGGGGCGCAGCGCCGGCTGGCAGCATCGGCTTCAAAACGCCAACGTAGAGTCTCCTTTGCGCCGACTGAAGACGGTCGGCGCAAGGGATTCTCTGTCCCGTTTCAGGATGGGGATTGGTGGGAGGGGGGGAGGCGGAAGGTGGGAATTGGGCAGGACCTGGTCGGGCTTGGAAGGTGGCCGTACAGCCACATCCTAAGCCTGTCAGCGAGGCCGCAAGGCCTCGCTTTGGGCCACAGGGTCTCCTTGGATCTGCGCCCGCTCTTTAGCAGGCACAGATCCGAGGAGCACATAGAGGAGGCTGGAGCCTCCCCTATGGTAAGGTGCTTGCCATTCCAGTGCTGGGTTGGATTGCGCCCTTAATGGAGGTGAGAGGTGTTGGCCTGGCTACGGTACCCTGTGAGTCTAGAGGATGGAAGCCTTGCTGTCTTGGCCAAAGTAAATTCATTTTATGCTTGCTGCCTGATCAAAGCCCAAAGGTACTGTGCAGCTGTCTCACTTGGTGTGTTATTGGATTGGGGTGCAGAGGCAGAGTATTGCAGGGGGTGACAAGTGCAATGGGTGCTGGCAGCAGCAAGGGGCTGCAGCGCAAAACAATCCGCCCACTTTTTTGCCCCCTGCCCTCCCTTGCACTAGTATTGCTCCTTAATGGAGTGATTCCGGGCACAGGGAGGCATGGCCGGGTGACACACAGGGGTGGGGTGGCCAAACTGGGCTTCACCCCACTCCCCAGGTGTGCTCAGAGCCAGGAATGGCTCTTCACACTGAACCCAACCCCACACTGCCATCAGGTTTAGGAGGGCAACATGTGCACATGTATTTGGGAATGAACCTCGCCAAACTCAAGGTGGTTTACACAGGCAGGCTGACCATAAACCTCATTTTTCTCAAATGGGGTTTTTACAAGGGTCAATGTATGAGAGAAATATCATACAGTAGAATCCTCCATTTCTCCAGATGTTTCCCTTCATAGTGCAATTGTCATCTTGGCTGCCCAGCTCTTGTGCTTTCTGAGCTTCCACAAGCAGCTGCAAAACATGCCTCAGCTCTGGTTCTCAGGATGTTATCCGTTTCTTGCCAGTCCACATTCCTTCATTTGTAGCCAGCAGCTTCTGGTCACCCTTCAAAGGCAAGACCCGAGCTGATCCTGCTTAGCTTTTTCAGGCAAGGTGGCAGCTTAACCTTCAGACTACACCTCCTGTCCTTTACCCTCCCCATTCAGTTCAAACCTCCCCCCCCCCAGTTTTGAATCCCAGTTCACGGTAATCTGAAATATTGGCATTCCCTGGTATCTGCCGTGGACACACACACCTGTGGATACCTTAAACCATGAATATTGGGGACACCTTTTTAAAGATAGGGGAACATTAGTGGGTTTGCTGCAGCAAGGTAAAAAAAATAGATTTGTTTAAATCCCCTATCATTTAAATAGGCATCCCTGTATCCATGGTATCCATGGATAACTGAAACTGTGGATACTGAATCAGTGGATACCAGGCATACCTGTACTATAATAATTGTCTGAAGATATTTTCGTCCTCACTGTTGCACATATTAAATTATTCTGTAACACATGCATTCTCCCTGGATCATGGTGAGAACAAAGGTAGGCATTACTCAGCATTTCCTAATTAAAAACAAATTTATCAAGATTTGTTTTTAGTCACGTTTGGTTCATGGTTAATTCCATACATTGCTAATCAGTGCATATTTTCCATGTCAAAGTCTTTTGTTTTTCTTCCTTCCAGGAATTAACACATCCTAAAGGGAGCCTCTCCTTAAAACAAATCCACACAGAGTCTCTTAAACCAAAGTAACCCTCACCATCACGAAACGATTGCAATCGTGCGTCCACATTTTGTTCTTTGGTTCTTGGACCTTGATTAGATTCCAAGCAGGAGAGTGTTTCATAAAATTATAGAAAGGCAAGAAGACTTGCTCATGCATTAATTATTCCACTTTTCCTCTTCATTAGCAAACCCCCTTGAGGTCATCTTAATCAAGTACTCTGAAAAGACTATTCTACGGCAATTGAAATCATAAGGTATAGCCTCAGAGGTGTACATTATGAGAGAGCAGGCACCCTAGAATCAAGCTTGATTACTGATTTTCCCCCCCTATCTGCTGACAATATCAAACCATCACAATAAGTTTCCATATAAATGTTAAAAAAAACAAAACAAGCCCAGCAAGATGTAACAAATTAATTGCTTTATGGGAATGTAATTTTATGGCTCCTGGAAAAGTTTTCAGGCATAGTAAAATCAGTTTAAATGACTCTAGGCGCAATCCTATACTAAGCCGGCCTAGTAAGGCCGACATAACAGGGCTGTATCCTAAAGCCCATTAGGAGGCGGCGGCAGCAACGTCCAGGACAAGGGGAGATTTTCCCCTTGCACCCGCGTAAGCCCCGGTCGCCCCTATGGGCCTGCTCAGATCTGTGCCTGCTGCTTGGCAGGTACAGAGGAACGTGCGCAGGAGTGGCCCGAATAGGGGCTGCCATGGCTGGGGATGGGCGTTAGGGTTTGGCATAAGGCCGTTCCTGCAACACAACCATGCCGACTGAGCGACACCGACGCTTGACTGGCGCATCGCTGGCGCTGCTGATGGTTGCGGCGGCGCCTGAGCACTGGCACTGCTGCTCGCACCGGTCCAGCGCTGGTCCAGCACCACAGTGCTGACGCGGATGTGCTTTACGGCATGTTTGCGACAGCGTTCGGCCGGCGCAAGAGCTTAGCGCCGGTGCAAGGGGGTATAGGATTGTGCTGCCCATAAGAAAACTTTGCATTTGTATAGCACTTTTGAGTGTTCAAGGCCCTTAAATATTGAATCCTTGCCACTATAAGGCACGTAAAATGGCAGATGGAGGCAGGAATGGCCCGAGTGGATCTGCCAATTGAACTGGGGCAGATTCGTCACTCTTGCACCCTTCCCTTTAAAACAAACAAACAAAAAAACTCATCTGTACATTAGCATGCATGTACTCCAGCACTACAGTTTGAGTGAATCTTTTAATGACATGATTTTTAGTGTTTGTGCTCCAGGGTTTTGTGCTGTATGTTGTTTTAACATTCGTTTTTAAGATATTGTTTTAATATTGTTTATCTTTGTAAGCCGCCTTGAGTCCCCTTTACTGGGGAAAAGAGTGGGTAAAAAGCTTTGAAATGAATGAATGAATGAATGAATGAATGAATGAATGAATGAAACTATGGTCTACCATAATACCATCTGGGGATCTTAAAATGGAAGCAAACGTTCTGTCAAATTCATACATTTGTTGCTTGTGAATGTTCAGATTCACTTCATTTCAGCAGTGTCAACCATTTAATTCACGCTGACATCTTTAATTCACTTCTGCTTCATTTCTTCCACTTTGCCAACCACGGCTGAAACTGAAGCAGACACTGTGGTGATTGGTACAACAAAGAGGGAGCGGTCGACGGCACATAGATTTAATCCAAAACAGCAGGGCAAGAATTCCACAACAGTGTTTAATTATCTGCAAGTTTTGCAACTTTTCCACAGAATGGCAAGGTGGGCAGAGATGTGCGTTTTTCAGTGGTGAGTTCACATCTTGATAAATTCCCACCTTCTTCAGGTACAAAACTCAGGGCAATCCTAACCAACTTTCCAGCATTGGCGTAGCTGTGCCTATAAGGCATGGTCTCCATTCTGCAGTGGAATACTAGTCATGGAGGCTTCTTTAAGGTAAGGGAATGTTTGTGCCTTTACCTTGGAGCTGAATTGTCCTTACTCTGCTGGTGCTGGAAAGTTGGTTAGGATTGCGCCCTCAGAATTCTTTGGAAAACATTTTAGTTGACTGCGAACTGAATAGCACTTGTGAGCTGCATCTGATATTCAGATGGTAGAAAGCAGGGAATATTAGTCAGGGCATGTGGTTGCCTGGTCAAAGGTTGCAGGATTGTGCAGGAGGATGAGTGGCGTTTCTACAGGGAGGGCAAAGCTCTAAGTTTTGCAAGAAGCCTTACCCTGTCATGTAAATCCCTCCTCTCCCTTGCTGCTGTAGCCAGTAAGCAACGCCAAGATATTGCTGTTCCCTGTGAGGATTAGCTAAAACGGGGCAGGAGAGGAGTGAAGGTAAAGCTTCTTGCAAAACTTAGAGCTTTGCCCTCCCTGTAGAAACGCCACTGAGGAGGATGAACGCATGGATAGAACTTCCTTTGCATGATGCAGAGATTACTCATGGGACTGTTGGCTTGAGCTTGTTCCAGCAGTTTGCAGTGTTGCAGTTTTAGCTGCATTCGGTCTGGAGCAGAGCTGAGTCAGCTGGCCCTGCCTTTTTGCTAAGAAAACTTCCATTGCTCATAGACTCCAGACTAAAGAAGGGAAACAACTTTGTTAGGATGAAATAAAGTTCACGTAATGTAGATTTCCTCAGAATAAGTAACAAAGAGAGCAATCCTAACCTGGAGTTAGGCCGGCACAGTTAAATCAGCAACGTTTGGCAGGCACAAGGGACACCATAAAGTGCATTTGGACCACACTTGGAGTCAGGGAGGATGGCACACGTTTGTGTGCTGGCATCTTTGGCTCCGAGAGAGGTCCAAACGTGCTTTACAGTGGCCCTTGTGGTGGCCAAACTTTGCTGGCCTAACCGTGCCTGCCTAACTCCAGGTTAGGATTGTGCCCAAACTCAGTTTAATTTGGTGGTTCTCAAACTTTTTAGAGGCCCTAGAGCAGTAATTTTCAACCAGTGTTTTGTGACACATTGGTGTGCCACAAATGGTCTGCAGATGTACTGCAAGAGTTTGGGTGAGGGTCATTTCTTAGTAAGGCCACAGGGGGATGTGAGCCCCACACCAGCAGTGTAGGGTGCCTTGTCAATAGTCAAAACCTTGATGACACTTGATGCCTTGACAATTTTAACAACTTGTCAGTGTGCCATGAGATGAAAAAGGTTGAAAATACCTGCCCTAGAAGCTGCTGCCTGCTTTATCAATGCTAAGGTTGCAATGGTGTCTGGGCAGCAGTGCTCCACGCAAGTAGCAGCTTGATTAACCCTTAATGCACGTAGCCTAATCTGCTCAGTTTTGCAACAGGTAGGTCCCAGACTCACAGTTTGAGAACAGCTGATCTATTTAACCCTAAACTACCATTTTCAGTGCAGGCAGGGCTAAGCCAGCAATAAATTAAAACGTTGCCTCTGTCGGGGGGGGGGGGGGGCGGGAACAGTCAGGAAAATGGCAGGGTGTGTCCCATACCCTGTACCCATGTGTTGTCTCGACAGCCAGCTCTATCCTCTTCTAATGCGCTAGTGCCCAGGAGGAGGAGGAGGCAGGCTTGCTTCTGCCTTCTTTTCCAATGGGTTACTCAGCACTGCCTCTTCTAGGGGCCTGTGCTGCTGGACATTGGAGGAGGAAGTAAGCTAACCTCAGGATGCACAATGACCCCGATTCTGAACTCCATGACCACACCAAATCTACCAGCTGTGCCGTACCTGGCTAAACAAAACCCTCCCCAACCTCAAACTACACACACACTGCTCCATTCCATGGGCAACTAACCCCTTTTGTTCGAAGGGTTGGACCTTGAGCAATTCAGGGCCCAATCCTATCCAACTTTCCAGTGTCGATGCAGCTACAATGGTGCCCCAAGACAAGGGAACCATCATTCCCTTACCTTGAGGAGGCCTCTGACTGCCTCCCCCCCACCACAGGATGCTGCACAAGCCCTGTTGGCACAGCTGCATCAGTGCTGGAAAGGGCTGGAAAGTTGGCTAGGACTGGACCTTTAGCCCCTGAACCCCAGGCATGCAGCTCCAACAGCCAACGATTCCAGCAGCCAACATTCGCCTGCCATGGTGGATGGGGACAAAAAACTCACTTCTGTCCCCAGGGTGGCATGGAGCAGCATTTCCCTCACTGCTCTCTTGGAAGGGCAATGACAGAAGCAGGATCACAGCAGAAATGAGCTCCTCCTCCGGCCCTGCCACAGAGATTTTTGGAACCGGTGGTAAGTTATCCCCTTTCCAAGAGCCAGAGAGAAGAAGTTGAGGTAGTGGCTGGGTGGAGTGGCTGGACAGGTGGCGGGCATGCGGTCCAGGACACCTCCTACCAGTTCGCTGCCTCACCCAGCCTGCCATGAAAAGTAGCCGCTTCACCTGGCCTCAGGGGTGAGCCAGCACAGGGCCAGGAGGCCTCTCTGATCGGTAACAACAACAGGCACTGCTCTGGTCATTGTAGGACAGTATGGCTCCCACTGGCAAAGTCCCAACCATTTTAACACGTCAGCCCTAAGACCATAACATCCAGTCTAATGCAGTGCTGCCTTGTACTGGGAGCTGTGAGATCAGTGAATCTCCATTTCCATCCCCGAACGAATATTGTGGCAAGCGGCTTTCGTTGCTCCAGCCCCTGTTTGTTTAGAACAAACTCTATTTATTTATTTGCAATGGCTGAAACTGTTCTTCGCGCAAAATGGTGCATGTAGAAATGCACTTAAGCTAATCTAGTTTAAAGCTATTTTTGAATTCAATTTGTCAGAGTGCAGAAGTGGGGGGGAATAATCTGATTTCTGCAAAATTTCATAAATAGTCTGCAAGGATCTCATTGATTATGAGAGATGAAGGTATGAAAAATGCATGCATTGGGAGGGGTGAACTGGTGATGGTGGTGAGATCAAACAAATGTCTTGCAATCTAGCTGCCTGCACAGTCTTTTGTTCTCTCTGTTCTCAAGTCACTCAGAGAACCTCCCCGGGACAGCCAGAAGTCCGGGGTTGGGTTTTTTGTTTTGTTTCAGGAAATCACATGAAACCAGATGATAGCATAAGCCTGCTCGTATTTACAGTGGTCAGAGGACAGAGTGGCAACCACGGAGTTATCTGCACAGCGAGATGGTGAACAAAACTCCATGGCAAAGTCGGGAGGGTCAATAATATCCATTAGTGCTAATGGGAGGTCAGGAGTGAAGCTCAGACATCTCTGCACTGCTGTGAATCTGTTACCCTGCTTTGTCTTGTGTAAAATCTTCTCATTATAAGGTGCTGCAAGGTGAATACGTCTAGGCCTAATGAGCTATTGATTTGCAGATAATAGGAGTGGCTTTGCTCCTAATGACTTGGTTGTTTACTAGTCTCAGACCACTTCGGCAATGCTAATTATTGCAAATATGTTATCTTTTGTTAAATTATACTTTACATATCAAGGAGGGTGTTGATATAGTCCTGACAAGAGCAAACATTACATCAGGAACATGCAGGCATTTTTGTGAGGGCCTGTATTGGAAAAGGCAGGAAATATCCCGAGGAGATAGGGAATGGTATCAGCAGTGGCCCCTTGTCCCAGATTACCCAGGAAGTATGGGGTTAATCCCAGAGCTTCTGCAAGCCTCAGGAGCACAGTTGCAGCCTAGGTAGGCTGATGAGGGCCCTGGCTAGGAAGGGTGATTAGCACAGGTGCAGATGGGTGTGGCTGATGGTAGAGCCTGCCCAGCAGCAGGCACCGATTGGCCTGCCTCAGTATAAAGTTGGAGGCAGGAACTGCAGTAAGGGAGCACCGGGTCGTGCTGGATGGACGGATTGGTCTGGCCAATGGAGGAAGTGTTAAAGGACTGGATAAAGGAAGGTAAGAAGGCTGTGGGAAGTTGTTGTATGGCTGCCACATCCCTGAAGCCACCGAGTGGAGGAGGCAGGTGTGGCTTAGGTAAACTGACTGCCTATTGTTTGGTGGTGGGGTTTTGTGGTGCCACGTTAGGGTATTTTGAGCTAAGCCGGTGATGAGGGCAGTCTGGAGGAGGTTGGTCAGCCAGTGAATCCAAGCAAGGCTGACCTGCACTGTGTCATAATGGGAAGGCAGGAGGGGCTTTATTCCTTTGGCCCTACTATGGTCCTACTCTGGATTTTCCTCCATCCCACTGCTGCTAAATCACCAGGGAGGAAAGTGTCTTAGCAGCACAATCCTGGGCATGTCTTCTCCTGTTGTGTTCAATGGGACTTGCAGCCCAATCATACCTAACCACCAGCTCCACCTTGCTGATGCAGCTGCTCCACTGGAGCATGCACTGCATCCTGTGGGGGGGACAGTCCTGGAGGTCTCCTCAAGCTGGGAAACATTTGGTGGTAAGCCTCCGCTGCCATGATGGGTCTACTTGGACTGGGGCCAGCAATTGCCTGTCACAAGTCCAAGTGGACCCAAGAAAGTGGATCGGGTTTCAGTGGAGCTGCTGCTGCCTACCTTGTCCTTTTCCCAGCCACAACACAACTCCATCCCCACTTCCATCTCCAACCCATTCCCCCCTGCCCTGTCCCACCCATTCCCTTGCTGACTCGCCAGCCCCAGGGTTGTCCAGGAGGCTGTTGAAACATGACCACTGCTACTCACTACTTGTGGAATTGGCCCAGTGGTGCAGAATGGAAGGGGGGGGTCACACTTTGTAACTACCATAAAGCATGCTGCACAGTCAGAATGTGAGTCCTAGGGGCGCAATTAGTCCTTAGGACTGGGCCGTTACCATCAGAAAAGTGTGATTAAGACTGCAGCCTAGGTTGACTGTCGGGAGATCTGTGATCTCACTCTTCTTTTTTTCAGGAAGTAGTAGCCCCACATGGCTGCTTTGAAGGTCAAGGAAATGTCTTTGGATAGGGTGTTTCAGCCTATTTCCCTGCTCAGAATCCTTTTCCCTGAACCTGTTAATAGCTAGCTCTGAAGGGAAAAGATCCAGGCAGACTTAAACCTGTGTGTGCCTCATATATGGACCTTCCTGTATATTTAATGCAAAACAGTGCTTCCCCCTCCCCCAAGAACTTTCATTTATGTATGTTCTTCTGTCATAAATACCACTGGAAAATTGTGCCCAATTCTGCTGCCTTAATGGCAGAGACCAATTGCAAAGATTTTATAAATCTTTCATTAAAATACTAAGTGTGTGTGTGTGTGTGTGTGTGTGTGTGTGTGTGTGTGACCAGTTATATAGATCAGCTTTTACAGTGTGGTAGGATCAATATATAGAATTAAATTGCATTAATGGGCTCAGATGCATGATTTTAAATAGCCATCATTGACAAAATTGGTTGCTGATAGGATGACGGCCGTATCGTCAAGCTTATCTCTTCATCCTTGGGATTCCTTCACACAACACAGTTCACATGAATCCCAAGGTACTGTCCTTAAAAATGGCACCACAGTGGGAAACGTCTCTCTTCATTCCATCTTTAGTTTCAGTTCAGAGGAACGGTTTGGCCAACTCATTATTTTAGATCAATATGTAATGCAGGTTCTTGGCATCAATCTTCAGGTTTGCAGATTTGCAAGACTCATTCTTTTCTTTTCTGCATTTCACTGGATAGTCATGGTGTGGCTAAAGGTTATAAAATATATAAAAAACTTTTTAAAGACCAATTCATGTTCGTTTCTGGTGAAAAAGATAGGATTGCAGCCTAAGTCTTACAGAACACAATGGACTTACTTCTCAGTAAAATAAATAACAGTTTTCAAACACTTTTACCAATTTAGCAATTTAAAAGTAATCAGAAACTGACCAAAGTACAACAGTCCAGCAACAACAGTATAATTCCTTAACACGGGGATATACAGAAATCACTGCGTTGAGAAATAGCCCATACAAGCTACGGGACTGGTCATATATTAAGCTGAACCTGAATACAATTATTCACACCATCCATTCAACACGGATGCAATATGGGTGTTGTGTACATGGATCATTGCTCTATAAATATGAATACTAGTACAGTCATTCACAGAGAATTGTTTACCTGTGTTCAGATGGTTAGTGCCTGGGTATGGAATAACATGTGAACAGCCCTTAGGCTGCAGCATTCACTATGATAAATTTCTCCTTTCAAAACTTTAAATATGTGATAGTTGTCGAAGTGTTCCGTGTCCCTTGTTATTTTAGATCAGACATATTCGTAACAGTTAAACTAGAATGGTCTATATATGTTGGATTGCCAATCTCCTGTCATATCCCAAGCTTCCTTTAAAGACTGCAGGGTCTTGATTCTTTTTCACCCCTTTTAGTCTCACAATGACCCACTTAGTTTAGGCCAGTGTTATTCAAACTGTGGGTCGGGACCCACTTGGTGGGTCACGACCTGATGTCAGGTGGGTCACGGAAAGCTGGGAGCAGCCATCTTGGAAGCTGCAGACCTTACTCTCGCTATATTCCCTTTGTGTTTTGATAGATTTAATTTTCAAGTGAGGATTTTTAAAGACTTTATTTTTAGTTCAGTGCTTTTACATAATATTTTGTCCTTGCTTTCTGGCAGGGATGTTTCATGGTTGTGCATTTGCTTCAGTCCAAGAATGCCAGTTTGCATTCCAGGAGTGCCATTTGATTACATCACACTGACGGCACTTCCTGCTTGATGCTGTCATTTCCGGCTTCCACATCACTTCCAGGTTAATGATATCCCTTCTGGTGGGTCCCAGAGTGAGTGCCATTCTAAAAAGTGGGTCCCGGTGCAAAAAGTTTGAGAACCACCAGTTTAGGCAAGATGACTGGTGCAAGGGCACCCAGTGATCTTTGTAGCACAGTGTGAATTTGAACAAAAGTGCCCTGTGGCTTAGTCTGACCATCTACCCACTACAATGCACTGGCTCATTTGATCACTAACAAGTCTTTAAGTATGCTGTGCTGGACTCATTACGGATCCAAACATTACTGAAAAGAGGTTTGGTTCTGGAAGATTTAAGATTAAGCATCATTCAGATTAATTTGGAATATTATAATGGATTGTTTTAATTTTTGTTCTATTATTTTAATTGTTATTGTGACCTTAAATTATTTTGTAATAATTGATTACAAATGACTATTAATGAAAATATGATCATTAAAAAGAAGAATGGTGACTCTTCACCTCCTAACCATCTCTATCAATCACCATTTAATTGCAGTCCCAATGAAGGCACAAGTAATGGAGCCCATAATGAAGCCAAATTCTAGTGAGCCGCAAGCAGAAATGGGAGGAAAGGAAGCATCACTGCCAGAAGCCCCTCAGTCCTATCCCCCACAATGCCATCGCATGCAGCCTTGCTGATGGAGAGTATGCAGCAAGCTCTGATTGGAGAGGGTGATCAGAAGGCCAACCAGAGGTAAGTAAAAATATACTTACCTAGGAGTAGGCTTCCTGGCTGCCTATGGATCTCAACTCACACTGGTTACCAACTGGCATGTATCCGAGAAGAAAAAAGGGGTGGGATGGACTGGGAAAGAAGGGATAGAGTCTTGGTGCTAGTTGCTGCCACCGGGATCAATCTCCTCCATTCCCGGAACAGTCCCCTGCACTTCTGGGTTGGAAGGAATTGTGTCAGGAGCAAGGTAAGGAGGCAGGTAATCCACTCTCCACTCACTTTTAGTGGCCATTGTGTGTTGCATCTGTGGCAGACTGGTGGGAGGCAGTGGCATGCAGTAGTGTAGCTGGGGGGGGCAAAGTGGTAAGTATAGCAGGAGCTGCAATGCAGTATGTAAGCAGCCCATCCCACTTGCTGTTGGAGCCATTCTGGCAGCAATGGCAACACCCAGGAGATGCCGTTTGGTTTGGTGAGCTCCTTCTTGTTGCTGTCGCCACCCAGAATGGCCCCGACGGCATTGTTCCTCCTGCAGTACTTACCACTTTCCTGTGTGGCACCTGCAGTATTTACCATTTGCCCCTCCTTGAACTACGCTAGTGCAGTGGTGATGGCTGACTCAGGGTGAATCCACGGCCCTCTCACTGCCCCACAGACTGCTACTGAGTCAACCCACATTGCCTCACCTAATGGCTGAGCCACCCCTGGATGCCTGCTCCTTGCCTTCCACATAATGGGTTGCATTCAGGGAAAATTACCATTTCATCCCAAAGTAGTCACAGAGATGTGACTCAGTCATTGCGTTTGGAAAAGGCATCACAATAGTTTGCTTTCCTGCCTTGCAGATCAAGATATAACAAGATCAGTAGGTAAAAGCTGACATTTAACACATTCAACCTCGAGATCAGATACATCTTCCCAGAACTGAGGATAAAATAAGCACTAGAATTGCTTATCGGAAAGATGCTGAACACCCCCCCCCCCCATTTTTGAGTCTTTCATTCAATATTTGGCAATGCATCTTTCAATGAAGGCACTGTAACCTAGCAAGCCATGCTGCCACAAATATTGATTTTGGGAATCAGCATGTAATTGTATAGTTTCACCATCTTTAATGCCAAAAGGGAGCAATATCTGAGACTCCTATATACAAGATCTATTGCCTACATTATCTTTGGAAGTGTAATCATCCTGTGACAGAGGAGTCAATGATCATGCCCTCGAGGTGCCATCGGATAAAAATTAAATCTCCACATTTGAAAATCCCCCAGGAAGCTGTGCTTAGGCTGCAGCCTTATGCACACTCATCCGAGGAAAGAGGTAGGTATGGTGTTCCAGGCACACACTGGTCATGTCACATTTGCGTGTTACTGCAGGTTCCTACAAGTGCTGCTCCTGAAGACCTTTCGAAAGCTTCCATAAGTCCAGAATGCTGCAGGATGACTTTTGGTTGGCACAAGGCATTGTTAGCGCAGTACAGCTCTGCTTTGTTAGCTGTATCCGTTTCCTGTCTGTTTCTGAGTGCAATTCAAGGTGCTGATTTTGACCTTGAAAGCCCCAAATGGCTTCAGAGCAGAGGACCTGAATGACCCTTTCCTCCTGGATGATACTGCCCAAAACCACGATCAACGGAGAGGCATGAATGGAAGCATATTATAAATGACACATAGACTCCAGGGGCACCTACAGCAGTGTATTGGCTGAGAGGATGACTTGCTCCCCAGCTAAGCACTGAGGCAGAAGTGTGTTCCATCACTGACAGAAGTGTATTTGGCAGTGGTAGATGAGCAGAGGTGTAACTTGGGCAGAGCCTGAAGGGCACATGCTCCAGGTGCTACACCAGGGAAGTGCATGACTGCCCTTAGGCTCCACCCAGTCACCTGAAGAGTGGGGTGCTTGCTTCTGTGGGTTTGCACACCTCATTCCTTTTCCTGTAGAGGCTGGAAACTTCCATAGAAGACAGAACAGGGTGCTCAAAGCCAGCAGCACCCACCTCTCTGAGCGCAAAGCAGTCACCTCCGGGTTCTCCCTAGAGGGTGGTGTAAAGAGCAAAACAAAGCTAGGCCATGGCTTGACTCCATTTTGTTAAAACATAACTCCAGGTGTGGAAAAGAGCTGTAACTACTGAAGACCAGCTTGTGGTAATCAGCACACTTCCTGATGCTATCTCCTTTGTTTTTGCAAAAGGTGTGAGGTCATAGCGGGGGTCAGGAATGCAATCTATGCAGCAAGGTTCCATTTAGCTAATGCTGCAATCAGGAGATGGCTGACCTTTATACTGATAGGGTAAGTGATTGAGCCAGAGGGGTATAACAGCCCACCCACCATCAAGACTTAGAGAGCTTCAAGACTTCTCTGGACCATCATCCAAGAAGATCACCAGACTTGAAAAGATCTTCCCAGGCTTCAGACCACCTTCTCCATGTCAGTCCAAGTTGCCTCAGCCTGGACTTGCTGTCTTCTTGGACTTGAGGACAAGGTGAACTGGCAGGGCTGAACACCTTGCTGTTATTAGGGCCTAGTCAGTGGTAGGAGCCTAGTTTTTGTTTTAAAGTGTATCTGTGTTAGTTCTTGTATGCCTTCCTAATTTTGGTAACCACTTGTAACAAATAAATTATAGTTAACTCTCTAAAGTTTTGTTTGTATTTGGAACCTGATTAGATTCTGTTTGCTAATTTGGCACGCTTACCAGATTTAAAGTTTACAACTTGGAAAAGGTCCCTATGGTTAGGGCCTGTTTAATCTGGGGAGTCTAAGTTAAGAGATTGTTACTCTTGGCTGGGATCCCAGACTAGTAGCAGAGGATGTGCACAGCGGCGTCATGCAGCCGGAACGCTGGGCGGGAGGAATGGGTGAGCGGCAGCCCGCCCGTTGCATACCGCTCCGTTTCGCCGTCTTCCCATGGGGCGGGGAAGATGGCGAAATGGAGCGGTACGCAATGGGCGGGCTGCCGCTCACCCGTTCCTCCTGCCCAGCGTTCCGGCTGCATGACGCCGCTGGATGTGCACCTTGTTGCTTTGTATAGAAAGTGCTTAAGGTCACACTCTGCTGGAAAAATCACAGTTCATATGGGCCCTGGGCTGGTTATAGGGCATATGAGCCTGTGATTTACAGGTGGGACCCTGCTGGCTTCGTGCACCCAGAGGAATATTGAAGGTGCTGCAAGAGATGGGAGCAGCAGGGTGAAAAAACAGTGCATTTTCATCCACCCACCCTACCTTGCATCCAGAATGCTCCCAAATGAAGCAGTTCTGGGTTCTGGGGTGTGGCCAGGTGGCAGTGCCAGGGGCACCGTGATGTCACCCATCCCCCTGTGTGCTGTGTGCCCATTATGGCTCTGCATGCACTGTGCTGTTCGAGGAGAACCCAAACATGACATAACAATGGCATTCTGATGTCATTGCCCCAGGTGCCAGGGCAGTACATTGTGCCTCGGTACATGAGCAGGCCTTCTCAGCATCCAGCCTAGGGAACTCCATGCCCAGTGGCATTTCTACAGGGATGGCAAAGCTCTAAGTTTTGCAGGAAGCCTTACCTTGCAGTGGAAATCACTCCTCTCCTGCACCGTTTTAGCCAATCCTCACAGGGAAAAGCAACATCTTGGCGTTGCTTACTGGCTACAGCAGCAAGGGAGAGGAGGGATTTACAGGACTGGGTAAGGCTCCTTTCAAAACTTAGAGCTTAGCCCTCTCTGTACAAATGCCTCTGTCCATGCTAGCAAGGCTAGCATCACTTCCCTGTAGTGTTGTTCCTGTACCATTTAGACTTTGGAACCTAAATTTATGTTGTTCTGTGGCCGCTTGACTGTTGTTGTTATTAATAATAGTTATGCTGTTTTGACATTGTTTCTGGTACTGCATACTATTTTTCATATATGTTTTTATTACAGTTTTTTGTGCATTGTTGAATTTATTTTCATTCTAATTTACTATACCCTTTTAATATGTTATGAGCCAGCTTGAGCAGCTTTTTTGCAGGAAAGGAAAGATGGGGCACAAGTACTTTAAATAAATAAGATTTAAAGACTTGCAAAAAAAACCATGATTTATTTGAGCATAGCTGTGGTTACTTGTTTTGATGCCTCATTATACCTTGAACATATATATAAGAACATAAGAAGAGCCCTGCTGGATCAGGCCAAAGGCCCATCTAGTACAGCTCCCTGTATCTCACAGCGGCCCACCAGGTGCCCCAGGGAGCCCCCGAGACAACAAGATGCTTGCATCCTGTTGCCACTCCCTTGGACCCGGCACTCTGAAGTAGCCTACTACTAATGTAAGGAGGTTGCACAACCCATCATGGCCTATAGCCCACGATGGACGTTTTCTCCAGAAATCTGTCCAACCCCCTTTTAAAGGCATTGTCACATCCATGGGGGCGTCCGCGGGGGGGGGAAGACATTGGCTGTCGCTTGAGGGTGTACCTTCGCTGGCGCTCGGCGTGGTCACTGCACTTTGACAGACGGACGGCAGACACAGCAGCTGCAGGTAAGGCTTTTATTTTCGTTAGCGCTTTGACATTCATTAGTCGGGGTTGCCAGGAGGGGCCTCGTTATGTCACGGGGCTGCCTAGGTGGACCTTCGTTGGGGGCCCTCCTGGGGTGCCTCTCCCCTTCCGTCCTCGCCGGTGACTCTGCCCTCCAGCCCGTTTGGCGGAGTGGCGTTTTCAGGATCTAGGGCCCAAGCCCCTTCTTGATCGGCTATAGGCCCCGGGTGGACAACCAGGTAAGCAGGCAGAGGGCGGTGCAGTCCTCACCCAATGGGGGAGAGCCCTAGCTGGCGGGCTCTCCGCCCACTCAACGGGTGGTCCCTTTCGGGATAGGTATGGCCTTCCTTGAGGCCGACAGGTGCACCCCCGAAGGAGGTCGACAAGGGAGGAGGATGGCCAGTCCCCACCTCCGTCCAGCACCGTGGAGTGACCCCCCACCTCCCTTCTCGAGCCCCTTATGAAGTCCTGGGCACAGGAAGGGGGCTCCGCCCCTTCCTGCATGATTTCCCAGGAGCGATCTCGCGAGACCGCTCCTGGGCCACGTGTTGTTGCTTGGGCCTGGGAGAGGCCCGGGCTGCGCAGGCGTGGTTCTCCGAGGCCTCCCAGGCCTCTTCCCCCTTTTGCCAGGCCGGGCAGGCCTCCGGCAAGGCCTCCGGAGTTCCCCTCTCCTGTTCCCTCATTTTCCGGGGCGGGGGGTTGCTGGGCAGCCTCCGTCCCTGCGGTGGGAGGGCTGCTCGGCCCAGCCGTCCCCAGGGAGGGAGCGGGGTGGGCTGAGGGGGCTCCGGCGGGCCTCTGGTCGCCCCGCTGCTTCGCCCCGAGTGGGGGCGGGGCACTGACGATCGCGCGCCGCCCCTCGCCTCCTCCTTTCCCGGCTGCTGCTATGGGTCCCTCTGGGGCCCGATCGCTGAATTCTTCGCCCCCCTGGGGCTTCAGGTGAGTGCTGCTGGGGGGTGGGGGGGGCCCAGGTCGACCCCTGCAGGTGACAGGCATCCAAGCCAGATGCCATCACCACCTCCTGTGGCAAGGAGTTCCACAAATTAACATACAGTAAGTGGTGTTGAGGAATAGTCATATGTTCTCTGAGGGCACAATCCTAAACTGGAGTTAGGCCAGCATAAGGTAAGCCAGCAAAGTTTGGCCAGCACAAGGGACACCGTAAAGTATGTTTGGACCACTCTCCGAGTCCAAACACACAGATACGAGCCATCCTCCCTGACTCTGAGAGTGGTCCAAACGTGCTTTATGGTGGCCCTTGTGCTGGCCAAACTTTGCTGGTTTAGCTTATGCCGGCCTAACGCCAGTTTAGGATTGCACTCCAAAACATCAGAGTGGAATGACCAGTCTCCATGGTACTGTACGAGTTCACGGATGCAGAAGGTACACAGGGGCTGCCTATGCGCTCCCCAGATTATGAGAAACACGTTTTGGTCACCATGGCAGTTGAGGAGCCACATCCAAGAGTGGGGAGAAGGGACAAAGAGAGAGGAAGCAGTGCACTGGAGCAGTATCTTGCTAACAGTAGAGCAGTGATTTCTAACCTTTTTCAACACATGGCACCCTAACAAGGCACTAAAATTGTCAAGTCAGTTGTATTGACAAATGACAAGGCACACTATGCTGCCAGCAGAGGAGTCGTATCCCCCTAATGGCATACCCCCCAAAAAACTACCCCCCCCCGAGCAAAGATGAGAGCAGCACACCTGTGGACCGTGGCACACTTGTTGAAAATTGCTGCACCGAAGTATAAAAGACCTGCCTGGGCTGAGTATAAAGCAGCTGGGGTTGGGATACCTGGTAGCCCTCTTTACAGGGCGTTGAAAAGGCAATCCGCAGTGACTGCGGAGGAGGACCAGGGTGCAGCCCTAACCCTCTCCCTCCATACACAGAAGCCATATAGGTACTGCTGTGCAACCCTTGCACCTCATCTCCATGGGCTGCACCAAAGCCAGTTAGGAGCTCATCTCCTCTTTCACCAGCTCAAGCCACATCTTGGAGCCTGAGGTGCCACCATGTAGAAAACCATGCTTGGGTCTCTCAAGAAATGATGCGGCTGGAGCACCAACCTGAACTGTACAAGAGCCCCTTGGAACGCAACCACCCCTTGGGCATCCAAGTATAAGACTAGGTCCAGGAACTCCCCAAACTGCAAAATTGCTCCATTGAATTGGAAACGTGCTTCCAAGGAAACATGTATAGAATTGGGCTCTGCCATATTTTTTGGGCTCTGCCATATTTGCCATGCTACTGGATCGAGATTCTAAATAAGTCCACTCTTTGCCAAGATGAGAATATGAGCAATGCAACCATATGAAGATTTCTCATTCGTGTTCAGCACTCACTTGTGGAAGGCAATTAGCATAAATAAGAAAGCATCCCACACAGCAATAAAGAATGGTGATTTATTTCCCTATTTATAGCTTACCCTTCCTCTATGAAACATGGTGAATATATGGTTCCCCGCCTTTTACCCTCACAATAAATCTGTGAAGTTGGCTAAATTGAGAGAGGATAACTAGTCCAAGATGTCTGAATTGGGATTTGAACTCCCAAGTTGAAGCTCACTTCTCTAGCCATTCGGGATTCTGCACATGCACAGGAAACAATGTTGCTAGTAAGGAAAGTCCAAAGATATGTTTGATTTGGAAACCAGAAATCAACATTTCTTTCCTTTTCCACCTTATGGCAATCAGAGCTGATTACCAGTTTATCACTGACAATTAAAAGGACCATCGAGAATAATTCCTCGTTTTTAAATTGCCCTCAAAGGCAAAAGCTGCTTCTGCTATAGAGACGTATTTGTCGGGACTGTGCCACATTCTCACACTGGGTGAAAGACTACATGCAATTCACTTTGTAAAAACCTATTAAAAGTGACACTCAAAGAGTCAATAAACCGATAGCTCCACTTTGGTTGCTTTATCAGTATTGATTCCACTCATAATTATTTATCTTAATCCCGGGCTCTGTGAAGCTGCCTGATTTAACCCCTTGCAGGACTATCTCAGTACTACCCTGTGGAGTACTGTCTTCTTGTTTGTCAGCTTGCCGCTCAACTCCCAAGAGGCCAGAAGCTCGTCTCCCTTCTTAATGAAATTCCTGGACAATTTTATGCTTGCAGAACCAGAATGTGGCGGCTGCAGCTGCTGATCAATAGGAACTGAAGATGAATGCTGGAATAAGTGGCCTTTTGATGGAACGTGAAAGGATGGATCGGGGGGGGGAGGTTTCAATGGGGATAGAGTACATTTTGTATGTTTAATAATGAGGCCTGGAGGCTAGTTTCTTTACTATATCACAATCATGCTCATGGACACTGACAGCCCAATCCTACCCCTGCACAGTGATGTAGTGATACAGGTGTGGCTTCAGCTGTATCCTGCGGCAGATTTTTGGCTTCTGCAGGTCTCCTTGGTGTAAGGGGACATGCCTCCTCCCCCCCCCCCGAGCTGCTAGAGGGAGAAACATACTGGCACTCAAATTGTCCCTAATAGCTGCTTGGGGGGAATCAGGGCTGCAGCATGTAGGAAGAGGATTAGATCCACCAACTCCATAAGTCCCACTATGGCTGTTTTTAGCAAAAGAAAACAATATTTAGTCATGTTAATGTCTGGTTTGTCCTGTAAAGATGCTGTAGCAAAAATAACTGGCTTGCAATGTATATGTTTCCAGCTCTATGGCACTGAGATATGAGACTTCTTGTCCTGAAATTCTTCCTTGGTGCTTAATTAAAATCGAAATAGAAGACCAGTGCAAATGCTGATTTTGCATCCACGTGGTCTGGGTGGTTCTTCAGACTAGGTATCACAAGCCAGTAAGCTACTGTTAGCAAGTGCACTGAAATGGATTACTTTAAGCCCTTATGCCTAAATGAAGCAGCCTTTGATTACTCTGTTTTTGACATTTGAGAACAGGAACGTATTTACCAAAAACAGCCTTGACTCCTAGGCAGTCACTTGGCTCAAGAATGTCACATATTGTTTCTGTTTGATAAGGGGGTGCAGTAGATCCAGGCTATGCTGGCTTAAGTCCCATTTACTGTGCAGTTTCACAGAAGATTACTGGGGAAACTGTACACAAGCCTAGTGGCTGCTTGCTTTGTTTGTTTGTGTGCTGGATGGGCAGGTGGTGCATGTGTGCGTGCGCGCATGTGGGTGTATGCCTCCTGCACTACTCACAAATTTGGTTAGGAAATGTGCTGCCTCCCCCGCCGTTCCATATGCCAACTTCTTAGCAAGTTAACAAGAGAACACACATGTGCAAAAACAATGTGAACCAATTTAGAACTCTAAAAAAAGTGAAAGTTTTTTTTTTCAACATTTGGCAATAATGCTTGCAATTTGCAATTTAGGGCGCAGTTCTAACCTGGAGTTAGACTGGCACAGTTAGGCCAGCAAAGTTTGTCTGACACAAGGGACACTGTAAAGTACAGTATGTTTGGACTACTCTTGGAGTCAGAAACTCCAGCACACAGATGTGTGCCATCCTCCCTGACTCCAAGAGCAGTCCAAATGCGCTTTACGGTGGCCCTTGTGCCAGCCAAACTTTGCTGGCATAACTGTACCAGCCTAACTCCAGGTTAGGATTATGCCTTTAGTTATGATTCAAGCCAAGGAGAGTTTACAGTTGCAGCACAGCCACTCATTGGTTCTACACATGGACAATTATAATGGGTACCAGGGTACCCATTATACCAGGGTACTACAGGATGCACACCAAAGGCACAAAGCCCTCTGCAAAAGAGGAAGAAGAATGTTTGATCTGTGCTGGAAATAATGGTGTGGCTACACACACAAAAAGGTTATCACCACAATTGCTCTTAAAATACCCTTCTGATTTATGACAATGCCCAATCCTATCCAACTTTCCAGTGCTAATGCAGCCATGCAAATGGGACATGTGATGCATCATGTGGAGGAGGGAACATTTGTTCCCTTACTTCTAGGCTGCATTGTGGCTGCATCGACTCTGAAAATTTAGACAGGATTGGGCCCTCAGTGTTGAAATTGAAGATCTGTCCTTCAATTTCCGTCCTTCAATAAAACCTCACTGAGAATCTTATCACCTCTCCTGAGACTTCTTTGCTTCCTTACCACAATAGAAGATGAAATTCCGCCCGCTGGCTTTTGGAACCAATTGGTGAGCCTTAGATTATGCCATGCACCGAACCTGATTCTTCTAGCTATAATGTTGAATAGGCCATGCTCATTCATGTGGACTTTACTCCTTAGAATAGAAAAGCCAATATCACCCTGTAAAAAGGAGCAGCAGTAGCTAGACACGGGCATATGTTGGCACATTCCACTGCAAATGTACACATACAAGCATGCCCTAGTATCCATTGGGGTTCCATTCCAGATTCCCCTGTGGATACCTGAGTCCGTGGATACTGGGGACACCTTTTTAAAGATAGAAGAACGTCAGTGATTTTACTGCAACAAGGTTAAAAAAAAAGATGTGTTTAATGGTCCCCTATCTTTTAAATAGGCATCCCAGTATCCATGGAATCCGTAGATAACTGAAACCGTGGATACCAAGTCAGTGGATACCAGAGTACATCTGCATCTCATTTAAGGCCTGTCACGGAAGGCCAAAACCAGACCCAAGGTCGTTTTCTACCTCAAAACGTGCATAAAGGCTGATTTGGCCCAGTACCTTCTTATAAATACACCGTGAATGGATTTTGTTGTTAGCCGGTGTAATGACTGCTCTGACAGTTGAAGGGAACTGAGACGGGAACAGCCTGACCCTCCAGCAGAAGTCAAAAAGAAACGTCCTTCAAAGAGGCATTACTAGATCTTTCCCTGCCAAGCTGTGGGACGTTTCTCCTCTTGGTTGCCCATTATAAAGGATGATACCAAGGCACTGTCAGTCAATGAGCTGCAACACACCACTGGAGGGCATCATGTCAGAACAGGAACAATGGGACACTGACATCAGTGGCAGGGGGGACATTATCTTTGTAGGGCCTGCATAAAAAAAGAGGTTGCACAAGGTTGAGGGTTTTCCCTTTATCACCTCTTATCTGGGGCTGCTGCCCCAGAGCCTCCTCAACCTCTGAGGCCGTTTCTGGGCATTGAAAAGAGTTGACGAGTGTCACAGAGCGCATTATTTTTTAAAGGCAGCTTGAGGCCCAAACTGAAGGTATTTTCTAACTGCTCTCTAGTGCCTGTGTTTAACAAAGGCCTCGAGTGACCCAGTTTCTGGAAAGCAAAGCTCACTGCAGCCAAGATGATGGGGAGGAAGACTTAGTGAGCTCAGCTCTCTCTGAACACAAGGTCTCTTTCTGCTACAAAATGAGCTCCTTGGGGTATGCCTCAAGTCCTTCCAACTTAAAGCCTTCAGCTGAATCATCACCATATTTCTGGTCTGTGGCTTTTGCTTCAGTTCACATATATGCAGTCATGCATGGCAGTGAGGGACGCTGCACCCCATGCCTGCTTTCATCCCATGCGATCACTAGGCGGAGAGGGGTCAACCCCATTTCATACAGTGGGCTGAAGAGCGTTCATTGTGCCTGCTGAGGCCGGAGTTGACAAAATTAAGCAAATGATGATCAGATTGTAAGCACTTCGTTCTCATTTAGGAACTCATTGGCTGCAAATGATGATACCTTGATCGTATTTGCAATTTATGGGAGAGCCCAGTTATTATGTGGGCTGCCCTTTCAGCAGCGCCGCTTCTGCCGAGGTGTCATTTTGCAGCAGCAGTTGAGAACAGCTGATGGGGGCACTGGCGGGGGTGCCCGATTATCATTAGGAGGTGAATAAAGAGCTTCCATGG
This sequence comes from Lerista edwardsae, assembly GCA_029204185.1. Lineage (NCBI taxonomy): Eukaryota > Metazoa > Chordata > Lepidosauria > Squamata > Scincidae > Lerista > Lerista edwardsae. The sequence continues at coordinate 1,664,315 of JAJKFI010000078.1, forward strand.
GCCATAATTTAACATTAAGACACCCCTGCAGTAAAGAATATATAATCAGACTGTAGCAACATAGACACTATTGATTTAAACCTGAGAACTTTTTATTGTGGGATGGAGCTTGGTTGATTCCATCCTTAGCCTTTTCTTCTTTGTTCCTTTTTGTTTCTAGCTTAGATGTGTTCTGCCCTCCAGTAAAGAAGCATGCTTGTTTGAATGTAATAAACAGTAAGAGTTTTTTTTTTTTCTGGAAAACAGAGCCCTATGCAAAACATACACTTATCTTCAGAACATGTTCCACTTAATAGATATCTACATGATACACCAGCAAAACAAAAAACTAAGAGGCACTAAATTACCACAAAACTACCCCACACCCAGGTAATAGGCCATCCATCCATGGGTGAACCAGCAATGGGGTGACCTGCTGCATCAGTAGCAGATTGCAAGGGGGCAGCAGTTATCCTTTGCCCTGAGTCTACTGCTACTCTTTTCCAGCTGACCATGGGCACAACATAAAGGGGTGGAAGGACCTCTTTTGCTTGCATAGCCCCTTTAAATAAATCCAGAGGCCCCACACTTCTGGATTTGAGGAAACCATGCAAGAAACATGGGAAGGGTTTTTTGTTTTTCCCTTGCAGCACACTATGGCAGAGACGGTGCATCTGAGATTGTGCCACACCTGCACTCACCTCTTGTTAACATGATGTGTGTGTCCTTGTAAAGTGGAAGTGTGGAAAGAGGAAGTGGCATACCAAGGCCATTTGGCACCTAGGGTGGCCCAAATGTTTGGTACCCCCCATGACAAAATTATTTTCAGTAATAGTCATGAATGAAATGAATAATAGTGGCCAGAAAAGAAGTGCATACAGTGAAAATTTTCTTTTATTGAACTCTGTGTGTGTGTGTGTGTGTGTGTGTGTGTGTGTGTGTGTGTGTGTGTATACATATGGGCAGCCTGGTCTCCCGTATGTACACACACAAAACTGTGTGTACATATGTACAATCCAGAACAGCCTGGCCGCCACAAGCACAAAAGGCTTCCACTGTATCCAGCGGCAGCGAGGCAACTGCTGGAGTCTGCCAGGGAGAAGGAGACGTTCCTCCCCTTTCCCCAGGGAAAGGCTTTTGCCGGCAGTGATTTGAGCAGTCCCATGTTGGGCTGCCCAGGCTTCTGCTGGAGATAAGATCCATGGGTAGAACCAGTGATGTCGTGTAGGGGGTACACGGGGGTACGCGGGTACCCGTTCCTAGGATTACGGCTGGTGCTGCCCATTCACCCGCCCACTCGTCGACTCCGTCGGCGCTCCGCTCCACCCCCTGCAACGTTTGAATTTCCTGCACATTTGAGTTGCCTGGCAGCGAGCGGAGTGGAGCGAAGCAAAGCGAGGGCGACTGACGGCAGCAGCAGCATGAGCAGGTAGGCTGCCTAGGGCTCCCTCTCCCGAGGAGGCGCGGCGGTTCCTGGGGGGGGGGGATTTTGGAATTTGTCTCCAAAAGATTTTAGAATTGCTGAAATGAGCTGGTGGCTTTTTAAAACTTGCCTTGCCTTCCCAAGCCATGCCAGGCCTTGCCTTGCCTTGCCTTGCCTTGCCTTGCCTTGCCACTGAAAAATGAGCTGCTCAGGGGCTGCTCTCGAATACTTTTGGAACCTTTGGGTCACTTTAACATGATGCCAGTCCTCCTTAACGTGTTCTGGGGGTGCTGTGGAATACTGTTGCAACTGTTGGGTCAGTTTAAAATCGTCTGAGGCCTCAAAAAGGGCTTTTTCATGTCACTTCCTGCCATGACATCACTTCCAGCTTATGACATCACTTCCGGTGGGCGGGTCCCAACACGTGCCAATCAAAAGTGCGTACCTGTTCTTAAATCATTTAGATGACACCACTGGGTAGAACCCACCGCCAGGTCCCACCCTCTCATGAGGCCAGCTCACCCTTTACACTGCCCAGGAACTCCCTCCCACTCAGAATCCCCACAATGCCGGCAAAGGGTAACCTTATATTTAACTTTAAATAAAGCCATTTAACTTTATTTGCCTGTAACCGCTTTGTGAACTTTGTGTTGAAAAGCGGTATATAAATACTGTTGATTGATTGATTGATTGATTGATTGATTGATTGATTGATTATATCTCGCTGACGTCATGTCGCCTTCTCAGGCTTGCCTGTTCCAGCGCAGTATAGAATTGCACTCTAATTGTTTGCCCTGGTAAAGATACAGTATAAAATGGTATAGTGTCTTCAACTGTCCATGCTTTGCATGTGACTCAAGCCAAACTTGCCTTCCCTTTCCTTGGTCTTTACTCAGATGACTTTCTAGTCCCTTTCCCTCTCCCATCAATAGGCAAGCATCTTTAATTACTTTCATCTTCTATGGTTTCTTACGATAAGGCCTGGATTCCTCCCATCGGCTTTTTTATTTTTCAGGAGGATCAGACAGCCTCTCTGAGAACAGTTTATCTCAGCACAACATGGGCTTAATACGAATGGGAGTCAGAAAGGGCTGATTATCCATTTCTGCCCAAGATACATTGGATGGTGCTTTAGGCATGTTTGCTTATTTTGGGTTTTATGTTGGGTTTTTCTTCCCCAGCCCAATGTTTGTGGTGGTGATTGGTGCCAGTCACCTGGCTTATCAGAAGCCTGCTTACCTGGGTGTGGATTCCACATCAAAGGGATTTCAGAGATACTGAGCGAAAGGAAAGCTAATAAACCCCACTGTGACTTGACATGATAACCTGCAGGGCCCAGGAGAGAGGCTTCAAGCAGAGAAAGACAACTCAGTTTGGTGCTGAATTGCTTTGACACCAATAGTAAGGTGAAGGAAGAGGGATAGATTTCTTTTTACTGTATTCATTTATATTTGTATAGCCTACCTTCAAAGTCTTGTATATCAAAGTAATGCTGTAGTTCCCCGGAGTTATACTACTATTTTGATATCCTGCTGTTAGTAAGCTGGACGTGTCTCATCTCTGTCCCTCAATCATATGCTGCTGAATTCAACATGGTGACTTTCAGAATTGTTCTGTGCTTTGTAGAAAAGTTCATAGTATGGCCCTCTTGGAACTATATAGACTGGAAGTGGGAGATCATCTGAATGATTGGTCACACAAAACACTTTCAGGTCAAGAAAGGGGCTGTCAGTGACTGCATACTGATCCAGGGCAGTAGTATTTAGTGATTAGCATGCTCTCTCCCTCCCTTCCTGTCTCTCTTTTCTCCTATCCCCTTCTCTCCTGTTTGGGCATGCAATTGAATGGGGGGAAAGCCTTGGTAGATTGAATCCTCTGCCAACAGCCCAGGAGATCAGGCTAGCCAGAGGGCTCCCTAGATAGAGGCTCCCCCCCACACACACACACACTGAACCTTAGGGTTTCCTACTAAAATCACTCTCGCAGTAGAACCTGTAGAACAAGGAGATGCAGCAATCCACTGAATTTCCTGTACCAGGAACCTGGCAGGTTAAATTGTAGCAGGTTTATTAAAAGTCCAATAAAAGAAAAAGGTAATAAAATCAAATTTGGCAGGAAAATGGTTGTAGTTTTCCTACAGGCTTTGTGAGGAATACAGTACAGCACTTCCATAGCAGCAGCCTTCCTGAAGAAATAAACATTCTCCCCAATTCTCTAAACAGAATACAATTACCATAAGCACCTTAACCTCTCTGCCTGTTTGGAGAAGGAAAACTGCTACCTTTTTTTTTTTTTTTTTTTTGCTTGCTGTGTGTTGGTGCCTGAGAAAAATTTCTTTAAAATTAAACTTTTTTTTTTTTCTCCCCCCTTTTTTCTGCTGGTAACCCCCCCCCCCCCCCCCCGCTGCTGTTAGAAGCTTTATTATCCATATTGACCAGTGTATAAGTCAATCCATGTTTTCAGGTCAATTTTCAGGCATAACGTTTTAGACTTATACATGAGTATATAGGGTAATGTCTTTTTTTTTTTTTTTTTTCAAAAAATGCATTAAGGAGTAAAACATACCCTGGGACGATCTCCCAGACTGATAAATGCATATATCGTGTGTGTACATCTATATGGATCCGCACATGTAGCTCATAATACTGGAAATAGCATTTATACATGCATGTATTTATACATGCATGTCATGCAGTTATATAACTGTATATTTTTATTCATGTACAGCACCTAGTATCATTTGCAAGTTTTATATATAATTATGATGTACAAAATATGGGATCATAAGCTCAAAAAGCCTCAAACCACACACTATCAATATGGAAATATTTCACACAATTAAGGAAGTCAGAATCATTTATAAGCACCATTTCTAACCAAACTCCAGTGTAATTTTTGACCAGTCATGCCTGTTCAGTCTCATTTCTTCTCATGAATTTCCAGTCCTGCTAAATATTAGCACTTCTGAGTCTTCAGTGCTTTAATTTCCACTGAAATGCCCTTCTATTTTAACTCCTAACGGCTTTCCTAAAGCCATAACTTGCTTTGTCTGCTGTTTAATAGGAAATCAATATTGTTGTAATACAATGAAATTAACATTGATTTATTTCATTGTAACTGGCAGCTAAACCAATAAGGTATTAGTCAATGCACTCACAGTGGGAGGTCCAAATGGTCTCTCTAAACCTGATGTATTTTTCTCTGCTAATAATTAATTACAAAATCTGGCATGAGGTTTGCAGAAGTGATTAAGGCAGAATTTCAACTACCCAGTGGTTTTGGGACCTAATGCGAAAAAAAGGGATCTATCAAATTGAAATTCATTTCAAGGTAGGTTTGCGATATGCAGGGGTTCCAAGTATTTTTTTCCCCTTGAGGATGTGAGCTACAGCCAATGGAGCTGGCAAAACAAATGAAATTCTTTTGTATCTTGAGGGCGGAGTAAGGACAGTTAAGACTGCTAAACTCTGTCCCTCAGGAGACCTGTATTCATAGTCACTGTGTAACCTTGGGCAAAATCTCTAGACCTCTATTCTCTAAACAGGATGTTTATTTTGTGTAGTTGTTCAGATGTATATTTCACCTTATGCCTTAGGTTCTAGAGGGTGGAAAAATAATCAGGTACAAAATTAATCCTTCACATTGAATTGTCTAGTCTCATGTGCAACAGTATGATACATCCTTTCATGTTCGTCCTTCACTCTTCCTTAAGTCACCATTTAAATATACAACCAATTCATACATCATCATACATTCATACATCATATTCCCCGGTTCCTCAACCAACAGAGTTCACAGCGACCCAGGACACAATCCTAAACTGAGTTAGGCTGGCATAAGCTAAGTCAGCAAAGTTTGGCCAGCACAAGGGACACCGTAAAGTATGTTTGGACCACTCTCAGAATCAGAGTGCTGGCACTCAGACCTGAGCCATCCTCCCTGACTATGAGAGTGCCCCAAACACGCTTTATGGTGGCCCTTGTGCTGGCCAAACTTTGATGGCCTAGTTTATGCCGGCCTAACTCCAGTTTAGGATTGCTGGAGTCAAAATCATTCCCACTTCACACCCATGAGGAGTTATAGGTGTCTTCGACATGCTCTTCCATACACATGAATGTGGTGCTGGATGCATGCCAGGAGAGCATGGCCCAGGCCAGCCTCGAGGTATTTTGAATGTAGAATGTGGCAGAGAAGTATCAGGTCCCATAAGCCTCAGGGAAAAGGCCAATCTTTGCAAAATAAGCTCCCCCCCCCACACACACACACACACTCAGAGCGCAATCCTAATCTGGAGTTAGGCCAGCACAGTTAGGCCAGCAACGTTTGGCAGGCACAAGCATCATCATAAAGCACGTTTGGACCACTCTCAGAGAGAGAGGCCAGCACACAGACTTACGCCATTTTCCCTGACTCCAAGAATGGTTCAAACGTGCTTTATGGTGGCCCTTGTACTGGCCAAACTTTGCTGGCCTAACTTTTCCAGCCTAACTCCAGGTTAGGATTGCGCTCTCAGTAGTGTCACAATAGTGGTATAACTGGCGTAGGCCACACCAGGTGTCACCTTCAGAAGGGGGTGACACCACACTATCCTAGCATTGGGTGAAAACAGTATCCTCGACCAGTGCAAAATGCAAAGCAGCTGGGCCTGGAGAGGGCAGAAGATGGCTAAATGGAGGAAGTCCAGAGGTAGGCTTATCAGATTAAAAGCAATGCAATAGCCCAGAAGGTCGGGGGAGACGTATCAGTCCTGAACTTCTGGAATGCCAAGCTCACGCAGTTAAGCACTGCACCGGGTGATGTGCACCCTTTGGACGCCTCTGCCCCTATTCTAGCTGACTGGCTTAGGAAAAGACTTGCCTTTCTGCATTTTGTTTGCATGACAGATACCAGACCTATTTCCTCTTTTTTCAACCGCCTTCTAAGGTGCATGGAAGTTGTGTGCTACCACCTCATGCCTCAGAAGGTTACCCAGAGGCTTCTGAGAGGCATTTCCAGTTGGGACCACCTTAAGTCAAATCTGCAGGTTCCAGTTCTACATACAGATAAGGAGGACCAACCTGTTTATTTGATTATCTTTCACAAATACAAACTAAAATGTAATAGAACACAAATGATTTTGAAGTGGCCTTGGATGCCCCCAATGTGTAGGAAAATGGCATGGTAGAAATTCTTTAAATAAATGAATGAATTTAAATAAAATATTTATGCATGTCATGACATTTATCTTAAAATAAAAAATATATAAATTGTCAGTGGCATTTTTACATGGGTTAAAAAAAACTTATCTGTATAAAATGGTGCCCTTCAAAGGTCAGTACTATACCCCTTTGAGATCTGCTACCCAGTCAACTTCCGTGTTGGCCTAATGATAGCACTAGCCCCTGGTGCATATATGCAAGTCTTTCCTCAGTTGTGGCAGGTGCAGCTGATTTTTGGTTAGGGAGCCCTTGACAAGGGGCAAGGAAGCAAAGAAGGGCAGGGCACTCTTTGCAATCCGGGGTTTCATGTGGAATGTAGTGAAACAAACCGTGTTGAATTATCTATATTCTAACAAAAGCTATAGCCAGATAACCAGAAAAAGAAAACACAACAACTTTATGTAACAAAAAATGGATTTCTTAAAACTGACTAATGAGACGGATTGTTCTGAGGGCCAATGGTGTGTTATTATGACACAGCAGGGAACCAATAAGGTGATAAGTCAGTTCTCATTTCCATGTATCAGAACTAATACTAGAACTCTTACTCAGTTTTGTGAATATTAGCAGGTTAATAACTGTCACTGGTGTCCCTACAGGGGGGCGGAGCTCTAAGTTTTGCAAGGAGCCTTACCCTGCTGTGGAAATTGCTCCTTTCCCTCTCTGTTTTAATCAATCCACATGAGGAAAAGCAACATCTTGGCATTGCTTACGAGCAAGGGAGAGCGGCAAGGGAGAGCGGGATTTACATAACAGGGTAAGGCTCCTTGCAAAACTTAGAGCTCTGCCCCCCCCTTGTAGGGATGTCACTGGCCACTGTTAATGCTGTTGCGCTGTTGCACAGATGCTAAGGGCAGCCCAGGATTGGGCTGCCCACCACAGTCTTGCGCTGCAGCTGGAACATAAGAACATAAGAATTGCTCCACTGGATCAGGCTAAAGGCCCATCTGGTCCAGCTTCCTATCTCACAGTGGCCCACCAGATGCCTCAGAGAGCACACAAGACACCTAGATACCTGCATCTCATTGCCACTCCCCTGCATCTGGCATTTTGAGGTATGCTTTCCTACTTCATCCCCTCTTTTCCCCCTAGTCATCTCCCTCTTCCTTTTTGCAACCATAAATCCTCCACTTCCTCAGCCCCTATTCCCTCTCTGTAACCCCCTCCTCTGATTTCTCTACATTCTGCTCCTCTCCCGTTCTTCTTTTGCATCATTTCATGCTACCTTGTATGGACTTCCTCTTTCCTTCTACCTAGACACTGCTGTTTAGGGCCTAGTGATTGGTGTAATTGATCATCACATTTGATGTTGTCCTCCCTTCCCAGTTATTGTCTCTCTTCCCGCAAGAAATGCTAACTATTGTGCACCTTTAACCTTGCCTCCCTCCTCTTTCCATGCCACTCCATTGAGCTGTGCCATGGGCCATTACATTTGGTTCTTGGACTTGCAGTAGATCTCCCCATTGCATACAAATTTCACCTGTTTTAAAAGCATGCCCACTAACACCGAACCCATCCCTGCCTCGGCTTCTTAGGTAGATATATATAGTATTAAAGTAATGAAAAATACCTGAGCAACCTGAGCAAATCCTTGCACGCATGCAGCTCAGGAAGCTTCCCTGGTAGGTTATGACAGTTCTCACCATCATCCCTTCTGAGCAGTCTGAAAGTATGTGCGGCAGTTTGGAAGCTAAGCAGCTTTCATCCCTGTAAGATGTTTGGATGGGATACTGTCTGGGAATTATTTGTAAGACACTCCGAGCAATTTGGAGGAAGACAGAGTATCAGGCAAAGAAATAAATAAGCCAATATTTGGCTTCAACCTGTATTGTGTCAACACTGCAAAAACAGGGGTGGTTTCCCTGATTCAGTACCTGTCCCTACAAGAACGTTGAGGAAAAACAAATGAAATTTCCCATTTTCAAACTCTTCCACATCATCCCTCAAGTGCCATAATAGAATCGGTTTTTCATATGTAAAACCCTCCATGGTACTCTGTCTCATACAAAAAGATGGAGCTATAGGTTTCCTGCACTAAATAACTGGCCCAAAATAACGGGCTCAAATCAGTTCCACTCCACCTCTTTCTGACTCCTATTGAGGGCCACAACATTCTATAGTACCAGCAGAATCGATATCTGGTCAAACTCTCCTGCAATTGTTCCTTGCTTGCCTTCTACCCTTTCCCTACCATGCACGGTTCCTTCTGTCTGTAGCCTCTATATGTGGTTTTGTCTGATTCTTACCATTTTCTTGGCTTCTGATTTCTTCAATTCCATATGTCAGTCACCTATTGTTCCTTCCATTTCCTCCTTTTCAAGTCTTTGCCAATTTTTCTTCTCTTTCTTCAGCCATCTTGTCATCACCATCACCTTGTCATCACCTGAACAGTCCCAAAGAATATCAACACCTTTCCAAATAAGGAAGAGACTCCAGATTCCTGATTACCTTTTCTAGCTCTATTCTGAGATAAGCTGACCCAAACTATATCTGTAATGCCTAGTGGTTACACCATAGATCTGGATAAAGACATTATTACACATTACACTGGCCACTTTTTTTGGGGGGGGGGGCTTTCTTACAGCTGCCCATCACCAAAAATTGGACTATTCTCCCATAATCAGCCAGGGATATTCAAAAAGAAGATTTCACAAAATGTTCCCATAGAATGTTTATGATTAGTATGTTATGGAAGCCAATTTCTCAACTTTGGGGATCATCTCCTTTAAATTATGGTTCCTAATCCTGAAGTAGCATCCCTAGAAGGGGAGGTACTAAGTTTTGCAAGGTGCCTTACCTTACAGTGTAAACCAGTGGTCAGGGAACAGGGGTAAATTACCCCAAATGGGGTAAAAATGAAATTCCTGGGGGTAAAATAGGACAGATAGGAGTATGCCCTGCCCCCTTTTCCCTCATCCTTCCTTCATGACCAACATTCTCTCTTCTGACCAATGGGAAGTTCCTCTCATGCTTGATGGATTTCCCTTGCTTCCAGTAGGAGATTAGAAGTGGCAAGGTACTTGGCCCCCAATAGGCAGTGTTCCCCTCCCTTCCCAGGTGGCGAAGAAGGCCATGGTTATTGATCCCGCTGCTGGTGGAGGGAGAAGGAAGCAACAGCAAACGGCGGCCGTGGCTGCAACTGCGGCGGTGCCGGGTGATGGGGGTGCCGGTGAGGCCAAGCCTATTCTGGGCAGCGAGGCCGGCGCAGACCCGTTCCTGGCTGGCACTCAGGCAGCCGTGGAGTCAGCGGTACTTGACACCAGGGAAGAGCCCGAACCAGCTCCGGGTGGGGAGGCTGAGGAGTCGCCGCCACCCAGGAGCCCAGCAGGGACGCGAGACGTGCAGGCATGGGGGAGGCTCTGGTGAGCGGCTGAGGTGTGTGTGCATGTGCCCGCAGGCGCACACATGTGTATGTGTGTTGAGAGGACTTCTATGGACGTGCCTCTTTGCTTGCGAGCAGCTAGGGCTCTCCCTGGGTTTGCCTTGTCTTGATGTCCCAAGGAGTGGGGCGGGCGGAGAAGGCTGGGGTGCCTGCACCTGCACAGGGAATCAGGGACACAAAGAGAGGTGGGAGGCAACAAGGCAAGGCGAACAGCAGAAAAACAAAAACAAAATCAGAACTGCTGTTGCTGGCCTCTGTGTGTGAGAGAGAGAGCGAGGGAGTGAGCGAGCGCCGGCCAGCCCCAGTCTGAATTCATTACAGAGAGAAATCTTAAGCCCAAGCACCTAAACCTGTTGTCAAAAAGGTAAGCTAGTTGTAACCCAGAAGGGTTGAATTCTATTCTCTCAAGGTCTGCAGGTGTACCCAAACTCTTTACATCTTCATATTTACATAGCATTAATTAAGCTCATTAATTAATCAAATAAAAAGCAATGGGTTGCAATATGTAATATTTTTCTTTTGTTCTGGCAGGGGGGGGGGTAACGTCAAGGGGGTAAGGTCGGCGTATCTAAATATATTTTGGGGTAAAAGGTAAAAAAGTTCCCTGACCCCTGTGTAAATGATCCTCTCCCTCGCTGTCATAGCCAGTCAGCAAAGTGTGGGTGTTGCTTTAGATGAGGACTGGCTATGACAGTGAGGGAGAGGGGCAAGGTAAGGCACCTTGCAAAACTTAGCACCCCGCCCCCTCCCCTAAGGATGGTACTGTAATCATGAGTGCGGTGTCGCCCCCCCCCCCCCCCGCCGAAACACAAGATGGCTCATAACATGACTGAAGCCAATTCAGGGCAAACTTGCAGCAAGCAAGGCTGCAGACTGAGGATGAATAAGGGTCCTTCCCATTCATGACCAGAATGCATGTAGTCCGTAGCTAGTGGTTAACAAAAGGCTCTGTACCTACCCTGTGCCCCCCATCTGTTTCTGTATTTCACTGTTCTCATGATGAGGTCTGGGACTTATTCCTTGCTCAAATTAAAACCCAGCTGTACTTAACAGTGCATGAGAGGCTTAACTGCAGCCATGCATGCAAAGGAATCAAATCCAGACTGTTTTGCTGCATCTTTTTCAGTGACCTAATTGGCTTTGGCAGTCTCTTACTATCCAATAGACTGAGAAGTGACAGGCAGAGAGAACCACAGGTTTGTAATCAACTATTAAGAACAACAAGAGTAGTGATTAGCTGAGTCCACCCTAATAGCATTATTAGCCAATTAAAAATATCCTAATCATCACGGCCAAGGGATGGGAATGTGATTAAGGCTTGATTCATTTGATGCGTTTGAGAAATCAAAGCTAAATGCTGACCTGGTGAAAGGTAATGGAAGGTTTCAGCTCTGTCAATATTCAGAGGGAGAAAATGTAGGGCTGGGAAGCAGGTGAATGAAAAGAAACCTCTGCAAATCTTGAGTTGTAGCTTTGTGACATATTCGGTGACTGCCATAGGAAAGTGCATCATTTAATGTCCCACTATTGCCATTCTGTCTTTTTATGGAGAACTGTTGCTTCTATTACTTGATTTACTGGAGATGCATGAATGTATTTGATCCACATGCAGAACGTAATGGGAGGGGCCACTTACACAACACATTAAGGTGCCTGCTGAATTTATCAATTCATTGGTAAATATTATCAATATCAGGGTATTAATATACCCTGTAGCTACTCCACTGGCTTGAAAGAAAACAACAACTGTTGGATACTGTACTCTATGATAGTTATTTATTTAAGGAAAGTATTAATTGGTAGGCCAAAATGTCTGACGTTTAAAAGGACCTATTCTCGTTGAACCAATATATATCTGGTTCATATTGTCAAATTGTCATATTGTCAAAAAGTTACAGTCTTTTGTCTGCCTCTGAGAGTGGTCCAAATATACTTTATGGTGTCCTTTGTGCCGGCATCTATGAAAACCATTCATAGATGCCGGCACATAGGACACCATAAAGTATATTTGGACCACTCTCAGAGGCAGAGAGGCCAGCACACAGATGTGCGCCTTCCTTCCTGACTCTGAGAGTGGTCCAAATGCACTTTACAGTGGCCCTTGTGCCAGACAAACTTTGCTGGCCTAATTTGTGCCAGCCTAACTCCAGGTTAGGATTGCACCCTTAAAGAAATAGGTTTAGTGCAAAGACATTTCTTGGGGTGATGAAGAAGCCATTGATGTTTTCCTATTTGAAATCCTATTTATTTGAAACCCCTCCTAGAAATGTAGCACCATCAGTAAGCACAGCACTGAAGATTCATTCATCATTATAAAGACTTGCCAATTTATTTAAGTATCAGGTCTTGTGGACTTGCAGCCCTGTAGTTTACAAAAGCTTACTAAACTGGATCACCTTGAAGATGCTACAAGGCTCTCTGTTGTTTGCGCTGCTTCAGACTAAAAGCACAATCCAAACCCCAGGCTGGAATAGGCAGACATATCCAGTTGGGGGCAGCAAATTCCTGTCACACCATCCAGGGAAAGGGGAATTTATAGATGAGTAGCCCAGATGGGGCTACTCAGAGCTGTGCTATCAAAATCGCCAGTGCAACTCCAAGTGGTCGAACTGGGGCCGCCTGGGCCAGGCCTGGATTTTAGGATCCGGCCCAAATGCCAGATCCTGTTTCCACCTACCTCCTCAGGCCAGGCCACCCATGGGCCAGCCCACTGTCCTCCTCCACCCATCTCCCTTCCCCATTCTGCCTCCCACCACCCTCCCCAAGCCTCTGTGCCAGCCTAGCAAGGGTGGCCTCACCTTTGGGCCTCTGGCCTGGGAGTTAGTGCTCCAAAGCCAGCGTATATCTGTGTGCTGGCCTATCTACTCAGAAAATGGCACAAATGCACTTTAATCCAACCTTCTGGATTGCGCTCTAACATTGCTGCCCTGTAATACTTCTCCGCAAGCAAGGCTGTCTACGACCCTAATCAAGGGTAACCCCATTTGAGTTTCGTGCAGACTAAGTCCATGGGAAATTTATTCACAAGAATGTGATTTGTTGCAGAAATGAACTGATTAAAATATGTACCTTGCTGTGTTTTGGCCCACTGCATTGTTATTAATTACTACCTGGTGTCAAACTGTTGTAAACAGCATGCACTTGTGAGGGTCTGTGTTTTCCTGAACTGTTTTGATTATTATGACTCCAGATTCAGCAATAAATTTTGAGTTTGAAAACAAATGTAATAAAAATTACCAGTCACAAGTGCCGTATCTGCATTTATCTATTGTTTTAGAATAAAGAAACACTTGCAACATGGTGAGTGGTCGCTATTTTTCATTGTGTTGAGCAGAGGCTCCAAGGTGCATCAAGCAGCATTTTGGGTTGTACTGCTAAGGCCCCGAATCAAAGTCTCTTTTACCTCTATATCAGGGCCAGCTCCAGCAGTGGCGGGGCCCAATGTGAGGCATTCCTGCGGGGCCCCCAACCCTCCCTGCGGGGCCCTGTATTGGAAAAGGCAGGAGCTACCCCAAGGAGTGAGGGAATGGTATCAGCAACGGCCCCTTGTCCAGGGATTATGGAGTTAATCCCAGAACTCAAGCCTCGGGAGCACAGCTGATGAGGTTGATGAGGCTCCGGCTATGAAGGGAGGCCAGCACAGGTGCAGGTGGGTGTGGCTGATGCTAGAGTCTGCCTAGCAACAGACACGGATTGGCTGGCTTCAGTATAAACCTGGGAAGGAGCTGGAGAAAGGAGGCTGGATAGGTACTGGAGGATAGTACCTAGGAAGGTGCTGGATGAGGACCTTGGTAAGGTGCAGGATGGATGGACTGCTGGCTGGACAGACTGCCTGAAGGACTAATGGACAGACAGATGGATTGCTAGACTGGCTAAGGTAAACTCATTGTGGGGAACTGTTGTATGTCTGCCACACCCCTGGAGCCACCAAGTGGAAGAGGCAGTTGAGGCTTGGGCAAGCTGACTGCCTATTGTTTGGTGGTGGGGTTTGTTTGGAGCTAAGCCAGTGATGAGGGCTGTCTGGAGGAGGCTGACCAGCCAGTGATCCTAAACAAGGCTGCTAAAAGAGAGAAGGCCCAGTGGGTGACTGAACCCCCTCCCTCTTGCCTATCTCTGAGGCCGCTCTGTGGGGAAACTAGTTAGCCTAGTGTGGGCATTAGGGCCCTTGGGGTGGCCCAGCAGGGAATTTGGCGGAACAGGCCCCCACACACCAAGAAGAGCGCTGTTCATGCCATGTGCAAAGCATGGCATGTGGAAGTAGTTGGTGGTGATATCAGAACACCACCACCAACTGCTTCCAGGTGGCCCATTTTGGGTTATGCAGAGGCAGAGGCAGGTGGAGAGACCAAGGTAAAGCTGCTCTGCTTGCCCCACTGACTTATAGCCCATGGACATTGTAGCTGCAGCCACAGGCAATATGCTTACCCTGCTAGTGCGGGGGCCCCTGAAGTGCGGGGCCCAATGTGATGACATTGGTCACATTGGCTTAAAGCCGGCCCTGCTTTACATAAATGTATGTAGTTCAGTGTCACATAGGGTGGGTACTTTCTTTTAAAGATATAAGAGGACAGAATTTGAGTCTTTTGTAGTTTTTCCCCATCTCCTAATACATAACCATGCAAGAAACTGCTTACATATAGTTTCCCAAGACATGTTATTAAATTCAACAGCTGTGTGGTGTCTCACAGTCTTGTTGAAAGCCTCTGGGCACAGTGAATAATGAGGTCCGACAAAAAGGCTGACCACCAGAAAATAAATTACACTTGAATTTTCCTCCCCAAATGAATATTGTGCAAGTGAAAGCTACAATTTTCGAGATTCTTAGGGGGGGAAAAGCCTCCATTGCTTGTTTAAAATGTTCCATTGTCAAGGGTGAGAAGTGGAACTAAATGGTGAGGCTCAGGTTTCTGAGAGGGAAGCAACTGGGAAAATTATCAGGAAGCCAAACGGCAGGAAGTCTTAGGAGAAGAGCCATTTCCTTCCTGCATCTTGCGGTGGGCCGACTTGTAAAAGCACTATCAGATATGTGCAATGTGTGAGACCATGGGAACCCCAAAAGGGAGTAGGGACAAAAAGGAAGGCAAAATAATGGGTGGCTTCATAGGATGTGTGGGGTGGGGGTTGACTGTATCACAACTCTTCTTCATAGCATGTGCATTAGAAGCTATTTTGGATGTAGTTGGAGGCTCTTTACATCAGCACTTGGCTGTCTATGTCCTTCTACATCATCAGCCTGTGACCAGGGGTGTAGCGTGCCTTGCTCGCGCCCAGGGCAAGGCACGCATTGTGCCCCACGCCGTGACGTCATGACGCAAGGCATCATGACGTCAGCGACAGAGGCGGGGCTTCCGTGCATCTCCCCCCCCCCGGCTTCAAGCTGGGGGAGATGCATGGATGCTCTCCCAGCCTGGGTGCGCCTCCCCTGAAGTTGGGGGGGACGCGCCAAGGCTGGGAGACCCTTGCCTCCAAGGACAATGCCTCCATGCGCCCCGTGAGCCGGTGGAGAGATGGGAGCTTGCCTGCTGCGGGCAACGGAGGCTCAGCTGTGGTGCGCATGCCCAGGCAGCCGCTTTGCCTTCTGGGACTTGAAGTCCAGTTTGTCGGAGCTGCAAAGGCAAAGCGGCTGCCTGGGCATGCACACCACTGCTGAGCCTCCGTCACCCGCAGGCAAGCTTCCATCTCTCCACCGGCTCGCAGGGGGCACGGTGGCTTCTCTCCTGGCCGCCGCTGAGTGGGCATTTTAACCTGCTTGGTGGCAGCCAAGAGAGGAGAGGTGGGCCTGGGCAGCTGCGGGGGTGGGGCGGGCGCCATTTGGGGGCAGGGCGTGCCATGTGAACGGTGCCCCCCACCTTATGGTGCCCCAGGGCTCGTGCCCTCTGCTGCCATAGGCTCCGCCTCTGCCTGTGACTGGGCTTTTAAACTCAGCAAGGCAGTGTGTCAGTCTTTCCCACACTCTCCATCTTCCCGACCCCTGAAACCCACCAACACAGAATCCGTGTTTCTGTGGCAATTGCAGGGGAGGGTCCTGTCAGAGGCAACGCAAGCGATGCAGTTTCTCCCCACATGGCCACTGTAGGCTCATTCAGCTGCCTGAGTGGCAACTGCATCATGTGGGTAGGCCTGAGGCTGGGAACAGCCAGCCTTGTCGTTCCAGGTGCGTCCCCCCATAGTGAGGATTGTACTTCCAACAAAATAACCCTGTGCAGGTATTTCCCTTCTTGTCTATAACAAAAGAGGTTGCAATCCCAGCCTGGAGTTTGGCCAGCACAGTTAGGCCAGCAATGTTTGGGTGGCATAAGGGACACTGTAAAGTATGTTTGGACCACACTCAGAGTCAGAGAGGCACAGACATGCACCATCCTCCCTGACTCCGAGAGTGGTCCAAACATGCTTTAGGATGGCCCTTGTGCTGGCCAGACTTTGCTGGCCTAGTTAGGTTAGGATTGTGCTCTGAAAGTCACACTGCATCCCTCCCATATCCCCATATTTGGCTGACATCCTGAAGGAGACCGCTCCATGATCTAGCTGTGCATGTGTAACTTTTCTGTGCATTTGAGAATGTGATCATGTAGGATTCCTGTTAGGTTTGCCAACCTTCTAGGCTTAATCTGGAGCCTTCCAAAACAGCCTCTATCTCCAGGCATTAGTGAAAACAGGCCTCAAGATTCTAACAGAGCCACAGGAATTTCCAGCATCACATCACCTTGGGGGGAAAAAAATCTAAGAATAAATCCAATCAGAGGTGGCAACTCTAGTTCTCGGATGCATGAAGAGCCGATGTATGTCCACAGAGGCCCCTTTCACACATGTGGCTAAAGCTATGGCCAATGGGGTAGGTCAGTAGGCTTTGACCCACCCACAATGCAGTAACTGGAATGTCTGCAAGTACTTTATGATAAATAATAATTAAAAAGGAGCTAACAAGTCAGCTGGATATTTTCATGTGGGTATCAACCAGTGGTGTCATCCAAATGATTTAGGAACAGGTACTCACTTTTAATTGGCACTTGTCGGGGTCCGCCCACCGGAAGTGATGTCATAAGCCGGAAGTGAGGTCATGATTGTTGCCATGGGTGTGAGCATGTTTGTAATAACTTCAGCTTGTGGTTAGTGTTGATTTAACTTCTATTGCTTTGCTTTCTAGAGATGTGTCTATACATGTTTTGCTTCAACTGTTCCCTGGTTAAATAGCAGGGGCCAGCTTCGAGTGGGCGGGGCCAGCTCAACTTCTAGGAACCGGTACTCACGTAGTGGTGCGTAGTGGGTGCATGACATCACTGGTATCAACAGCTTGTTTCAGAAACATGGTTAGGGACTCTTTCACTCTGTGCAGATTGACAGCTGATAGAGGGCCTTTGCTCCCAAGTAGCCCTTACCTAAAGGTAGCTTTTTGTTTTGAAGCACAGTTCTCTGATGAAAAGGTAGAGATGGAAAGTTGGTGGTGATGAGTGTCATAAATTCTCTTGATCTTGAATGCAGGATTCAAGGCCTCTGTGTATTGTCAAGAAACACTTCTTTGAAGATCCACATGTGAATGTTTCTTCCTGTACTTCAGTACATAAAAGCTTCATAAACCTTGAAAAAAAGGAAGACAAATCAAGGCCCTGTAAATAAGGTGCAGCTCACAGATCTCTATAGGCTTTTGGTTTTATGGCTAATACTTAAAGTTTAGAGCCAATGTATTCGTTAAAATGGGCACATGAGTAATGGTGCTCAGAGAGCCCTTGGTTTGAAAAGGTGCTTTGAGAAGAAGCAATTGGAAGCAGGGAAGTGAAAGAAAGGGGATACTTAACTCCTTCCCCACTTGCCTTACTTGTACTCTGCATTGCCCACCTACCCACCCAGTCGTGGGGTGGCACACAGGGGTGGCATGGTAGCTCAGGATGGCTCTGATGGCAAATGGAAGGGACAGTTTTCATGGCGTGTTTTGGTGACTGCAATACTTTGCCACCCAGGGCCGGTCTTGCCAATGTGACCAGTGCAGTCACATTAGGCCCCACACTTTGGGGAGGGGGGCCCTCACCAGCACAGCGAGCAGATCTCCTGCTGCAGCAGCCGGGATCTCTATAGGCTGTAATGTATTGGGGGTGAGTGTAGTGGGGTGAGCAGAGTAGTTTTGCATTGGGTCTCCCATCTGACCGTGCCTCCGAATGGCCCAAATTTGGCCTCTTAGGAGCAGTTGGTGGTGACATCATCATGTCTCCACCTACTATTTCCAGATGCCACAGGCAGCATCGCAAGCACTTATCTTTGTGCAGGGTGGGTGGGGGATGCCCCACATTGGGCCCCACTACTCCTAGAGCCAGCCCTGGTGCCACCCCACACCCATAGCTTGATTAAGGCATCCACACAGTCTAGTTTCCCTTCTGGGACAAACATGCTTATGAAGGCAAACACACACTTCAAGCCCTGCAGCAGGGACTTTTAAGAGGAAGGAGTGAACTGAGATGGGGAACTTCACTCACTGGTAATTGGCTGCCCTCAGATTTCACCACCTACCCCTATTAGCTTTGGCATCGCTTTTTGTATTGTAGCTCAGCAGGGAGAATCCTGGAAGCAGAACCTCTCCAGCATTATATGGCTGGCCATTTTATAGGACAGTGTTATTCAAACTGTGGGGCAGGACCCACTTGGTGGGTTGTGATCTGATGCCAGGTGGGTTGTGGAAAGCTGGGAGAAGCCATCTTGGAAACTGCAGGCCTTACTCTTGCTATATTCCTTGTGTGTGTGTGTTAACAGTTTAAATTTTAAAGTTAGGGCTTTTTTTAAAAAAATGTTTTTAGTTCAGTGCTTTTATATCATATTTTGTCCTAATCCTGCTCTCTGTCAGGGATTTTCTCAGTTGTACAATTGCTGCAGTCCAAGAATGCCAATTTGCATTTCAGGAGTGTCATTTTATTATGTTACAATGACAGCACTTCCTGCTTCATGATGTCACTTCCTGCCACAACATCACTTCCAGGTTAATGACATCACTTCCGGTGGGTCCTGACACAAGCGCCATTCTAAAACGTGGGTCCTGGTCTAGAAAGTTTGAATACCACTGTTATAGGAAGTGCCAGTGTTGGAGCAGAAGGAGGTACTCCGCCCTTGCCTTCCTCGCATGCCCTTTTCAAATGTGCAAGAAGCAGATGGCACATTCAGGTAGGTAGCAGACTGGGGAAGGTGGTGGATAGCAATCATGGTGGAGAGAGTGAGAGGGAGAGATTTTGAAAAAAAAAAAGCTCATGTTTCCCACAGAACTAAAATGAAAAGAATGTTTTTAGAAAGTATTGTGGTTGTTGCCAGTTGTAGGAAATAAGTTAATCAAAAACCTAGCATGAGATTTTCATGCCCTTCTTATCAAGTTGTCCTGTCAATAGCACATAGCAGGGGTGTTAATGGAATAACCACATTTCTGATGGGCAATAAAATATGTGATGGACTGTTATAATAGTAAATATACATATTTTGCAGATCATAAAAATGTCCCTTGATTTTGCTGCCTTTACTTTGGAAAAAGATCGATGGCAGAAAGGCAAGACGGTATTTAGATGCACAAAGTATTATTCACCCTTATTGGTAGACCAGGTGCACGAAAGCCAGGTGCTTTGTTGATCCTGTGCTGAAGTTATTTTATGTTATCCTCTTATTCTTATCAAATTGTCATTGACTGCTGTGAACTCCATAGTCAAACTACCCATCTCAATAGGCTTCATTTGGTGACTACCATCTCTATGTGGGTTTGTTTTCTTGATGGTTTCTTGCAAATCCATCTCACTGGTATTGTCCCCTAGTGAGATCTAAATGCCCCTCCTGTTTGGCTGCATGGGTGTGCTGAATAGTAGCTCTCTTCCAGATCTGATTCAGTGAGGTGCAGGACAGATTATACCAAGCAACCGCTACCAAGGAACAATTTGATAATGCGTATATACACATGACACCATCAGGGCACATGTGCCGACATTACAAGGAATGTCTTAGGTAACAAGCCTTTTCTGAACTCTCACTGAGAAATATACGTAATGATGGTTCTGTAGCAAGCTGGCATTAGATCATATGCTTATGCTGCACACGATAGTCTATAGATAATTCACATGCCTTTATGCCCATGCATATAAGTGTTCTCCATGTAAGAAGCTTACCCCCAATTAAAGCATGGCTCAGGAACCAAAGACCCTAAGTTTGAGCTCAAAAAGAGCTCAAATTTTCTTGGAATGCAAGATGGAGAAAGCAAGCGGAAATCATTGGGAATGTTTGCTTTGAGGGTTGGGAAAGCAAATCATGAATGTTTGAACAATTAAGTGATTCATTTGTAGCAGGCGGGAGTATTCCTATGAGATGGGTAATACTCTTGACAGCAGTTTATGTCAAATTTCCAATGATTCTGTTGTATTAATATAATTACCAGGCAATCAATTTCAATAACTGTAATCACGGACCCATATTTCATTCTGCAATTACCACCCTTATTAGAATTGTTTCTAAATCATCACCTCCTCAAAGAACCCATTGCTAAAATGATTTCTGAAAAGAGAACAATTCAATAATTACTCTCCATGTTAAGCCAATTAGCCCAGTGGCAGCAGAGCATAAAGGCATTTGGGCTCCCTGGGACTTCATCAGTGAAAACTGCAGAAACCTCAGGGTATCAAACTAGTCTATTTTTTTTCTATTTTAAAGGAATGTTTTCTACAGTCTTTGGAAATGATGAATGTGAACTAACCAATGAAAAAATCGCAAGCCACAAATTAGGACCAACTATATGAAGGAAATGGTTATAATAACATCACTTTCTGTTGACTGGCAAATACACCCTTTGTGTATGTTTTGTATGTTGTGTAGTGTGGGACTGAATATCATGCTCACAAACATACCCTCTAGTATGCCTCCCTACAAGCTTCCTACGATAGGTGGCCTATCACTTTCCTGTCAGGACTAGTCTAGTGAGACTTCAGAGATGGATATAGATGCAACTTCATGAGCTAGCCTAGTGGTTATCAAACTTTTTAGTCCAGGACCTACTTTTTAGAATGGCACTTGTGTCAGAACCCACTGGATATGATGTCATTAACCTGGAAGTGATGTCATAGCTGGAAGTGACATCATCAAGCAGGAAGTGCTGTCATTGTGACAATAAAATGACATTCCTGGAATGAAAAGTAGCATTCTTGGACTGCAGCAATTGCACAACCATGAAACAGACCTGACAGAAAGCAGGATTAGGATCACAAACCTGAAATTAGGCTGGCACAAGTTAGGCCAACACAAAGGCCACTGTAAAGTATGTTTGGACCACTCTCGGAGTCAGGGAAGATGGCGCACATATGTGTGCTGGCCTCTCTGAGAGTGGTTCAAACATACTTTACACTGTCCCTTGTGCCAGCCAAACTTTGCTGGCCTAATTTGTGCCAGCCTAACTCCAGGTTAGGATTGTGCTCTAGGACACTGAATGAAAAACAATTTTTTAAAAAAAACCCTCCTCTGAAAATTCAAACTGTTAACACTCACAAAGCGAATATAGCAAAAGTTAGATGTGCAGCTTCCAAGATGGCTGTTCCCACTTTCCATGACCCACCCGGCATCAGGTCAGGATCCACCAAGTGGGTCCCAACCCACAGTTTGAGAAACACTGATCTAGCCCATTTTGAACAAAATAGCTGTGACTTTTTTCTGCAGCATAGCTGGGAACGATCCAGGAAATACTGCCAGTGCCAATTTATATATACAACACTGGACATGATGGTCGGGCTCAATATATGTTGATTACAGGGTTATTTTAAGATGATGGGTTACTTTTATGTTGTTTTGTATTTTATCAATGATTTTATATTTGATTTTGAATTTTAGTTTGAGTTGCTTTGAGGGTCCAGAGGGATAACAAGTGGGCTATGACTTCTGGAATTCATGAACATGCATACATAAATAAATGGAGCTCCTTCAAAAGTAAAAAAGTCAATACATTTTAAATAACAAAAAAGTGCAGCTCTTTATATAATTCTGTTACTGCTGCCAAAAGTTTCCCAGTTCATTTTCAAGGGACAACTGTTTTCACACAGTTCTTTGTTCTCTCTCTCTCTTCTCTCCCTTAATTGAAATGTTCTATGCACAATGATATGAATTTTAATTTCACAGTGATGGGAATTTTCATTCCCCACTAGTGCAGTGTGCGATGAATGAACCCTTTTGAGGAAGTACAAAATGCAAATTTTCAGCTTGAAAATTTGTTGGTTTCATTGCTTTGCTTTTCTTTTTTTTCTTTAATTTAATTACCATTTTACCATGCTTGCTCCCACTCTTGACATCCCAAACAGGTTTACATGGATGCAAGTCCCTTTGGTTTCATTGGTGCTTAACTTCAATTAAATGTTAGGAACAGGTGCTTTCTCCACACGGAATTTACTGCTGAAGTGCAATCCACAATCAACTTGCTTACAAAGTCTGCCATACAAATTCTGTTGATCATGCTGTTGTCTCACATTCACACCTACTGCATTATGATGGACAACTCGGGCCAGTGATGGTGAACCTATGACACATGTGTCAAAAGTGACCCACCACAGCATTTTGGATGACGCATCAGCATTTGCCAACACCCAACAACAACTGAGGATTTTTTGTAACGATTTGATGTTTCTTTATATAATGCATAGCCCCATTCATGATTGGACTATATTTTTTTAAAAAATAAATGAATATGTAAATAACTGTTTCTCTTTTGTTGCGGGTGGGGAGTGACACTCCAACAGAGTCAAGTTAAGCAGTTTTGACACGGCAACCCCAAAGTTCTACCATCACTGATCTACACTGTAATCCCAGACATACCTATCTGGGGGAGTCAGTTCCATTGAACTCAATGGGGTATACTAGTAGACATGCATTAGATTGTGCTGCCTGTAAAATGTACCCTGCAGTCCTACGTACATTTATATATACATATGTTCACTGAAATAAAAAAACATTAGTCACATAATCATTTGTATTTGTGTAACTTGGACTCTGATTACATTCTGAAGAGTTCCAAAACATCTGGTAAGATGACCAAGAATCCATTCATCAATATGTCCAGTGTAAAGTGATGCACATTGGGGCAAAAAAAAACAAAACTTCAGCTATAGGCTTATGGGTTCTGAGCTGTCTGTGACAGCTCAAGAGAGAGATCTTGGGGTGCTGGTGGACAATTCAATGAAGGTATCGACCCAGTGTGCGGCAGCAATTAAGAAGGCCAATTCCATGCTTGGGGTAATTAAAAAAGGGGTTGAGAATAAAACAGCCAATATTATCATGCCGTTGTACAAATAGATGGTAAGGCCACACCTGGAATATTGTGTACAGTTCTGGTCGCCGCACCTCAAAAAGGACATAGTGGAGCTGGAAAAGGTGCAGAAGAGAGCGACGAAAATGATTACGGGGCTGGGGCACCTCCCTTATGAAGAAAGACTGCAGCGTTTGGGGCTCTTCAGCTTAGAAAAAAAGGTGCCTGAGAGGGGACATGATTGAGACATACAAAATAATGCATGGAAGGGATAGAGGGATGTTCTTTTCCCTCTCTCAAAACACCAGAACCAGGGGGCATCTGCTAAAACTGAGGGTTGGGAGATTTAAAACAGATAAAAGGAAGTACTTTTTTACCCAGCGGGTAGTTAATCTGTGGAACTCTTTGCCACAGGAGGTGGTGATGGCATCTGGTCTGGATGCCTTTAAGAGGGGATTGGATGGATTTCTGGAAGAAAAGTCCATCATGGGCTATAGGCAATGATGGGTTGTAACCTCCTTACATTAGTAGTAGGCTACTTCAGAGTACTGGGTGCAAAGGAGTGGCAACAGGATCCAAGCATCTTGTTGTCTCATGCCTCCCTGGGGCACCTGGTGGGGCCACTGAGAGATACAGGAAGCTGGACTAGATGGACCTTTGGCCTGATCCAGCAGGGCTCTTCTTATGTTCTGAGTTATGGGAAAGCAGAAATTACTGTGAGTGGTTCTTCTACATATAAACCAAGAAAATAGTTCTTGGCCCCAAGGAGTTTACAACGTTGTTTCAAAATATGGGAGAACAGGGGGACCAGAATTATGAGAGAAGAAAGGGCAACAGGATGAAAATACAGTAAATACAGCTAGCTAGATGCTTATATTCTTTGCTGAAAAGAAGTTAAACGTGCTGAATTCGTGAGATTCTCCACTAACAATGGGTTTCTCTGTGTTAAGCAGCCAAGAAGGTGTTAATACGGTGCTTTGACTTGCAAGTCTCAGAGCTGTCACACCATTGTTGCACGCTGGGAGCATTTGGAATATTACATTTTCAAGCGCGATGCCATTTAAATGTTCTCAATTCTAATAAATTACATTTCCAACTGTCCAGGAGATCACAGTCACACACAATGAATGTATTTCCATACACTTCAGGTAAGGAATTAAATAGCAGAAATATGATTGTTTGTGGGAAGAAAGCAGCTCAGAAAGAGTTGCATATTATACATTACCATGTTATACATGATGGTTTTGCACTGCAGTCCTCTGAGATTGTAATGAATAAAATCTTGACAACATTCTTTCCTGCATTAATCATTTTAAGCTGATCCTACAGGATACAAGGGCAAATTAAATTCTATTTGCAATTTCATGCATGGAGCACAGGAGAGGGCGATTCCTGAGCTAGCAGTTTTTCAGTAAGACAAGCGTGTAAGTTGCAATTATGCAGCTACTTTCTCCCATGTGCCAGCTCTCTTATTACTGACAAATTTGTAAATGAAAATGTATGAATGGTATTAAATTCACCTTCAAGGAGGTAGCAAATTAAAATGTATAACATCGGGCCATGGTTTTTTGGGGGGAGGGGGGCGGAAATCCCACCCTGCTTTTAATGCTGAAAATGACACATGGAAACCCTTGTTATCTTGAGGTTTCATCTGCAGATTTATCTTTCTTGGTTGACCTTACTTGGCCTGCCACAAGGAACAACCCTGCAATGTAAAGCATATGTCTCATGGCGGAATAGTTGCTATGAGCAGAGCTGTTTCAAGATGATTCCAAATGGATTGCTTTCTTTCAGCTGTTGTCGAGATCTATATCACCTATTGTATTTCCCCTACAAGCACACTTTGCAAGGGTGACATACATATTGGTTCACCAAATAATGCCGCTAAGTGCTGCTTCTGTGGCTTGAGCTTGCTTAGAATGTGGAGTTTTGCATTCCATTTCCTGACTTGTCCCAAGCTGTCTGCGATTGTCTTAGGCCAGTGACGGCGAACCTATGACGCGTGTGTCAAAGGTGATGCGCCACAACATTTGGGGTGACACACCAGCATTCACCAACACCTGACAAAAACTGAATTTGTTTTACTCAATTTTCATTTTTGTAATTGTTTGTTTATATAATACAAAGCACCACACATGATTGGACTGTAGTTTTAGTTTAAATGAATGAATATAAAGAATTATTTGTCTTTTGTTTGGTTGTTGACACACCAGCAGAGTCAAGTTACACATTTTCCAGAATTTTGACAAACAAAGCCCAAAAGGTTTCTCCATCACTGTCTTAGGCAGAGATCTTCAAAACTTAGAGTGTAATTGCAATCTCTGGTTGACATATTTGAGCTCAGGAGAACAGGTGGGCAACCAGACATCACTAGTTTGTAAAAGAGCATCGGTTTTCCCCAAAGGAAACAATATGCATCACATCAGTCCTTAAAAGGTGCTTCTTGCCAGCCAGGTAAAAAAACCCTCACAGCCCAGTATAGGGCTATACTGTTGGAAGAGTGGTGATAACTTTGTGGCTGTCGCCAAGTGCACTCTGACAGCATATGGAAGCATGCATTGCTGAAGAGCCAGAAGGAAGGCTACAACCACTCCACATTCAGCAGCGCTTCTATCATGATCCACCGACCAAGGTAAGCTGACAGGGTAAGCTGATGAGGGTGGGGATGGCAATGGGGGCAATGGAAGGGTGGATGGGCCCTGAATAAGGCACAAGTTCAGCAACAGTGGTGGCCACTAAATCCTAGCCCCCTCCCTGGACCTGATCCCAGTGCCTAGTTCCATGCAACCTGGACCAACAATTTTGCTAGCGCAGGCCTGAGTAAATCCCCCTGCTCCATGGAGGCTTACCCAGAGGAGACCTCCCAGACTGCATTACCACCATCCCACAGGATGCAGTATTTGAGCTCAGGAGAACAGGTGGGCAACAGCTGGGGGGGGGGGAAGCATAGGATTGGGCTGTCAGACATCCAGCTCTTTTTGCTTTTTACATCCCAACAGCCACATTGTTACTCTCAGTCCACGCCAAAGCAGGTGGGTATGTGTGTGTAGAATAGCTGGTAGCAACTAGTCATCAATACTCATTTAGGCAAGCAAGCATTTTTTTAGACATCAGCACCTATTACAGAATCCTCTTTAGGTATTAGCCAAAAGATGGTTATCTCTTCGCTCAACACAATGCAATCATATTCCCATTACGTGACTCCTAAGTATGATTAATTGACTCCTACATTATAACTAACCCGAGTCATATTTCTGAAAAGCCAGGAAGCACTGGCAGTGGCAGCCTCTCCTGCATTTGTCCAGACATGCTCTCCAAGCCTTTGTTTCCTCTTAAATATGACAGCTCTTGTTTCAGATGCTAGCCAGCCCCTACCATTCAAATGATGATAAAATACCCACTGGATTTGATCCAAGAGAGGTGAGTGGTCTTTCCCTCTGCTCCACTACCGAAAGAAGTGTTGTGGCAAGTGAACAGTGAACCATCTCTAAAGTAACAGCCAAAGATGCCTTTACATGACAAGGAGATGGGGGAATAGACCACCTCCTTCTTCCAGGCAGCAGTAGCCAGTTGTAAGGATGGCACCAAGGCAAACATGAGCCCTTGTGATGATGCTGGGGCTCTTTTACAGGTCTTTATTAGAAACTTTGATAAAGTTTTATTTTTAAAAGGCATGCTTCCTAAAATATTCTGCTGATTTGGAGGAAGCAGGGCAGCTTCATGACTCAGCAACTTTTGTCCCAATCCTATTGCGGCCTTGTGCTGCTGGAATTAGCCTTCTAGCAGCACAAGGCGTGTTACTGCGGCACAGAAGCCAGGGCCGATGTGACACACTGCTGGACCGCTGTCTCCAACAGCGAGATGTGTGGCATATGCAGCAGTGGCTCCAAGAAGCCCTGCAGATGCTGCTAAGTTGGTGATGGTGAGGCGGGAGGTTGGGGGCATTCCAGGGTACCACTAGTGGGGGCTGAGCTTGGGCAGTATGTATATCCCTAAAGAACTGTGCCACTTTTGGCCTGGAATGCTACATTGCTAGAGATGGAGCAGACAGATGACGCTCTGCATACATGCTCAATTTTGGCTGCAGCAAGGTAGCCTGTCTGAGAAACTGTTGCAATGCAGTTGTCTGCCTTTAAAACCCAATTCATAATAGAAGGAAGTCCAGAACATATACTGTACAGTGTCAGCTTGTCATATTATCTCACTTACTGCTATATGCGCACGCACGCACGCACACACACACACGAGCTTCTCTAGAGCAGAGAAAGAGAGAAGTTTCAAGTCTAGTTTTGCATTGATCTGTTTAGTAAAGCACAAGGGATGCAACCTTCATTGATGATTTGGCCTTGAAGCCGGAGAGCTTGTGGTCACAACAAGAGATATATAAGGAGATAGAAGTAATGTAACAACAGCATTTGCATGCTAGATGTTTTGCTTGCTACTACCACCAAAAGCATCTCAAGAAACCTGTATATTGAGCCTTCTTTTCTCATCCGCATAACTGACAATGTCTATAGTTCAGGGGCGGACCTAGTCAAAATGGCGCCCGGGGCACCCAATAGAAGTGCGCCCCCATGGGAGCCCAGGTCTACCCACTAGAAGCAGCCATGAGTAGACCTGGTCTCCCCTCGAGGGAGCCCAGGTCTATCCATTAGAAACGGCCGCGAGTAGACCTGGGCTCCCCTCGAGGAAACCCAGGTCTACCCATTAGAAATGGCTGCGGGTAGACCTGGGCTCCCCTCGAGGGAGCCCAGGTCTACGCTCGGCTGGTCCCAATGGGTAGACCTGGGCTCTGGAGCCCAGGTCTACCCGCACAATGTTGCGGGGGCCACTGGCGCCCCCCTAGACAGCCCCAAGATGGTGCCCAGGGCTCTTGCCCCCCCTGCCACCCCCTAGATCCGCCACTGCTATAGTTACAGCCAACCAGAAGTGTGTTGGAAAGTCTGACCTTCTGGTGCTAATGTGCCTCAGGGGACAATCCTAACCCTACAGGGGAAACCTATGAGAGCACAATCCTAACCTGGAGTTAGACCAGCACAGTTTGACCAGCACAAGAGCCACAGTAAAGCATGTTTGGACCACTGTCAGAGTCAGGGAGGGTGGTGCACGTCTGTATGCTGGCCTCTCGGACTCCAAGAGCGGTCCAAACATACATTATGGAGTCTCTTGTGCCAGTCAAAACTTTGCTGGCCTAACTGTGCCGGCCTAACTCCAGGTTAGGAATGCACTCTCATAGGTTCCCCCCCACTCCCCTTTTGGACAGTGTTTGTCTGCTCAGGGAAATGCTGTGCCTGGGGAGAGTTTTTTTCCCCCTGTGATTGTAAACACTCAAAAGTTAACATTCACAGCCACGGGGAGAAACTCTCTCTAGGGACAGTGTTTATCTGTGCAAAATGTTGTCCTGCAGAGCTACAGAGCACATTGGCACTGGGGACAGGATTTACTAGCGCACTCATAAGAACACAAGACTGTCTAACCATGGAGATGCTCCACAATTAGAAGAGTGTGTCTGACAAGGGCTTCGAACGTGTAGCAATATGAGAGAAGCAACAACTATTGATTTGTGTAGCTGTCCAGTGAGCTTTCCAACAGATGAGCTTTGAGAAGTGTCTCTCAAAGCAGACTTTACAAGTGGCTTATTTCCCTCCAGTTGGAGAAGCCTCAGTGAGCTTCACTGCCTCGTGCTGAAAGCTGGCTCTCCAGCAGAGATTTACACTTACCATCTGACCTGTTAAGGCAACAATCTGTCACTTCTGTGAGATTAACTACGTCTGTCCAGGCTGACAGAGGCGCATGCTGCTAATTTCATATGATCTACCATCCTAATGGTGCTTTTCATTTGCAGAGGAACCAGCATGTGCCGGCCAAAGGAGTGTGACATAATGGCCTCCCTCCGCTGCAAACTGCAGGCACTTAGAATTGCCTGAGGCTATTTAGTGTGAGCCAGCGACAACCGGCTGGATGTGCCCCTGCAATCGGTGGGTTCACATTTCACATCAGCCCCACAGATTCACTGGGAAGCCTCTGAAGACAAGATGAAAACATATTCAAGAAAAACTGCAACACCCCCCCCCCAAAGCATATTCAGATATAGTCCATTATTCAAATATATTGCATTAACAAGATGAGACTATATTCAATAATTTATATTCATATTTGAAACAGATTTCCTAAACTATGGCAATATTATTTATTTATTTATTTAATGTATTTTTATACCGCCTTTCTCCAGATTTCACTGGGCTCAAGGCGGTTTACATGGGCAGGCTGTTCATAAACCCCATTTTTTCAATTGGGTTTTTTACAATTATTGTTCTATGTACCATTCACAGAACCCTCAATTTCTTCAGATGTTTCCCTTTCATTGTGTGGTCATGAACCTGCCTGCACTCTTGCACCTTCTGAGCCTTCACAATCCACCACCTTGGCCAGTTCTTTTGTCAGCTGACTCTTCCACACTCCTCCCATTCCTCCACAAGCTCTATCAGTGACTTCCAGTCTCCCATCCAAGGCCAATCCAAGGCTAATCCTGCTTAGCATCTTCAGGCAAAGGCAACAGCTCAACCTCCAGACCACACTTCCTGCCCTATATAGCTGGCTTCTGTGTAGTACCCCAATGTTGAATCACCACCTGTTTTTGACAAGGCCGTACACTAATCTTGTTGTCATTGTAGACAGTACAGTAATGGTGCACACATTGCTTTGGCTCTATGGTATGGCATTGTCTGAAAATATGTACAAGATAGAGCAGGATTAAGGCTGTTTGGGGCTGACTGCCCTATCCCCACCCCACTGAAAGGGCATGTGCTTGTTCTAACGTCCGCACATGCCCCTTGCTCCTACGTAGGGGCAGGATAACATCCTGCAGGTTTCGGAAAAGAAATGGTAGAGTATAAAAACAGTCAGATTGTCTTTCTGATTGTTGTTGTTGTTCAGTCGCTAAGTCATGCCCGACTCTTTGCGACTCTTTGTCTTTCTGATGCTCTGCTATTAATAAATAAGTAGACAATAATTAATACATAATAAGGGGTTCACTTACCATTTCTTCATCACCACCACCCCAGTCCGTTCTGCCCCTTAACTCTTCATGGAAGTTCCATCTTCTTGCCAAACAGGGATCACTTTGTTGTTTGGCTACAGGGAGGTCCTCCAGGTGTGAAAAAGAGGCTGGTTTAAGAAGCTGGGGCATTGCCTGGCTACTGCTGTAGAATAGGCAAGGTCCATGTTCATAGAGGCAAAGCCTACATGTTCACAACTTGCTTTTACAGAGGCTCTTTCAGATTCCAGATTCCACCTAGCTGGGCCAGTGGCTATGGGCAAGTGTGATCTTACTCTCCTGCATTCCTTTTTGTGCATTCAGATGAATGACTTAAAAGTGCCTGCTTTCCTTTTTTATTCTAACTTTTTGCCATGAGTGTTTAGGAGGCCACCTCCTTGGTCCCTCTCTTCACAAATCTATATTGGCAAGTCAAGAATCAAATTCTTTTACTTCATGCAATAGAAGCTTTTTTGTGAGTAAATCCTCCACAATTCACAGGCCACAAATGCACCAACATATATTTGAGCTGAAAGATGAAATGAACATTTCTGGAGCCCACCCTCTGAGCACAAATTAAACATTTTCAAGGGAATAGGATGTTTGTTTCAAAATCATTGATTCCTAGCCAACCCGGGTGGACACCTCAAACACCATGAAGCATCTTTGTGCCGTTCAACACACACATCTTTAGCTGACACACCAACTCTATTGTTGCCTTTTTTTTTCTCCTGACCATTCCCCAGATTACAAATGAAGCAGAGAGACAGAACAGCCACTTCTGAGCCAATTAAAGGTACCCTGTCAAGCTTCAAACCGTCGCTCCTGCAGTCTGATATTGATTCAGGGTTCTCAACAGCAGAGTTTTGCCTGGGAACACCCACTGGAAATAATAATAGGAGACATAACAGTAAGAACCCAGCAAATGTGTTGGGTGTTTTGTAAAGGCAGCTGTGTCCTTGGTGTACCAATAATTAATTGTTCAGGGGCCCAGTCCCACAAAAAGAGCAATCTTGTTGAAAGCAGTAGACCAGGACATGTTACTATTTTCAGGATCAACATCTAACTCATACCATGACAAGGAATGCCACTTCCATTGTGAACTCGCAGCTCTGACTCTCCCAAACCTCAGTGTCTTCTGGTCATGCACATGCTCACATTTTTCAAGTGACAAAAAAAGATATGGACAGCATATAGCTGGCAAAGAAATTTGTAGCAAGCATCAATTTTCAACCCCCCCCCCTTTCTGCAAACAGTGCTTTCTTAGGCAAATCAATGAAATATCATCTCCCAAGGTGAGTGGTGCTGAGGTGTTTAAAAAAGGTTTTCCACTACGACGCAACTCTCTGTCTTTCAGAAACCTGTATTCAGAGGTGCAACACACTGCCCCAGGGCTCAGGCAAGTAATGTCACATGATGTCAATTCCAAGTTCTCCCCCAGAGCAGATAGCACGCAGGACACAATCCTAACCTGGAGTTAGGCTGGCACAGTTAGGCCAGCAAAGTTTGGCCAGCACAAGGGACACCATAAATTAGGAAGGTTTGGACCACTCTCAGAGGTAGAGAGGCCAGCACACAGATGTTGCCATCCCCCCGACTCCAAGAGTGGTACAAACATGCTTTACGATGTCTCTTGTGCTGGCCAAACTTTGTTGGCCTAACTGCCAGCCTAACTCCAGGTTAGAATTGTGCCCTCACTGCAGTAGCTTTGTGGCCCCCGTTCCTTCTCCAATGAAAACTCCCTTGAAAGGAGAAGGAACAGGAGGGGTGAAGCCACCAGCAACTCTTCCATCACTAGGGTGGAGCCTAAGGGGCAGCCATGCCCCCCCCCTTGGCAGATGGGTGTGTCTATTTGCAAAGCAGCAGAGGTTCAAGTCTTATTAGTTTGACCTGTGCTATTGATGCACCCTCAAAGGGGTTGGCTGGATGTGGGTGGGCAGATATCCCTGTTGCTTGAGGGGCTGGTGCAAGGCAATCCATCTGCAGTTTGGCCCACTCCTGGTGCTGGTTCTGCGGCCAATTCCTGGCTTCTGACTCCTGAATTCCAGTTTGTGGCTCTTGCCTGCGGCTCGGCCTGTCATTTGAGTCTGTCACAACTTTTCTGAAAGTGCATCCTCCTCATTTGAGCTCAGCACTACTGGGAACGATAGAAGTTGCAGGCCTGAGGCCATTTAATGAGGACAGTCCTGTCCCCAAGCCCCTTGTCCTGCAGAACAGACCTCAGCTGCACTTTATTGGAACTTCATTGTTCGCTTTTCACCAGCTAGCAAAAGCAGCAGAGCCTTGCTCTTCTCCATTGAGCCGCAATGTATGCTGATCATGCTCTGTGCAAAAGTTCAAAGCCATTTTCAAATGCATTCGCAAGGCGCCTGGGTGTTAATCAGGTTCTAATGTAATATGCTGCCCAATTCTCTGGAGGGTAAACTCACACTTTTCTTCAAAGCAGGCTTTGCTGATAACTTATAACCTTTCCCCCTCCCCTTCTGTACATTCTCTTCCCAGTGGAAGGAATGGTTTTCTGAAGCGGCATCAAGGAAAATATCACATCCTGATTTTTACCCCTTTGGGCATGTCTTTAGATTATTGTGCCTCTTTTTGGCTGAGTGAGATGGCAAACATAATCCAGTGGTGAGCCAAAGTGGAATGCAAATCCAAATAAGGTCACAAGAGACATTTTCACAGAACTGTTTTGTTTTTTGCAAGTGTTACTATCCTGGAAGCCTTCAATTAAGGAGCTGTATTTGGGTCCTCTATTGTATTTTTAAATGCTTCAGTTTGGCTTGGAAACACTAATTTCCGGTGCCATTTTTCGCTTCCTGCTATAGGTTAGACAAAATTATATAATCATACCTTATAAGGAAGCAGTAATGATATTATAAGGAGACCCAGATGTGTCAGAGAAAGGCAGAACTGAGTGAAATGTTCATGGGTTTTGATTTTGCTTCTAAGCACGCAGTTCTGGATTGTAGATGGATTCAAGAGTGGGGCCAGGGCAGGGCTTTTACTAGTCAAGATGGGGTGTGGGTGGGGGCTTACAGAAAATATATGAAGGTAATTTGGCCGAACAAGGTCATAGAATATACACGTACCTTGCTCCTTAGCTCCTTTCAACCCCAGAAGGAATGCCGTTCCCTGGAGTCGGGGGCATAGCTAAAGAAGTGCAGGGAGGTGCAATTGCACCGGGCAACAAGCTTTAGGGGGCAACAAGCTGAGCTTGACACTAGTGGCCAAAATGGTGAAAACCTTGGTATGTGTGAATAATACTATCATATATGGATTGGTAATTTAATACAGAATGCAATGAACCAAAACAGAGCACCATATCTTCATTTTAGCAAACGTTATGGCCACAAAACCAAAATACAACAGTGATGTCACTTCCTGTTGTGATGTCACTTCTGGGGCAACATTTTGCCCTCTACACCAAGCTACACTTTCATTAGATACGCCCCTGCCTGGAATCTTTAAAAATCAATATTTGCAGGCTTTTACGTATTCTGTCCAGGACTTGGACAAAGAAATATATAAAACTTGGCAATAATGGACGTACAATCACAACTAAAATGATGTTTCAGCTCCACCATAGAATTGGTCTCACAGTATCAAAAGGACTTATTGGAAGTCTTTCTAGAACAGAAATGCCCATTCTCTAAAATCTTGACAGCCATTCTGCTTTCTAGACAAGTATTTCTAGTATTTTAATATACAACATAATCTCTTAATTGCTGTGTGTGTATGTGTGTGTGTGTGTGGATGCAATCCTGACCTGGAGCTAGGCCAGTACAGTTAGGCCAGCAATGTTTGGCCATCACAAGTCACAAGGACCACCGTAAGGTGTATTTGGACCACTCTCTGTATCAGGGAGGATGGCGCAGGCCTGTGTACTGGCCTCTCTGACGCCGAGAGTGGTCCAAACATACTTTACAGTGTCCCTTGTGCCAGCCAAACTTTGCTGGCTTAACTCCAGGGTGGGATTGCCTTCTCTGTGTGTAGGCACAATCCTAATGAGCTTTCTAGCACTGAC
Organism: Lerista edwardsae; assembly: GCA_029204185.1. Lineage (NCBI taxonomy): Eukaryota > Metazoa > Chordata > Lepidosauria > Squamata > Scincidae > Lerista > Lerista edwardsae. The sequence continues at coordinate 1,698,591 of JAJKFI010000078.1, forward strand.
ATAGCTATGCCAATGCTATGCTGTATATGCTGTATCCTGCAGTGGAGTAGAAGTCACAGAGGCCTCCTCAACATAAGGGAATGTTTAATCTCTTACCTCAGAGCTGCATTGCCCTTACTCTGGTGCTGGAAAGTTGGTTAGGATTGAGCCCCCCCCCTATCTCAATCTCAGTCTCAATCTCAATCTCTCTGTATCATTTCAATTCTCTAAAATGATGGCATACAGTTTCTATAGAAGTAGCACTTCCACAACACATTTTCAGAAGAATCGCATCATCCAAATGGGGATATGCCAATGAGGTCTGAAAGCACATCAGTTCTGTAAAGATGTGCAGCTTGCAGCTTGCAGCTTTCTATACTAGCTAATCTTGAGTATTTAGAATTAATTATGAAGCATAAAAAGGCTGAAACTCTCAAAATCTTGGATGCACCAGGCTGCAAACTACGCTTGTGCAAAGCTTATTGGACAAAATGGGCATTGTGGGATATTGCAAAGCTCCCATTCATGTCAATGGGGCATATGGTAGATTGTGGTAGACTGTCAGTGGTAGATTATGCAGCTGCTAACATTAACTGAGGAACATCAGAAAATTTCATAAATCTATTAGTGCAGCGAAATTTTTCACTTCCTAAAATGCTTCCTTTTTTTCTGTCCAAAATCTTATGAAAACACGAGTAAAAGTGCCATTTCTGTTCAGATTTATACACACTTGTTCACATTTTAGCCATGCTGAATTTTTAATCTATCTTTAGTCAGCCAGAGCTAATAGCGTGATGAACAGCCATGTAAAAGCCTCTGGCAGTTGCTGCCAATTGCTTTTATTCTGTTTTCCTTGCAGAATCTCTGATCTCATTTTTGCACTGAGGGCTGAATTGTTTCAGCACAAGGCAATACACATAAGCAAAATGTATCCATATAATATATGGGTTTAGGGTGTTGTTTTTTTAAGGGTTCCCAAGCGAATCTGTGGCAAATGTTTGGGATCAAACAGTACAACCATAGGCAATGCATTGCATTGCAAAGAAAATGGCAGAGTATTCTTTAAACTTTAAAAGGCTGGGGACAAGAGGACCCTTACAGTTAACAGCCTCCCTTTTTTTACTCTTGGGTGACAGGCATCAAAGAACCTGCATTCCTGACTTTACTGGCAGACCAGTCCTGAGTTGCCCAGCTCCTGGAAGAGCAGCAGTACTGAAATGGCTATTGCTGCATCCTGTGGGAGCCGCAAGACTCTCCTCTGGGGAAGGGGACAAGGGGAAGGGGAAGGAAAGCCCTGCCCCCCTGCAATAGGCTGCTTGAGTCTCTGCTGGCTATTTTGCTGGCAAAGTCTGGAGCAGCCCTATGTCAGGCTCCTCAGCCCCACACAGGGGTTCAGGATCCAGCGGGAGAAGCCCCGGCTGGCCCCAGCCCCTGCCTTGACCCATACGGCTAGTACTTGCTCTCTGAATGCCATAAATGTGCTTTATGGCAGGTTTTCAACACCCACAGGCTGTGTTGTATGTTATGTTGGGGGGGGGAAGGGCAAATATTTCCTCTTACCCCTCCATAAGCCTTCCAACTGCCAATGGGACTTCTTGGACTTCCACCATCTCAGGTAGTACATGTCCAAGGAGACAAAGGGGGCATGTTGAGAGGCTAAGAAGGGGGTGGCATCCAGTACAAGTTGCCCGGTCTGGATGCCACCTCCTCCTACCTCCGACTTGCCTCACACCTACCTCTTGTTCCATCTTGTCCTGATCTCCCCACACCTGACCTGCTCTGCTCTCCCAGGTAACCGACTTGAGTCAATGGTCCTTCCTTGTCCATTCCAGCCTCTCTCTGGTGGCGTTCCAGAAGTGCACAGTTTTGCACCATTTGCAAGAGCCATAAAGCAAGAACCTCTGCCGGAACACTAGTTCTGGCAGTGGTAGAACTGCAGCCATCAAATCAAACCATGTTTCTGACCAATATTTGATCACCTGTATATAATGTGATAACTGACCTAGATGCTGACCATGGTCTGAAGAAACATTTATCTTACCAGCTGAAACAAAGAAGCATTGACAGCAAATAGAAGCTTTTGTTCCTCCTATAAAGAGAGCTCTGGGATGGGAGGCTTGCAATTGGGGTTGGAACTGAAGCAGAAACAAAGTTCCAGGATTTCCCCATTTCACGCACCTCCCGCGTATTATTTAAAAAGTAAAATTTTTAAAAGCTAGTTCAGATTACCCAATCCCCGTAGCATGCTGTAGCTTTTAGCCAGTTTTAGGGGTAGCCAGTGCCTCAATGGGAAACTGCCTGGAAATTCCATGAATTACTTCTTGAGTTCCAAAGTGCAAAAGCAGAATATAAATATAATAGTTTTCACAAGCAGCAGATGAATTTTCTTAGTATTATCCTAACAGTATTGAGGCCTATAGAAGTACTATAGAAGTAGCTTAATATTACAGAAGCTTAATACTATAGAAGGTGGTAAACTGCCTGATATTGTCCATGTTGAATAACCAATGAAAGAAATGGGAAGGGGAAATCAGGAATATTTTTTGTGTTAATATATTTTAAGCTGTCTGTGACAGCTCAGGAGATAGATCTTGGGGTGCTGGTGGACAGTTCAATGAAGGTATCAACCCAGTGTGCGGCAGCAATTAAGGAGGCCAATTCCATGTTTGGAGTAATTAAAAAAGGGCTTGAGAATAAAACAGCCAATATTATCTTGCTATTGTACAAATAGATGGTAAGGCTGCACCTGGAATATTGTGTACAGTTCTGGTCGCCGCACCTCAAAAAGGACATAGTGGAGCTGGAAAAGGTGCAAAAGAGAGCGACAAAAATGATTACGGGGCTGGGGCACCTCCCTTATGAAGAAAGACTGCAGCATTTGGGGCTCTTCAGCCTAGAAAAAAGGCGCCTGAGAGGGGACATGATTGAGACATACAAAATAATGCACGGAAGGGATAGAGTCGATAGAGGGATGTTCTTTTCCCTCTCTCAAAACACCAGAATCAGGGGGCATCCGCTAAAACTGAGGGTTGGGAGAGTTAAAACAGATAAAAGGAAGTACTTTTTTACCCAGCAGGTAGTTAATCTGTGGAACTCTTTGCCACAGGATTTCTGGAGGAAAGGTCCATCGTGGGCTATAGGCAATGATGGATTGTGCAACCTCCTTACATTGGTGGTGGGCTACTTCAAGTGCAAGGGAGTGGCAACAGGATGCAAGCATCTTGTTGTCTCGTCTCCCTGGGGCACCTGGTGGGGCCGCTGTGAGATACAAGAAGCCTAGATGGGCCTTGGCCTGATCCAGCAGGGCTCGTCTTATGTTCTTACGTCCTTAAGCAACTCTTTTAAAATGGTGTATGACAGAACAAACAGGTTATACATTATGCAAACAAATACAAATGAGTGACATACTATTAAGGTGAAGGAAAAGGAAACTTATGGCCCAATCCTATCAACGTGATACGTGGTTGTCCCAAATTCACCACCATTCTGCAGCCTACAAGCAACGACATGACAGTCAGGAAGCCCTGCACCACCAGTAGGTAAGGTGGTGAAAGCAGCAGATTTGGGATGGATCAGGGTAGGGATTGACCTGGGCTGGAGGTAGAAGAAAGGAGTCTCTTGGCAGCACCCAAACACACTATGATCCTGTCCCCGTTTCCCCACCCTGAACTGCTGGCGCCTCCTTCATCTTCTCGGACTTACTTGGCATCGGTCCGAGGTAGCCCATTGCAGGCCAGATGCCTACAAAGAGGTGAGGAAAGATTGTTTACTTTCCTGGGCTGTCTGGTCAATCCCTCAATAGCCCGCAATGCATTTTTCCATCTACGGGGCTGGGTGGTCTGGCCTGGCAAGGAATAGGATCAGGCTATTGGAAATACCTGCAGTATGGAAAACCTGGAGCAGGTTGTATGGGAATATTACAGTGTCTCCGCTGTCATTTTGCACGGCTGGCATATCTGTAGAAAAGAAACTGTGCAGCATTTCCTAATGAACAGTCATATGTTCTTACTCCCTTGGCCACTTGGGTCAGCAGGTCTCTGTTAACACCGTTCTAGAGCAGAGAGCCAGATGACGAGGAGGCCAAGCCTGGCTGCCGGTGGGACTTGTGGATTCAGGTTAACAAGACAAGATTTCCGCAATATTGTAAGCACAAAATTGCTGGGTTTCAGGTGCAGGGATCAGCAGGATGTAGACAATGAGCTCATTTTCCGGTTTCCGGCACATGGTAGTAAGATAATCCAACATGAAAAGTTATGGTGGACATTGGATCTTTCTACCAGAGTGTTCCTGTAATTTGTCTATCCTGGAAGCCACGAATATGCTTGCAAGCAGTATTTCTGAATGCAAGAGTAGATCATTGATGTTTTAGTAAGCCCCTTATCTTTAAAAATGGATTGAAAATGCAGGGCTTTATTAAAACACATGGGTAATAGCTCTAGTTTAAACTGAGCTTGTTCAAAACCTCATGAGTGGTCCATGGCAATGTCCAAGTAATCAAATATTATTTATTATTTCTAGAGTACCTACATTAGCTAGGTGCAGTACATAAATCAACATCTAGGCATGGGCTCTGCCTTTAGGTTTTCAGTCAGGCTCACAAGGGAGGGATAATGGAGAGGAAAGGAGGATAATTTTCAGAATGAAATAGGGACCACTTCGGTGGGAAGGGAACGGCGTTCCGTGTGCTGCGGCGTATAGTCATGCAGGCCACATGTCCACGGAAGCTTGTCCTCGGACAAACGCTGGCTCTACAGGCTTAGAAATGGAGATGAGCACTGCCCCCTACAGTCGGTCACGACTAGACCATTTGGTTGTGGGGAAACCTTTACCATTTTAGGGAGAGCAACTAGGTTCAGAGAGGTTTGAAAATCACCAAATGGAGGTGGTCTGGAGGCAGGCATATCACAGTAAAAGGTCCCTATTTATCTACTTGCATTTTTAGGTGCTTTCGAACTGCTAGGTTGGCAGGAGCTGGGACAAGCAACAGGAGCTCACTCCGTCGCGTGGTCTCAAACTGCCAACCTTCCGGTCAGAAAGTCCAGCAGCAGCAGTTTAACCCACTGCGCCACCACGTCCCGCATTGCTCTCCCTGGTGAGCAGCTAAAACACAATCATCAGCCTCTGCACAAGGCAGTTGGGCCCAGAGAAGGGTGAAGATGGCCAAACGGAGGCTCGGGCAGTGGGTTGTCACCCCTCTCCTGAGAGCTACACCTGGTGCAGCCAACCTCAGCTGCACCCCCATTGTGATGCCACTGAAGTAGACATGCTGATTTCCTTGTCCTAAAAGTAGTCACACTAAAGCCTTGGCACCAATAATCTAGAGGTTGCTGCTTCCTTCTGACATTGCAAGTGGAGTAGTGGAGAATTTTGGAAAAGGATTAGCCAACTCCTACAATCTAAGGAACTTATTGGGCTTGCTTTATAAATGAAGGAGAAAAATAGTTAATCCCCCAACATTTCTTCAAAGTTATCATTACCTGTTTGCAAGGCTGCTATTTCTGCCCAGTAGTGGCAGGGGAGTCAAATGCCAGATGGGAAATAAAAAAGACATAAGTAGAGCTTGTCTCAAGAGAACTGGGTTATAAACTCTCTGTATCTTGCTCTATGGTTTAGGGATTTTGTTCCTAAAGTATTTCATCTTGTTCAATACAGTACAGCTAGGGTGGGTGATGGTATCATTTACCATTGAGAAGTTGGAGCATTACAAGTGTGTGTGTGTGTGTGTGTGTGTGTGTGTGTGTGTGTGTGTGTGTATGTGTAAATTGCCATATAATTATCTTGGTGTATAAAATGGACTTCATTTGGTCAAAATGTAAATGAGTGAAATGATGGTTTGCATTCAACATGGGTTATTCTAAATTAGTCAACTCAATAAGGAGTACAAGAAACTGGGTGGTGATTACGATGCAATGATAGTGTCAATTCATCCTACACACTGGATCATTTTCTTGCACTTTCTGAATTTCTCTGGAATAACTAAGGTTTAACCCACTTGTTCCCATACTGCCAATTGTTTGTCTCTCTAGTCTCACTCATTTCAAACTCTTGTTATGGCAGCAGAATGGTACACGGACCACAAATTGGCATTAAGTGATTTAGACCTGTATGGAGAACAATTTCAGTACCTTTCTTATACTGCTAATCTATCCTAGCTAGCCAATAAACATATCAGTGTGAAATAATATACAGCAGTAAGCTTTCTGTATTCGGTAAGCTTTCTGCATTATAAAACCATTCATGTTTAATGTTTAGTATAATAACACATTTGTATTAGTGAAAGTTAATAGCCAAGGAATTTGTGGTTGCCCAATAAACATTTCTTTATAGTATGATCCATTGGTTAATATAGGACACTTTCTCCCATAGTTTTAAAACATCATTTATGCAAGATCCTTCATTGACAGCCAAATCCAATGGGAATCTTGCACCAGTGGTGTTCCTGTAGGGGGACAAAATGCTATGTTTTGCAAGAGCATGAGCTCATGTGTAAAGCAGCCCCTCCCACTCCCCTCCAGAGCCTTTCATGGTTTGGAGAGCTGGCTCCGAGGCTTTGCTCTCCGAATGATGAATGACTCTGAAGGCAAGGGGGAAGGGCCATGTTACAAAGCAGCTCAGGCTCCTGCAAAACTTACAGCACAATGCTAAACAGCACTGGATTACCAAGGCCAGCCGGCCTGTGCCAAATCCTAGCGCTGCTTGGGAAGGCTGGAGCCTCCCCATGGCAAGGGCATGTTTGTGCCCTTAACGTAGGGGAGGTTCCAGCCTTCCCTATGCGCTCGTCAGATCTGTGCCTGCCAAACAGCAGGCATAGATTCGAAGAGACCACGTGGCCTGAATTGGGGCCGTGTGGCCTCCCAATTGGGCTTAGGATTTGGCCTTATGGCCGATTCCCAAGCCCGCCTACATCCTGCCCACAACCTCCCCCCCCCACCCGCCAATCCCCTCTGCCTGGACACAGAGCCTCTCTTGTGCCAGCTGGCTTCAGCTGATATAAGGGAGGCTTGGTGCGGGAGCAACGGGACCAGCGCTGCAGGCAGCACAACATCCATCATGTCGACACTGTGATGTAGCGTCGAGGTGATGGGCAGCATTGGATTGCACTGTTAATGTTCTCCCCCAAGTAGGAATGCCACTGTCTTGCACTGCCTTGAACTAGGTGGCATGATCGCTTTGGCAGGGGGTGGGGATTTACATAGGACTGGGCTGTGAATCAGCTTTTGAAGCCACCATAGTAAGCAATCTTCAGTTGCTCAGAACAATCCATAAAGTTACATTTTAGATTGTAAAGAATTCAGCATAGAACAAAAGTACATACAGTACTGAAGTCTGATCCCAACAAAAGTCAAACTAATGCTAAATAATGTATTTTTTTCAGTTTTTTTTTACAATGCTTTACCAATTCCCCAGTATCCACTGGGATTCTGTTCCGGACTCTACTGTGGATTCCTGAAACCATGGATACTGGGAACATCAGTGGTTTTGCTGCTACAAGGTAAAAAAAAGATATATTCCCCTTTCTTAATAGGCATCCCAGTATCCATTGTATCCATGGATAACTGAAACCGTACATACAGAGTCAGTGGATACCGGGGCAGGCCTGTAATCCCACAGGTCTGAGATCTGGATGAACTGGACTTTGAGATGATCTCAGCGATGGGGTAACAAGATCATTTAAAGTGAAATAGTGTAATAATTTTAACCAGGCATGCCAACAGTTGCAGACCTACCATTGGGCGAGGGGGACAAGGGCCCCCAGGCGCAGAACTCCAGGGGTAGATGGAAGGTGGTGAAGAGGTCCCTTGCCTCTCAAAGAGGCCCATGGTTTTGGCCTGCCAGCCCTCCTTTGCCATTGTACCGCTCCAAAATGGAGCCTGGCATGCTGGGAGGGTGTGTTAAAGGTTAGGGAGGGGTGGAGAGCTGACACTAGGGGCGCAGTGTCGACTCATCCCCTGGGCAGAGCATGGGCTGAGCGCGCCACTGCATGCCAAATCAATGCTACCCCCCCCCCAATTCTTGCATTTCGAGCAATTTTTTGCTGGAGAACTCTCCACTTCACAGCTCACAGTTTCCATGTCTATCAATGTTTGCTCTGCTCCCTGTCACGGGCCAATTACATTTTTCCAAAATGTCTTGCTTGTGGGGCCAGAGGGGGGTGGGTGGAAGAAGGACCATGGGAAACAAAAATGGCCATGACAACTGCAACAGTGTTTCAAAAACTCAGTAAGTTTCCCTCTCCCCAAATAACAGAAAAAGCCTTCCTATATTCAAAGGCACAGAAAATACTTGAGTAATTACGGGAGGAAGCATTTTGGACCATGTGTCTGCATGGCAATGGGTAAAGTTTTCTGCCCTATTTGTGTCTGCCTTCTGACTCACCATGGACTATGTAGCCATACCCCAGGCTCCACCCAGGTACTCATTACCAGAAATATCCTTATTTTTCATCAGATCAATCTAGGAGGGTTTAATGATGCTATTTTCACCAAGGTATTCTTTGAAGAGTGATCTACTCATTATGCACGGTAATTTGGTGGTGAGGTGTAGTATTCCCTAGCACGGCACTGTATCCTAGAATTGCATGTTGTTCTGAGACCGTATGTACTTGGTAGATCTCTAAAATGAAAGGAATAAAATCTCTAAGTATACCCTGGCTCTTTGCCATGAAGGCTTTCTCAGCCTCTAAAGCTGCCCAGCTGCTGCCTGATGTGTCAGTACTAATTAAGCACAGTACATTCTTTACAGGATTAAGTATTTTACTTATAAATATGTAATTTATGGACCACCAAAATAAGGTGCAGGCTATTAACATAATGTTGCAAATAAAACACAGCATGCGCCTTTTGTTTTTACAAGGTTCTTCCTTGGGGTCCCATCTTCTAAATTACAAGAAATCTCCCCATGCGCAACCAGAAAACGTATCATAAAAACTGGGAAGTGTTTAGAGCCGTACTTCCAGTCAGTTAAAAGGCTGGATTCATTTCGATATCTTGGCAGAGGGAATTTTTAAGCACCATACCCATGAATTAAAAGGGCAGTTCAACTCTGATGGCCTATCCTCATGACCCATAGCTTTCTATAAGCATGTGTAGATTTCAGTGTGTGCTGCCATGACTCAGCATTCCATCCAGGGGCAGCTGAAGGTGATCTGCCATCTGACACCACCTCTGATGAGCACCTAGAACCTCCCTCCCATCGCATGGAAGACACCGTGCCTACATCCTTCCCTGCTACATTCCTCCTGTTTTGCCTGGCCCCTTTAAACAAAACAGGAACTGCTGAAGATGCTGGGAATGTGTGTCCCACACTTCCTGTTTTATTAAAGGAACAGTGCAATGAAGGGGAAAAAAGTGGCAGAAGGCTGTCTTCTGATTTGCTTTCTGCTTGCTAGAAATAGGACAGCTCTGTCTGCTGCAGGATTCAGGGAGAATGTGGCAGATTCAGGATGAAAACCATCCCATGCCTTTTTGCTGCTGCCCAAGCACACTGATCAATGTGAGCCTCAACAATAGCTGCACCTTTGGGCATCATCTGTGCCCATCTCAGCTCCTGTGGTGTGACTGGGTTTCAAAAATGGGGATGGAGCATCACAACTCACGGATAGCCCCAGTAAAATTACTAATCAGTGGGAGTGGAAACTTACCAGAAGGAAAGATGGTGTTAACTCCTTAAACAGGAAGATCCACCCCCTCCAAGGACAGCAGTGCAGGAAGCACCACTTGCCTTTCCGGTGCCCCGCTTCCGGCACAAACTAATGCTAACTATTATTACTATGCTAACTGTTACTATGTTCAGCCCACCAATGGGAATGGTAAGGACTGAATATGCAGATGGCAATTTTGGCTTGTTGCTGTTGTAGAAGTATACAGATTGCTTCTGAGAGGATCTTCATTCTGAAAAGTCCAATTTGCTTCAGTGAATGACTGCTGATAGTTTTCTCTGATTTGCTGTCCTTTAACTCAATCAATTGATAATCTAAGGCTGCAATCACATACACACTTACCTGGGAGTAGATCCCATTGAGCTCAATGAGACTTACTTCTGGATTGCGCTGTGATACCTGTTCACTTCAGAAAATCCTGGGCACGCTGGCCTTGCAACACAGTTAGAAAAGATCTGCTTAGATGGCCTTGATAACTAGCATCTTTGAACCATGCTGGCCTTGAATCCTGTATAGTTCTGGTTCCCCATTCTGTCCTTCCCCACCCCCCACCCCCCGGCAGGTGCAGCCATGTTGAAAAGGAGCATGCTGTATCCAGCAAAGGGAGGGGGGAAGAGATTGGATTGGAAGGCTTCTGTGGGAAAAGATTTATCCCTCTGTAAGCCTCCAACTCTACAATGGGTCTCCTTGGACTTGAACCAACTCTGTAGCTGGCACAAATCTGAGGAATAAAAAGGGTGAGGAGACTGCAAAATGAAGGAATAGGATGCAGTGAATGCCATCCCAGCTGGATCCATCCCCCCCCCACAACTTCCCTACCCATGTTCCTTCCCCACCCGGTTTCACCTCCTGCCTCTGCTCAGCCCCATGTTGCCACACTCCCCGTCCCTGCCACTGCCTTCACTGCTTCAGGGCTGCAGTGGGGTCCAGCAACAGCTGTTGCGTCTTGCAGCAGTGTTCCCAAAATGGCTACTGATGGAGCCCTCCACGCTCTGTCAGCAGCCATTTTGCAACAGCACAGCTCTGTTTGCAACAGCACGGCTGCATAGCGCTCCAGCCAGCATCCCAGTCCTGCATAGGACTGGGCTGTTAGTCGTCCATTATAAATAGTGTCAGGACGATATTCATGACTGCTGCAGACCAGTAGGATAGAGCGGATGATTTTGTGACTTGGTGGGGGGGGGGCAGAGAGGAGGGGATCCTGACCTGTAGAAGCTGTTGGCCTTAAGGACAGGGTTGGCCTAGGCAGAATCTTTCAGTCTTGTATGAGTCTATCAGCATCCCAGGAAAAGCAAAAAGGTGTTGAAATATGCATGGGCGCATAATGCAGGCAAACAATTCAAATACCACTGAATACTTAGTTGCTAAGTACTTGTTTTAGCTTGAGAGAATGCACGGCAAGCAATTCAATCTTGACTTGTAAGTAGCTTCAGGCACGCAGTTTCTACATTGAAAACGACAGATTTGGGCTGCAATCCTGTACATGCTTCTCTGGAAGCAAGTCCCATTAAACTCAGTGGGACTTACTTTCAGTACACATGCAGAGGTTTGCGCTGTTGGACTGTTGGACTTGTCATATGTGGGGCTCTCGTCTTTCAAAGAAATGAATTGATCATATTGATGATTGATACTATGCTCAATTGATTGATGTGTCGATTCAATGTATATGCAGGTGCTGCCCAAAGGCAGCAAAGCGAGCCGGTGAGCAGTGAGCGCAGTGCTCGGCAGTGTCACCCTGGGGCAGGGCAGGAGGGCTCCATTGGTGACCATTTTGGGAACACTGTTGCAAGACGCAACAGCTCTTTGCGGGCAGGGCAGGAGGGCGTTTCTGAGCAGGAGGAGGGCAGAGTGAGTACGACCAAACGCGACTCTCGTCGCCGGTTCCCGACCTCTGTGTAGGGCCACACAGCCTGACACAGAGGCCCTCACTGGCACAGAGGCAAGTAGACCACTCACCCACTTGTGCCCTTCCCTCTCTTCTCCCAGCAGCCTCCTACCTGCCGAGTTGCAGGAGGATGCAGCAGCAACCATCTGTCTACCGCTGCACTCCCGGGCGGTAGGGCAGTTCTGGACTGGGTGGTTAGACAGTGAGAAATCCTGATGCAGGCTAGTGCTAGGACCCAGGCTAAGTTGCTAACACTTGCATGAAGCCCGAATTCACCCAGCAAGGTTTCACACCAAACAGAAGCAGCCCTCACAGCCCTTATCAAAAAGAAGATAGGCAGCCCAATCCTGTGTTATCCTGGTGCAATGCGGAACAGCGGCACTGAAATGGCCTCTGCTGTATCTTGTGGGGGCAGAGCAACTGCCAGGAACTCCTCAGTTCCCTTACCCTGTGGAGCTCTCCCCTGGCCCCAGTGGGTCTCCTTGGATCAGCGCTTACTCCTGAGCTGGTGCAGAACCGAGGAGGCCAGTATTGGGCTCCACAGCTCCAGAGGGGGCGTAGGATTTGGAGGAAACCTCTGCTGCCTTCCCTGCCCCCTCGCCCAGGCCCAAACTTTCCTTCAGTCTGCCACCCCTCTGCCCAGTTCCACCCCTTCCCGTCTTCTTCCTACCCAATCCCTGCCTCAATAACCTACTCCACCACCCAGCAGGGATACTCACTGCCCAGCTTTCCTGTCCTGGGTCTTGCTGTTGCTGAGACCCAGCGCCAATTGGTGTTGGCCTCTCCACTGGTGCTGGGTATCTCCTGTCAGCATCAGAGTGCCTTACAGCACTTTTGCAACACTCAGCGCCAGTGATGGGGCAGGAGCACTTGTGGTGTACCGTTAGGATTAGAGAGAAGTTCACAAAGAAAATGTCTGTTTTAGGCTCATTTAGGGCAACAAAAGCAAAACAATGGCTGATATGAGACCCCAGCAGAGGGTCAACTGAATCCCAGTTCCCAGCTGCATGTATGCAACACAGCTTCATATATGCCTTGTGGCTGCTGTTTCACTCTGCAAACAGTTCTCTGATACGCACTTCTCCATAAGCACACGCTTGCTTGTTTGCTTCCCTTTTATTTGCCTTCCTGTTTTCAATTTGGTGTTTCACTTTGGCGCATTTGAAAAGCCTCCCTCCAGATTTGACTTACCGGATAAATGCATTTTGGAAAGATAACCCCTAATCCTTGGATATTTTTGCCCACTGAGTTATGTCACAGGAGCAGGTGGCAATTTACAAACATCAAATTCAAACGAGAAAAGGAAATACTAGTCCTAATAGCTTACAGAAGGCATTTGGCTCATTTGTGCAAGATAATGGTTTATTGCCACTATAGAAAGGTGATTCGATTAAAATAGACAGCAAGATAGCAGCAGGAAAAGGACAGTGAAAGAACCACAAGATAATAACTACATTTAAAATATCACTTAGCAGATTGATTCACCTCTTGGAAATTCAGCTGGTAGATAATACAATCTGCCATAGCCTTTGTAATTCTCAGACGCTATGTTGATGAATCAGATATATGTACTTTTTAAATTGGCAGATGTGCTTTCTGTTAACTGTATCAAGAACCCATAATGTCAGAATGGGTCTCTTGAGCCTTTGATAGTATCTTTCGTAAATTTCAATGCTTTTCCTCTTGGCACATGTGGATATAGCCATTTATAGAATAATAGGAAAAAATGAGTGTTCTAGTCCAACTTTCTTCTTGAAGAAAAAAATATATCCTGGTCAACATTCCTAACAGAACCCTGATCAACTTATTTTTTTTTATACAAAGGATGCTTTACGAACTCTCCATAGAACTTATTGTGAGGAAAAGTCTACAGCTGCAATCATAACCACACTTTCCTGGGAGTAAGCCCCATTGAACACAGTAGGACTTACTTCTGAGTAGATATGTGTAGGATCGTGTCCTACAATTGCCAGAGCTGTGTCCTGTGAAATCACTAAAGAAAGATTGTATATGAACAGGTACACCTTTGTTCTCACAGTGGGCAAATTCCTATACGGTGCTTTTCCTCCATGAAAAAATACATACAACAAAGATTACCCATGAATGCAAAATCAAGCAAATCTGGCAAAAAAGTAAAATTTCACAGGCAGTAGGCTAGGAATCTAATCCAGCAAACCGTTCTTTCCTTCCATATCCATCTGGTTGCCACTCAGGGCCAAACATGATGCAAAAGCCCCATGATTCTCTTCTGACTAGTGTTCCCTTTCAGCTGTGCGACCACATTGCTCAAAAACCTGGGAAGCTGAGTTCTGCGCAGTTCAGTGCTCAGCATTCCTGAAATGACACAATCACTGTGCATCCACACACTAGCAAGGGACCCCCTAGAGCAGGTTGGTCCAACTTCTGACAGCTGAGGAACTACACAGCCTGGGCATCACCTCTCAATTGCACAGATGTGGAGGTAATTGGCAGTGACATGATGACATCACCGTCCATTACTTCCAGGTTCTGAACAACCGAAGTCACTCATTTGGAAGGAGTGGCTCCGTTGGACAGAGGCGAAGGTGGCGATGAATGCAAAGGAGAAGCTAGAATGGCACAGCAGAAAGATTGAAAAGCCACTTAAGTGAGAGGAGGCAGTGGGTAGGGCTTTTGAAGGCCACCCAAAAGGGGCCTCATGGGCCTCATGTGGACCACCCTGCCCTAGGGGGCATTATTGCTTCTGACTTCTTTAAAAACTACTGTGCAGTTGTTTGTGGGCTGGGATGTGCACATTTTGTGGGAGCAGCAACATGAAAGAAATAGCTTATTTAGCTCTTTCACTGTGCCATTTTTCTGATCAACTAGACCCTCTCCAGCTTCTTCCTCGCCTCCAGGAGAAAACCATGTAGGAACACTGTGTCTTTTTTCCCACTGGGGGGAAAGCAGCTGGGAATGTGAGACCAAAAGTCCCTCAGCAATGATTTTTCCCTCAGCGCTAGCTGGAACACGCATGTGAAATAGTCTTCAAGAGGGCAAGGGTGATGGCAGCAGATGCGACGGTGGAGTTCTTTGAGTAGACCTTGTAGTTCTTATTGCCTCTGCTCTCAGGAGGAATGCCCAGACACTTTGAGGGGGCATCTCCTTCTTCTCTCTTCATATCAAACAACATATTGTTATTCCTTAGGATAACTTCCATCTCTGGTTATGAGGAAGAATAAAAAGTGCCCAGAATAAATGTTCTGAAAATATAAAACAAATTGCTTTTGGGGGGAGAGCAGGGAGCAATACAGTCGGGAATATATCTCAGAGAAGACCTTTGAGCCTTTTTGTGAATCTTGCCTCAGCCTATGGAAATTTCTTTGCCCCTTCCCCACTGAAACCTGAAATGGTGCCCTTGCCTCAGGTTGAAGTCAAATGGTAGATTGTGGTGCAGCCTCAGACAGGATAGCAATAATTGAGCAGAGTACCAAATAATTCTCCTCATGACAGAAATGAAACCTAGATTTTTATTTTTATTTTTTTAAAAAAGGAGAACTGTGGGAAGGAGATTCAGCACGGCCTGCCTTTTAATTTGCAAAGGTGAGTGAAATCGTTCAGGCGACTGAATGCTCACCAAGTTGCAGACCGGGAGGCGAAGCCTGCAAATGTTCACAGCAGCCTGAGGTGTTCAAAACAGGAAACGGGTGAGAGAAATTAGTTTGCTGGTGACTATCAGGCAGTCTGTTGACAAATATTTCCAGTGCCTGTTATCAAGGTCATGAACTTGAAATGTGGCCAATGGTCAAATATAAAATGATTTGGGGGCAAATTATAGGCACAATGAAAAACCTCAGGGGTCATTGAGGGAAGGGAAAACAAGCATTTGCCTCCTTGGTTGCAGGGCAGGATTGACAATTGCTGACTTGTTCCTCCTCAGACCCCTAAAACATTGCCACCAAAGTCGATGCTTTGTTATTCATCTCATGGCCCGTGTGTTATCAAGGACAGGGCAGTACTAATCACTGAGACGGAGAGTCGAATCAGCCAATGTCAGCCTGATTCATTTGATGTGGAAGAGAAGAGAGCTGTATTTCTAGTCTCAGGTAAACCAGGAGAAAATCACCCTGGGCCAAATTTCCCTATGGCATAAGGGGCCACAGCTTCAGTTTCTTGACTTCAGGGGAGAATATGGGGCTTAATGGATATCTGAAAAGGGAAAGCGCACAGGAGAAAGGGCTTCTCTTCTTTCCCTTGACAGCTGGGAAATAGCATGATGAATTGAATGATGAATGTTCTGAAATGTTGTTCTGTTAACCTCTGGAAAAAACCACACATACAGCCGTAAGAAATGAGACTGTTGTCTACAGTGGAAAGAGGGTGAAAAGACAGTTTGTAACTTTGATAATGATCCTTATCATAAAGATCTTATTGGTCTTATCTTATAAGGTCTATATATGGAACCTAGAATTGTTGTGACCCTATGTATATATGTATGAACGTACGTACAAATGCACGCACGCACGCGCACGCACACACACACACACACACACACACACACACTATTACATTGATAGATTACAGATATTCCAACACAGTTGGTTTCATTGCATTCTGTATTAAATTACTGTATTAAATTACCCATTGAATGATATATAACACAATTGTATTATTTGTAAATATCAAGCTTTCCACAATTTTGGCCCCTCGTGTCAAGCTCTCTTGATACTTCGCTCCCCAAGACCTGGAACCTGGGGCAATATACACCCCTGTCCAGTGGTGTCATTCAAATGATTTAGGAACAGGAACTCACTTTTGATTGGCACTTGTTGGGAACCCGGAACCAGCCACAGAGCCCGTTAGGATCCGGAACGCCCGTTCTGGTCTGTTCCCCCTGAATGACATCACTGCCCCTGTCCTCCTTAGCTATGCCACTGCCCTTCCTGACCTGCCTACACAGACCTTCCTGCCTTCCTGCCCGGGCCTACACAGACCTGCACCAGCTAATTTACTAGCACAGGTCCAAGTAAACCTCTATGCTGTGGAGGCTTATTCAGACTAAGCATCAGCAACTCCACACACATCCCACCCCACACATACACATCAGGATGCAGCAGTTGCCATTTTGGCATCACTGCATCAGTGGTACGGGGAAGCATAAGATTGGGCTGTAAATTAGATCTGGACTCAACATCCTTTGACAGCACCATAGTCCCAATCCCTGCACAACGGTACTCACCACTGAAGTCACCAAAGAACATTCAATTGCAGATCTCCTATAAATTATATCCCCTGACTGTTTTCCCCAATGGCACTGTCACCATTGTTTACTGTAATTCTTTTTTTTTTTTTTTAAGAGGAGACAGGGAAGAAAAACTGGGAGAGTGAGAAGGAAATAGAGAGTTTGATGGCTACAGAAATGATCTCTGCCTTGTACCATGCAGCAGCCTGGGATGAGCTCTGTGAGTTTATCAGCTGCACACTGGGCAGAAATTCAACTCTTTTTTTCTGACATGCAGTGATGGAGAAAACTACACTTGCTTTATTTTTGCGTATTGTGCAGCTATAAAAACCAGAGGAGGCTGTTGGGTTTGTGAGCAGCACTCAGTAGGTCTCTTCTAATAACTATTTATTCCTTATATCTCACTGGAAAGGCCCAGTGCATAAAACCATAAATTGGTGAATAAAAAACAAGCACAACTTACTGGAAATGTCTTTACTTCCTATCTAACGGTCGCCTATCTGGGTTTGTTCAAGCTCCTGCAGAGATCATCTTAAGGCCTTCCAGGCTTGTTTCTTTAAAAGACAATGCACGACAGAGAGTAACAACAGATTTTGCCCCCTATGCCAAACGCACCGGGTTAGGAATAGGCTTAAGCAAAATGTTAAGTTAAAAAAAATGTTTTAAAAATAAATGAATAAAAAACCCATAATAATAAAAAAATTGTTCTACTGAGCCCATTCTTAAGTTTGAGCCTCATTGTTCTCCTGCTGAAGTAGAGGCCCCTTCATCTCCACCCTCCCTGAATGCTGTCCCATTGCCTGCAAGCCTCACCTCATCACTCCCAAGCCCTGTCCAGACTTTCAGAGAGCTATCCTAACCTGAAGTTAGGCCAGCACAGTTAGGCCAGCACAGTTTGTCCAACACAAGGGACACCATAAAGTACATTTGGACCACTCTCCGAGTCAGAGAGGCCAGTGCACAGACATGCGCCATCCTCCTTGTCTGTGAGAGTGGTCCAAGCATGCTTTAGGATAGTCCTTGTGCCGGCCAAACTTTGCTGGCCTAACTGTGCCTAACTCCTAACTCCAGGTTAGGATTGCACCCTCAGTTTGCATGTATAAGGAATGTGTGGAAGCCCCTGCCCCCAACTACATCTCTCCTGCGCAATAGCGTTGAGGGGCTGGCTAGTGCTTGGGCTGAGGTGATGCGACAGTGTCATCACATAACACACACCCCACTCCTGAAATGACTCTGATTTGGAGCCAAATAGAGCCAAGGGCAGCTGCTCTGAGCTACAAACCCTTCCCCCCAGAAAATAACATTACTCTTCTCAACTGCCCTGCCCATGCTAACCTACTGCCCCCTCAACAATTTCAACATTTGCCAGCAGTGACCAAAACTGAATGTGTGGAAGGCTTAAGAGGTATGTCACTGACAGAAGGCAAGGCTATCATCTTGGACCTTCCAAGGACCTTCCACATGGTCCTTCTACGTAGATCTAGACTGAAGATCTGAATAAGGCTTTAGTCATTTCCCTCCCCTTTCCCAAACTTACCTGCCAGTGAGGAACAGCTGGAGATAAGCTTGGGTTAAGCCCTTATGCTGACATCTCATGTTCTTGCAGTGTCTAGGGCCGCCTGTAGCCTTGTGAACTATGTTTGCCCTTGGTTGAAGACATCAGGAACAGTGAGAGCTGCGTTTCCCATGCTCCTAGTGGAATCGAGGAGTCCCATGTTCCTTCAATCCAGGCCTGCAGCAAATCCTCTCCACCATTGTCACTACTGTCAGAGAAAGGAGTGGTCGTGGTGGGAGGGCTCATGGAAAGTGACATTTCTTAATTCTAATAAAGGATTAACACGAAGGATGGATGGCTTGGCAATTGGCATAAATATATTAGTCTTATAATAAACACATCTGGCACAAGGGAAATATTCCTAGCCATAGCCCAAGAGAGAACAGAATGGTAGGAAGAATTCCCAGACCTCGGCTCTTTTCGGGGGTGCCTATCACATACCTGCCTGCTAGTGTTGGATCATTTTTTAATTTTAACTTACAATTAATTTGAATTTTTTAAAAAATTTATTATGGTTTCAACTCTTCACGAAAATGAACAGAAAGGTGATGAACGCATATTAATGCAATCTTGAAAAGGTCACAAGGCTGACGCCACCACCGTAATTGTAGGAAAAGAATAAGCTGCTGTCTTGTTTTTAAAATTGAAATAGAAGGATCAGCTTACGGTAACTGTGCCCCGTGGTGGGAGCTGGGCTCTGATGATTCAAACTTCAGGCCTCTGTTACATAAGGAATGTTCTGGGTGCATATGGCTCTTTTTCTTTTCAGGTTTATTTTTGTCCAACAACAGTGACAGCATTTTTTTAATCACACAAGAACACCACCTGGAACCCAGATTTGCAATGTGACGGTAGAGAGAAGCCAAACTTTTTCTTACACGGCCAGCTGTAAGACTGATGCAGGGGAAAAAACGGATAGCAGCACGACAGAAAAAGAAGGGTCCTTAATCTGTGTAGTAAACAAAAAGATATTCGGCTCCTGTTTCCACTCCTGGAGAAAACAGTCGGTTTGGCCAGAGGTGAGGTTCTGCTGCTAAAAATGGACAGCTCAAGTCTGGCTTCAATGGCAGGAAGGTCAATGACTCAAGAGCAACATAAGACATGCAAATGTATGATAATGGGAGACAGCTCTATGGGACAGAGGGGCTTGCTAGAAACAGTAGGAGATGATGATGATGATGATGATGATGATGATGATGATGATGATAAATGTATTTATATACCGCCTTTCTTAAGATCACTAGATTTCTCTAACGACTGTAACTCAAGGCGGTTTACATAGGCAGACTTTTATTCACAAACCCGAAGGTTTTTACAATTTACAGAAATGTTCTATCTTTCAAGAACTACACACATACAGATCTTTCTTTCTGGATTTAGCCTTCTTTCTTAGCCATCCATCTGTCTTCTGCTGGGGTTAAGATAAGAGGCTTCCCTGCTCCCCCAGAGACACAGCTGACCAGCACACTCCTCCTCCCACGAGGCAGCTGGAACTCAGCTTTCAATCAGCCGCAGTTTGCAAGGTCTGCCGCTCACAGAGACTTCCGGTAGTCTCGAACTCACGACCTTCAGATCTTCAGCTGTTATCTTTGGACAAACGGAGGCATTAACCCTCTCGGCTAAATCTTCTGCCCAGCTGGATTCTAAGCTGTCACATATCCCTGGATAAATATCCCACTGGCTGGGCAACCATGTTGGCTGCTGGGAACAGCTCCAGCATGGTTGCTGTAAAGGCACAGCAGAAGACCATTTTTAAAAAGAACCCAGGTCACTTGGTGCTGCTGTTAATAGTAGGCCAATCCTCCCCCAAACTTCAAGAATTTTGCCCTCCATCCCCCAAACTGCCCTAGTTTGTCCTGTCCCCCAAACCCTGCAGCACCCCTGAACGTTTTTCAGGGGAGCTCTTTTCAGAGCTGCCCTTTTGCAGACTGTCTCTGGCTTCTTGTCCATTTGAGTTCAGGTCCCTCTAGAGGTCAAACAGCTCTAAAAACAGCCACAGGCAGAGCCGTACTATCCCAGCACCCTGAGGCAGTGATGTTACGACTCTGCCCATTTGCGCCTTCCCAGGCAGTGATGTAATGGACTCTCCCCAGAGGAGGGCTGGGTGCCCAAAGCAGCAGCACTACTTCTTTTGGGGAGAGGCGCCTGCGCAAAGGCAGCATCTTCTGGTGTCTCCCTGGAAAAGGGGCATGCACAAAGTGGCACGCCATCTCCTTCAGGGAGAGCCTTTTGCTCCACAAAAGGCAGCATCTCCCTGGAGGAGGAGAGCCTGTGCAAAGCAGCAGTGTCACCTCCTTTGAGGGGAGTCCAAAGGAGAATGCCTTTGTGTTTGTGGCACAAAGGCAGCTTCTTCCAGCATCTCCCTGAGGAGAAGCTTGCACGTGACACTACCAGCATCTCCTCCTCTGGGGAGAGTCCGGAGGTGACTGTCGCAAAAGCACCAAGTTGCTTGTGGTGCAAAGACAGTCACCTCCATAACTAGGGCGGAGCCTGGGGCCAATCCTGCGCCCCCTTTTAACATAGTGCCCAGAGAGGCTGCCCATCAGGCTCCGCCCTAGTTATAGCTCTGGCCACAGGCTTCTGCTGCAAGAACTGATCCCCAGTTCTCTCCCATGGCCTTCTCATTCTGAGGCCTTCTGGGCTTTTCTCTTGAAGCAGCAGTACCCTCCGGGCTGCCAGTTTTTCCAGCCCACAGGTGCCTGAGGGGGCAATCCTAACTGACTTTCCAGCACCAGGGTAAGGGTAACCAGCTCTGAGGTAAGGGAGCAAACATTTCCTTACCATGAGAAGGCCTCTGTGACTGCCCCACCCAACTGCAGGATGCAGCGCATGCCCCATTTGCACAGTGCTGGAAAGTTGGTTAGGATTGCGCCCTGAGACACTTTCATTTGAGTGAACTGGTGGGCCCAATCCTAACCAACCTTCCAATGTTGATGCAGCTATGCCAATGGGATGGTGGGTAGGCACAGAAGCCTCCTCAAGGTAAGGGAACCTTGAGGTGCATCAGTGCTGGAAAAGCACTGGAAGTTGGATAGGATTGGGCCTTCACTCTACTGTTTCTACTTTCAACTCTATCCACATAGCATACCAGCATGGTGGTTGGTCTTGTCACAGTTCCTGTGAATGAAGAGAAAGAGCATGCTATGATGCTGAGAGAGAGAGAGAGAGAGAGAGAGAGAGAGAGAGAGAGAGAGAGAGACTATGGAGTGGAAAGAGAAAGGGGGACACAGAGAGACTGGTAGTGGCTCAAAGAGAGCCTAGGGTGTGTGGCATGGAAGAGGTTAAGCATTTAAAAATGTTTCCTTGCAGTTAACATGGTGACATGACCCTATTTAATTCATAAAAATATAAATTGGCCCCTGGGACTTTTTGAGATGTGTATCCTCTGGCTCAGATTCTCAGCATTTTGAAGTAAATTGTCTTTTCTAACAGCTAGCAGATGCTGTGGTCTTCTAAATCAAATATTTTATTTATTTATTTCTTGAATTTATACCCCGCCTATTGCCCGAAGGCATTCAAGGCGGCATTACAACAATAAAAAATATAAAAACTTAACATTAAAAACAATTTAAAACAATATTAAAATACAATAAAACAAAAATAAACAACAGAGTTTAAAACAAGCCATGTGGATCATAAAATATAAAAGTATAAAAGTATAACCAGCCAGCCAGCCAACCTGTCAACAGTTAAAAAGCTTTTTGAAATAAAAAGGTCTTCAGCCCCCGCCGAAAAGTTAACAAAGAGGGGGCTGTTCTCAATTTGAAGGGGAGGGTGTTCCAAAGTTGGGGGGCCACCACCAAAAAGGCCCTCTTCCTGGCCGCCGCCCCTCTCACTTCTCCTGGTGGCGGCACAGTCAAAAGGGCCCCCCCCAGATGATCTAAGAGTATGGGTAGGATTATATGGAAGGAGGCGGTCCCTCAAATACCCCGGACCCGAGCCGTAAAGGGCTTTAAAAGTCAAAACTAGCATCTTGAATTGGGCCCGGAACAGAACCGGCAGCCAGTGTAGTCGCCGGAGCAACGGCTCGACAGAGTCAAACCACTGTGCCCCAGCAACCACACGAGCCGCCGCGTTCTGTACTAGTTGTAATTTCCGGACCGTCTTCAAAGGCAGCCCCACGTAGAGCGCATTGCAATAATCTAATCTAGATGTCACTAGGGCGTGGGTCACTGTGGCCAGGTCCGCACATCTCAGGTACGGCCACAGCTGGCGAATCAGTCGAAGCTGAGCAAAGGCTCCCCTGGCCACCGCCGCCACCTGGGACTCCAGGTGTAGCTGTGGATCCAGGAGAACCCCCAAGCTGCGAACCTGCTCCTTCAGAGGAAGTGCGACCCCATTCAGAGCAGGACGATAGTCCAATACCCGAGCTGTGGATTTCCGAACCAAAAGCACCTCTGTCTTATCCGGATTTAATTTCAGCTTGTTCGCCCACATCCAGCCCCCAACCGCCTCCAGACAGCGATCCAGAACCTCAACCGCCTCCTCAGAATCAGGGGGAAAGGAGAGATAAAGTTGGGTGTCATCAGCATATTGATGGCACCCCATTCCAAACCCCCGGATGACCTCTCCCAGCGGTTTCATGTAGATGTTAAACAGCATGGGGGATAAGATGGAACCTTGCGGCACCCCAAACCTAAGTGGTCGGGGTGCCGAACAAGCATCCCCCAGCACCACATTCTGGGATCTGTCAGCCAGGAAGGAGCGGAACCACTTCAAAACAGTGCCCCCAAGCCCCAACCTGGCCAGCCGACCCAGAAGGACACCATGGTCGATGGTGTCGAAAGCCGCCGAGAGGTCCAGCAGGACTAACAGGGTCGCACTTCCCCTGTCCATCCCCTGGCGCAGGTCATCCACCAAGGCGACCAAGGCAGTCTCCGTCCCGAAACCCGGCCTGAAGCCAGATTGGAATGGGTCCAGATAATCCGTTTCCTCCAGTACCCTCTGAAGCTGGGACGCCACCACCCGCTCAATCACCTTGCCCAGAAATGGGATATTCGAGACTGGCCGGAAGTTGTTTAAATTTGTGGGATCCAGGGAGGGCTTCTTCAGGAGGGGGCGAACCATCGTCTGCTTCACAGCAGGCGGGAGCACCCCCTCCCTCAGAGATGAATTCACCACCCTCCCCGTCCACTCGACCAGCCCTCCCCGGGCAGCTCTAATTAGCCATGCCGGGCAAGGGTCGAGCGGGCAAGCAGCAGGTCTCACACTCCAGAGAATCCTGTCCACATCCTCAGGCTCTACAAGCTGAAAAGAATCCCAAATGGTAGGATAGACAGGTTCCCCAGGGACATCACTAGATATGCCCACAGCAGCGTCCAAGTCATGCCGAATCTGATCGACCTTGTCTGCAAAATGTTTTGCGAACTCGTCACAGCGAGCCTCCGTGTGCTCCTCCCCACCAGCAGGGGGGGCGAGATGTAACAAACTACGGACCACACGGAAGAGCTCAGCCGGACGGTTCTCTGCAGATGCAATGGTGGCAGAGAAGTGTGCCCTCTTGGCCGCCACCACTGCCCTAGAATAAGCTTTTAACTGGGTCCTAGCCCGTGTCCGGTCAGATTCGGCACGAGTTTTTCGCCACCGATGCTCTAGTCGTCTGCCCTGCCGCTTCATCATTCGCAGCTCCTCAGAGAACCAAGGAGCCGCTCTGATTCTGCAACTGGACAGGAGACGCTCAGGAGCTATCTCATCCAGGGCCCTGGACATCTCTGTATTCCAGAGGTTGACCAGGGCACCAGGTGGATCTCCAACTCTGGCAACAGGAAAATCCCCCAGAGCCCTCAGGAATCCGTTTGGGTCCATCAGCCTCCGAGGGTGGATCATGAAGTGCGATCCCCCGCCATTGCAGAGGTGAGAAGTTGCAACAAGCCTAAATCCCACCAGACAGTGATCTGTCCATGACAAAGGAGTGTTTCATTGTTACTTTTGCTACCATAGGTGTTTTATTTCCTATTTTTCAATGATGCCAGGAAGGACCTTTCTTTTCCACAATGTATGCAGTCTTTTAAAAAAGGTAAATCAATCCTAATATGATTTTTCATTTGGAATAAATATGCTTGATGCTTGGTGCCTAACCTCATTCAGGTTAAACCTTCTCATCAAACATCTATGACTTTGATCCATTTACCCACGTCAGTATCTCTCTCATTAGGAGCAATCCATCACTGTCCACTGAGAATAAAACAATAATGTGGGAAGAATAGTTTGATCAAGGTATATGCACACAGTGTATGACGTTTTTTAAGTTCCATTGCATATGAGTTAAGAGAAGCTGACCTCAATGATTATCCTGAGCCACCCAGTGCCAGTCATGCATGGATCATCTTTGCCTGGTCTCCACATCACACAAGACTTAGAGGTTTGTCCCCCATTGGACGTTATGCCAGTAGGAGGTGGAACTTTGCTGGCATTCAGCTGCTGCTCAAGGACTGCCTGACCTAAATGATTCACTAACATTTTTGGACCATTGTGCCAGTGTGGCATCATGGATAGAGTGTCGTGTTTAGTCTGAAGAGGCTGGGGTCACACCCTTGCTTCATTATGACATTCCCTGAGTGATTGTAGACTAGTCACCGTTGCTCAGCCTACTCACAGAGCGCAATCCAAACCCCCCATTGGCCGATGCAAGCCACTTGCGTCGGCCAAGCACTGTTGCAAATGTGCCAAAAAGCATGTTCGCACCAGTACTTCTGGTGCAGGGCCGATGCAGGCAGCTGCATCGGCCTTGCAACACTGGAGCAAGCACCCAATAAGCTGCTCCTTCTCCAGCAGGGTTTGGCTAGCACAGGAGCTATTCTGGGCAGGGGGAAGGCAGGAGGGAGGCAGAACAGGGCAGGGGGAGCACATTCCGACAGGCAGGCTGCCTTGGGGAGGGGGGTTCATCCACTTGCCCTGTGGAGGCTCCAGCCTGCTTCCAACCTGCATTGGATACAGCACAGGCCAGCCGGCCTGCTTGTTCCAGCGCAGGTTAGGATTGCACCCACAGGTGGATACAATTGTGGAAGAGACAGATCTGAGTTCTTTGGAGGTAAGATGGGATAAGAATGAATATGGCATTTTGACTCCTATCGTGCTGCCCAGATCTCTGCCATGTTGTGGCCTGCCCACTGGGGGTGAGTTCCACCAGCACCGGAGATATACCAAAACATGTTTGTGCCAATGATTAGGCACATCTATGCTGCACTAGTGGGCCTGTTGTACCAGCATCCATGGGCATGCGCCATGATCTACACTGCTCAAACTGGTACGGCATTGGTATAGGATGGGGTGTCAGTCAGTGGTGTCATCTACAAATAAGGAACGGGAACACTGGGCAGGACTTGGGCGGGACTTCTGCGTGATTGGCAGCCCACCCATTTCGTTCCATGGCTGCCCTGGCCTCAGGGGGGGCTGCCCCCAGTTTGCACGCCCCACCGCTGCTCGCCCAGGCTCCGGCATGCCCCCACCTGTCTCCTCCGGTGAGCAGGCACCCCCCCCCGAGGCCAGGGCAGCCGCGGAACGGGACGGGCGGGCAGCCAATCACACGGAAGTCGCGCGGAAGTCCCGCCCAGCGTTCCTGTTCTTTATTTGTAGATGACACCACTGGTGTCAGTCCTCTTTTCTTTTCTTTTCTTTTCTTTTATCCAACAAATCTTTGGACCATTTCCTATAACTGGAAATCTAGAAGAGGCACATATTTTCTGGTTCATTGTGCCTTTCTAGTGGCTAAAAAAAAATAAACTTGAAACACTGGAAATCTAATGTCCTTCTGAATATACAAAATTGGATTTCTGATTTAAGTGTATTAGCAGCCTGAGTGAAAAATACTGTTTGTTAAGTATAGCTAGCTAATGCAATTTGATAAAATTTGCAGTGCTTTCTGAGACTGTTCAATAATTCTGTATTCCATTTGCTACAATTGAACTTTGAGTGGTAAATATCTGCTTAGGGGGAGGGTGGGGGGGTCAGCATTTTTCAATAGAAAAAGGGCAGAGGGTTAAATACTCTCTACAGCCATGCTGTGGTTCTGATCTAAATTGTTCTGATCTAAATTGACCAGCCCCCAGAGTCCAATTTGCATGTTCCTCATCAACATCACAAGGCAAGGTTCAGAATTCCAAAGGTCATGATATTCTTTTGGGGGGGGGGGGGGGGTTATTGGTTTTCAACTGGTGAAAGCAGCCTGTTGGCAGCACAACTCAAGGGACTCAACAACAATGATTGTTTTTGTCACATGGGTTGCAAAAGAGACCAAACAAAAGGTGAACAAAGCCCATCACAGCATAAATGATGAGCCCTCAGCCAAAATAGCTGGACATACCACATTCCTTAAAGTCATTACTGTCATCCAGGATTGACCTAGATGGACCAGGAATTATGTCCAGCAGTGGATCAATTCAGCCTGCACGTTCTTATGGTGGCTGTGGTAATGTGAGGCTAGTACCACCACTGTCTTCTCCTTTCCCAAATGGCTTTCCACCATTATGGAGACAGGGGCCCAGTGCATGATCTGAGAATGATTTGGGGCCTTGCCCCAGGGCCCCCTGCCACCTGCACAAAGCCATGCACAGATTCTGCTAGTGGATCAACATAGTTTCATGATTCAGTAGCATGAGATGAACAAATGAAGGTGTTGCCAGAACCTTCATCAGAGTTCCTCCTACTTTCATTACAAAATCGGCAAAGAGCTGAAACTGCAGTTCTTAGTTTGGGAATCTGCTTTCAGGGATGAAGCATCTGTATATTTTGCGATGTGAGCATACTGATGCTGCCTTATACTAAGACCATCATGGTCAGCACTGTCTACACAAACTGGCTGTGACTCCCTATGGTTTCAGACAGGGCTTTTTACCAGCCCTACTCAGAGATGCCAAGGATGGAGGCTTAGATCTTCTGCATGCAAAACATGCGCTCCCCCCACTGAACAAGTGCCTCATCTCCAGACTGGCTACTGTTACAAACAATTAAATGGTCTTATGCAAATTAGCAGCACAAACCCTTGCCAGCTTTTCTGTGTGGGTAAATACTGATACATGGCTTTAAGGCCCAAATATCCTTGTTTACGGACTGGGCTCATTCCTTTGATAACACAACTCCCTTTAGCACTGTTTCATTATTGTGCCCTAACATGTTTTGCCCTAACATAGCTGGTAGCCGCTTTTACCAATGTGAGCAATGCATTTGGGTGCAATCAGCATCTGTTTCCTGCTTATTAGCAGAGTTGGGAACAAGTCTCCAAAGTTGAGTCGAGTCACGGATCTCCTCCCCCTGCAACTTGACTCGTGCACAAGTCCTAGTGCATGCCCATGGCAACTTGACTCATTAATGAGTCGAGTCAGTTTTGACTTGAGTCTTTTGGACCTTTTTTAAAAAAAAAATTCACAGCCAATTCACTGAGGGAAGTATTAGGACCTGCACCATTAGCGATTCAAGTCCAGCATTCTAACCACTAAACTATGCTGGCTTTCTAATGTCTGCTGCAAAGGAACTAATTCTTAAAGCTCACTAGCTGATTGTGAGTTCCTCTGTGAAGGTGCCTGAAACCTCACAGGGTCTCTGAAAGGCCAGCAGGGTCCCTCTGAGTGCACCTTCAAAGAGACATCTCTGACCAACCCACGCCCCTTTAAACTGGTTTCTGATCCTGTCTCTCTGACAATTTCAAGGGCTGCACACTGCTCAGGGATCCCTCTTTCAAGGTGTCTGCAATAACAGGGGAACATGATAGGCCAGCAGATCCCCTAGAGGTTGCAGGCACCTTCAAAGAGGGGACGCCAAGCAGATCTCCGCCCTTTAAACTGGCAGGGAGATGTGAAGCGAAGTGCCTCCCTGCCAGTTTAAAAGGCCTGCAAGCTGCTTGGGGGTGCCTCTTTGAAGGTGCCTGCAACTTTGGGGGGTTCTGCTAGGCGAGCAGAGCCCCCCTGAAGCTGCAGGCACCTTCAAAGAGGCACCCCCAAATAGATGTGATCAAAGGTTGAGATCTGGTCAGGGGTGCGTCTCTGAAGGTGCCTCCCACTTCAGAGGGTCTCTGCAAGACCTGCAGAGATCCCATGGAGTTGCAGGCATCTTCAAAGAGTGATCCCCAACCCAATCTCAACCTTTGAAACCAGCGGGAGATGCTTCTGATCGCATCTCCTACCAGTTTCAAAGGCTGAAATCTGGTCAGGAGTGCTTCTCTGAAGTAAACACAGGCTTCCAACTCTGAGTCGTGAATGGCCCAAGTCGTGAATCAGTGGCTGAGTCTTTGACACTCAAGACTCGAGTATCACAACAGTCAGGCCAAAACATGAAAACTCAACTCAAGTTCCAACTCTTTTTCCCCATCTCTGCTTATTAGATCAATGATACCTCCAATAGGTGCTATTTCACACAGCACTTAACCTTTGGGGAATATACTGTATGTCCCACACCACCCAAGGTACTGCCACATTTAACTGATATGGACAACAAGGAATTAAAAAATATGGTTACATTCTGCAATCACTGTTCAAACAGATCTTAAGGAAACTAACCAGAAGCAGAAAAGAAGATTCCTTTGAGTCACCATCTAATATTCATTTAGAGAATTTTTGATGATGTGTTTTCTGGGCTACTTCCAACTACAGTATCCTAAAGACGAATTTTAATCCCTGGGTGTTCCCTGAGCTGTTCTAGCAGGACAAGAAGTTCTGCTAAAGAATGAATAATTACCAGTCTTCAAGGGTGCAAGGAGAGTGCTGACAACCTTCTGTTTGCAAAATGGGAGGTGTGTGCTCCAGCCAGAGGGGTCTTTTGGAGAGGAGAGCTACTTCCTACAAACAACATCTAATGTAATCAACCTTGCATTGGTTTCCATTCTGGGTTCCCTACAACATTTGTAACCTCCCAGTATTAATGTGATTCATTCCATGCTCTCTCCCTTTATCAATGTTATTCTGATATGTGTAAAAATAAGTAATTCGATGATAACATTAACTGCTTCAGTTTGCACTAATGGAATCTCTAACTGGGGTCAGTAATTGAACATCAATGAAAGAGGAGACAGAGAGCCTTCTGTGAAGTTTGCCAGCACAGATATTGTTCGTGGCAGATCAGCCAGCCCAGCTTCTGCATCAGAAACAGTTTGCCTCTGCCATGGTGAAAAATGTAAGCGAAATATTACAGGAAGCATCAAAGCAATCTCAGGAAAGTATTGTTAACCCACATCAAAGATGGAGACCTGAGCAAGTTACTTGGCAGAGAAAGTTGGAGTCAGCGTAGTAAGATCAAACGGAATAAAATACAAAGACGCACAATATTCCTTCATCAGCGGCAATGATAAATAAGGGAGCTTCAAAGGCATTTCCTATATTCACCACTCACTAGTAAATAAATAAATAAGAGGGTTCAGCTCCTTGGAAGACGAGCATCAACAAAGTAAGGCGCAATGAAGCACAGCCAGGCCAGGTAATTCCACACAGGCAGAAGGATAAATAAGTCAGGACTATCCCTTGACATCCTCCTCCTCTTGAGAGCCCCTGGACTCCCACTAGCTTTTACAAGTATGCCTACGAGTACAGGTTGAATCTAATTTAATCCATGGATTTGGTGTGACGCAGGTCCCCCAGACCCACATTGAACCAAATTCAGCCTAACTTGAAGCCTCCAAGGGTGACCCAAGCTGTGCTCTGGTTGCCTCCAGAGGCTGTTCTGAGGCCTACCGAGGACAATAGCAGCCTCGGCAAGCCTCAGAATGGCCGTTTGGCCAAAACCCACCCTCCCCCCAGCAACTTCGGATTTTCCGGGGAAACCGGATGTTGTGTTTTTAATGTCTTATAAGGCATTATGGGGCCTGGGAAAGCCCTCCCCAGGGCTTAAAAGGCATTAAAAAGGCCTTGGGTCTGGAGGGTGGAGAGAAGTGCTCCATTCTTAACCCTGCTGACACTGCGCGCAAAGGGGCACAGCATCATTGGGGCTCAGAAAGCCCTCCGGATTCGATGGGGGCATAGCTCCGATCATGTCCAGAGGGTGGGGGAAATCCCCTATTCTGAGCCATGCTAAGCTTGCGTGATAACATGCAGCTTTGACAGGGCTCAGAAAGTCTTCTGGACCCAAATTTGGTCCATCGTGTCCAGAGGGTAAGTGTGTGGAAAATCCACGGTTTAATTACCCACAGATTTTTTTTATCCACAAGGTTTCTGGGAACAAAACTCTCCTGGAAAAAAAGGCCCCACCTATATAGCTATTCATCAATTCCATTCTGAGTCGGGATGTGTGAATTCTACAATTCCATGGAAGCACAGAATTTGCTATTGCCTGCACAATTCAGCAACTTGAGAAGCTGTATGAAAAAACCACCCCTCATAAGTGTCTAGCTCTTAGTGCTATATAAAGCAGTGGTTCCCAATTTTTTTTCAATTAGCAGCTCCCTTGATCTACTGGGCCATTGGTTGTGGCTCCCCAGTAGGAATCAATCAATCAATCAATCAATCAACAGGTACTTATATACCGCTTTTCAACACGAAGTTCACAAAGCGGTTTACAGGCAAATAGTAATAATTTGGCTCCCTGTCCCAAAAGGGCTCACAATCTAAAAAGGCAGACCGCCAGCAACAGCCACTAGAAAGACTGCGCAGGGGTGAAGAGGGACAGTTACTCTCCCCCTGCTAAATATAAGAGGAGCACCACTGGAAAAAGTGCCTCTTGCCCAGTTAGCAGGGGTTCCTATACACTGTATAGGGTGGCAGATTTTTTATGAGGATTCCACAGTTCCCCTGGCTGGTTTCCATAGCTCCTCAGGGAGCCATAGCTCACAGTTTGAAAACCACTGCTGTAAAGGTACACATTTTGAAGCTTAATTTCACATCCAAACATAAATTAAACCCATTCCTTCCCAACGGCACGTTAGCGCACCACTTTTTTTTTGCATTTTGAAACATGTACAGGTAAATATGTTTTTGGAACCATGTCAAAGTGTTCCCATATACCGGAGGTGAAATTGGCGCGCTTGCCCGCCGATGAGACTGGAAGCGTAATTTTTACTTTGGTGCTGTGTATCAGTTTCTATGGAAATGTTGAAAAAAAGCTACCTTTACCCCTGAAAATCTTTAAAAAACTAAGCACACAGCTTACTTACTTCAGGAATTTGTAGAAGGGGGCCCTTGTGTGCAAATCCTGAAGTAAGAAGTTTATTCTTGCAAAACTGAATTTCTGGCATAGCTTTGACTGCTGCTAGTATAGGCTAAATTAGGTGTTTTGCAGGCTTCTGCTACTTGTTTTGCACCCCCTGTAATGAACCTGTAATGAATTCTTCTGTACTTTCCTTGACCCTTCTCTGCTTCATAAACATCTTGAAAAAACCGTATTTTTTCCCCAAAGAGCTGGCTTCTGCAGCTTGCAGCTTCCAATATACTAAGCTGAACCTGAGTTCACCTTTTGAGGTTCCCTCCCACCCCAGCCCTAGAACAAGCTGTGAACAGTTTGGAGAAAAAAAGTATCTTTCTCATTGATTTGTCTTCTCAATGAGAAGCACCTAACTGTTCTGCTCCCACAGTACAGAGGCAAGAAATAACTTATCATAAACCCTTTAGTTGCTGGAAGGATGATTCCTATGTGAAACAAAGCAAAGCCATCAATCCCATCTCCCACCCCACTATGAGGTGGAAACATGACTCTTCAGTAGCTATTGGACTGTGTCCAGGTGCTGAGTTGGAGGAATATTATTTGAATCTTATTCTGTGTTCTTGACAGAATGACATTGACAAGACTGATTGTCAGTAAGAGTGGTCACCTGATTTTCTAAATGGCTTGCGAATTCTCAGTGATTAGAGGAGTGAATAGGAGAGCTTTATCTAGATTTTTTTGTCCCTAAAGATGCTATCCATGGTAATTATCCTAAATAGCTTTAGGAAGGGTAAACTATAGGAGAGCATTATGCAGATTTCTGCCCATTTTAATAGTAATTGTCCTCACCTAGCTAATCTCATCACCTAGCTGGCAATCTCATCACCTAGCTGCATGCCTGTCTTCAAAATCAACCATCAGGGCCACTCATGTAAACACACCCACTCTAAAAATTAGTAGGAGATTCTCACCTACAGCTGCAAGTGTGATAATGAAATGTGAATATCTACCTAAACAAATGCACTTGGGGAAAAATGGAGAAGGAATATTCTTTATTTCTTTATTTGACATTTAACATTTTGTTTTTCATTTCTCCATGGACTTCAGGGTTGTGTAGACAATCCTTCCCTCAGCAACCCTGTGAGGTTGGTGAGGCAGGTCATTATTGATCAAAAGTTCATACAGCCTTATGATATTTGATCTTGGAGTTGCCTTCTAATGTTTTGTGTCAGCTGTCTAATATTTTGTGGAGGAGAGTATAAAAAACATAATTTATTCATAGTCTCTGAACTTACCTGCAACCTGCAAAAACTAAAGGCAAGACATATCAGAACATTAGAAATAACACAGAACAAAGGTTAGGAGATATGTGTTTCCTCTATGTTTTCACCTAACTTGTCTCCCAAAGTAAAAAGATAGTTAGCCTACAAAGAAATACAGTTTGAATGGAAGTAGACGTGTGAAGTCCCATCGGCGTGTTTGCCCGCCAATTATTTAAAAAATTATTACAGGTACTAATTGTACCTGAAAGCTTTAAAGTTGACTCAGTGAGAAAGGTTAGCCCCTGCCCTAACACAGGAAGCCAAAATGGCAACTTTCATTTCAGATTTGGGGGCTCCCAATCAGATTCAGAAACGCCCCCCCCCCTAAAACAAAACAAAAAAACCAAAATTCTGCCCCTGTTCCTTAAATGACATGGCTGGACAGTCAAAACAACTGTACCTCTAAAAAGGTCTATCCTTACACTGTTTACAGTGCAAATTTCAGGTCATTTGGTGGAGCCACTTTTTGAAAATCTCTATATCAAATCTCTATATCTCTATATCATGTCAAACGCGCTGATGGGAGGGAACATAAGGGACTAACAGTGTGTGGTGAGAGAGTTAGGGTGAATAATCAAGTAGCCCTTAAGGTAAGCTTGACAAACAGAGAGGAGGAAAGTATTCTCGGCATGGGATGACCAAAAGCACAGAGATGGGAGTGGGAAAAGGAGATGAAGACATCTCAAGTGCCTCAAGATGCTGATGACTTTAGATGGCTGCAGGTTCCGCTGTCTGATTGAGCAGGTGCAGCGGATAACTACAGTCACAACATTTACGCTCACAGACTATATAATCCGTTGACTGCCTCCAGAGTCCTTAAAAGGCACAGCAATAAGCCTGAAATGGGTTGCAGAGAATTCACATATTAAAGTAATAAAACTGAGCGTCTCTTTTCATTATTCCTGCTAAACTGCAGTGTGTGGCTGCAGCAAACAGGCTGGGCTGGAGGAGCTCACATTGAAATCCTTGGACTGAGAGTCCTCTATTCATCTCCCATCATTCAGCCAGGGCCCGGGGGGTTGAGAATAACCTGTAAATGTGCCACAGGATGCAGCTATAAGTGGCAGTATGGTACCCAAACAGCTAGAAAATGGGCACATAGACTATGGAAAGGGCATTGAAGGAGGACGTGTACATGGGTCCTTGAGACAATTGCATTTGGAATGATTTTCCTATACTGATCCAAAGTCATTTTAATTTGTCCTAAGCCAAAACAGGGGACAGTTTTTGCCGAAGCATTTATTGGTTGTCCTTTTGGTGATGATTAATATTGCTATTGTTTTTGCAGGGCAGATTGTGAACAGAAATGTCCCATCAGAAGTTTCACAGAGGGCAATCCTAACCTGGAGTTAGTCCGGTACAATAAGACCAGCAAAGTTTGGCAGGCACAAGGGTAAAGCACATTTGGACCATTCTTGAGGTCAGGGATGATGGTGCGTGTTTCTGTACTAGCCTCTGACTCCTAGAGTGGTCCGAACATACATTATGTTCCCTTCTGCCGGCCAAACTTTGTTGGCCTAACTATGCCGCCCTAATTCCAGGTTAGGATTGTGCCCACACAAATGCCAGTGCATCCATCAATCTTGAAAATGACTTGCAGCAGAATGACCAGCAATAAAAAATTGTGAAAATGTTAGAGAGAAGCAGTTTAAATGAAAATGCAAGTTGAGCAGAGAGAGAGAGAGAGAGAGAGAGAGAGAGAGAGAGAGAGAGAGAGA
>JAJKFI010000078.1:1756606-1813171 GCA_029204185.1 Lerista edwardsae
ATCACCCGGATGTCCTGCCCAGTGTTCCGGCAGCATAACACCGCTGGACATAGGCATACCTTTGGTGAAACCTGGGGGGCACATGCCTCAGGTGCAAAGCCAGGGAGGGTATATGACTCCCCCAGTTTCTGCCTAGCCACTTCCAGGTTCTCCCTGGGGGGGCGGGGCGCTGCTGACTTTGTGTACCCTGTTCTGGCTTCTGTGGAGGCTCGCAACCTCCACAGAAGATGGAATCTGGGTGCATGAAGGCCCTCCAGGGAGAACCTGGGAGATATGTCAGAACATCATGTGGCATCATGACATCACTACCCTGGCACAGGGATGAAACATTATGCCCCTGATGTTGGAACATTTGAAGGACCACCTCCTTGACCCTTCCCCCCACACAATCCTGGCCACCATTGAGATCTTCAGGGGAGGCTCTGATTCATATTCCACAATTGACAAAGGCTCAGTTGACAAACATTCAGGACAGGGCCTTCACTGTCAGGTCCAGAGTGAAACTAAACTTCATTGCCTCCTCCTTGCCTGCCCAACAGCTTAAGGAAGCAGACAGATAGGCAAGGGGAGGGGAAGGAGGTAGACAGGAGAAAAGCAGAGCAAGCCCAGAGGCCCTGACCCCTCCTCATTGTTATGTCCATCTATCACCTCCTCCTGCTCATTCCAGGCCATGTTCAAACCAATATGTTGGGGGGAGCATTCTGAGAGCTCCCATCATGCTCTGCACAGCCTATCTGTCTGATGACCAAGAACAAGCAAGAGAAGATGGCAGATAAGCATAAAGGTAAGAAGAAGGATGAGGAGAGAGGACTTTGCCCCTTTCTCCACCTGGCCTTCTTGCTGGGTGGACAAGAAGGAGGTATAGGCAGAATGATTCTGTTTTGATCAATTGTGGAAGTGATCAGAGAGCCATCAGAGCAGGATTGCTTTCTGCTTCCTGTAACTGCTTGCAGCAGCTTTGCTAGGTGAAGAGGTGCATTGCTGTTGCCATCTCGTTTTCAGCAAGAGAGATGAAGATCAGAGCATTGGAAGGTCAAGGGTGGAGGTGGGCAGACATGGATGTGGAACAGCAATCATCAGTTTACCACTTCTTCCAGCCTGCCGCTCAAAGTAGTTGCTTTAGTTACCCCGATGGCTGCACTGAACCTGAATGAGGGGGATGCAGCTGTGGACACTGCCCATGGGCCAGCCAGGGACAGAGGAGGAGGCGGTCCACCCCTCTGCTGTTTCCTCACCCCTGTGCGCCGCTCTGCCCCCAAGCCACGCCAGTCTCCATTTCGGAGCCATACAAGGGCAGGTGTAGGCAGCAGGGCCTAAATCACTCAACTCTTGGCAAGATGAGGCCTCTTGTCACCACCCTCCTTCTGCCCCAGGAGTGCTGTGCCCGGGGCTCCCCCCCCCCCGTGACATAATGGTAGGTCCACAACTAGGGGGGTGGAGAGGGATTTCTGTTGTTGAAAACTTCCAGCCCATCTCTTTCATGCCAGTCTTTTAAAGAGTAGAAGGGCTAGGTATGTAGCCTGTTGCTATATATTATACATTTCTCTACTGGGCCCCTTTTTGGCCCTTTTCAAAGGAAATCAAGCACCCAGTTTTGGGAATATGCTCTTAATGTCCACATTCTGCATCACATTGGTGTGTTCTCTTGGTGTTCTAGTTTCAATGCATGAAGCAGTGCTGCTGAACTGCAAAGAAAGAAGAAAAGGACAACAAAACATCTCCTGAGATTTATAAGAAAAATAACGACACTGAGAGCGCAATCCTAAACTGGAGTTAGGCCAGCATAAACTAAGGCAGCAAAGTTTGGCCAGCACAAGGGCCACCATAAAGCACATTTGGACCACTCTCGGATTGAGGGAGGATGGCTCATGTATGTGTGCTGGCCTCTCTGACTCTGAGAGTGGTCCAAACATACTGTACAGTGTGCTTACAGTTTGTAAGTGTACAAACTTAGCTGTCTTAGCTTAGGCCGGCCTAACTAAGTTTAGGATTGTGCCCTGAGAGCGCAATCCTATCCTGGAGTTAGGCTGGCACAGTTAGGCCAGCAAAGTTTGGCCGGAACAAGGGTCATCATGAAGCACGTTTGGACCACTCTCAGAGTCAGAGAGGCCAGCACACAGAGGTGTGCCATCCTCCCAGACTCCGAGAGTGGTCCAAACACGCTTTACGGTGGCCCTGTGCCAGCCAAACTTTGCTGGTCTAACTGTAACGGCCTAACTCCAAGTTACGATTGTGCTCTGATTAACCTGTGAGTGTCTGATTGGTGATGATTGTAATGGTAATTTCCAATAGGATCAAATATTTATCATTGCAGAGAGGGAAGCAGTTTTGGAGAACCCTTTGCCAGGAGAAGGAGCCCCGAGCAGTAGTCATGCTTATTTTTTATGTAAAGTTACATCACGTTTAAGTAAAGTGCATTTGTTTCCTCTGGTCCCTGGTGTTCCTTATTTAAACAGTTTGCAGCAGCAACTGTTACAGTTACAGTAATTAAGTCATTTATTTCTATATACTGCGTTGTCATTATAAACCGGGCAATACGGCAGGAGTGATATGTTGATGTCAATGCATGTCCCTCAGGCCATCACGGAGATGTCTTGGGTATGTCAGGGAAGGCTGTTGATGTGAGCGAAGGCAAAGTAAAGTCATTGCAAGTCTACAAAGACAAGTTGATTGATGCAATGAGATGTGGGGCATTTGAAAGTTAGCATTTGGGCAGTGCAAAACATGGACCGGAGCCAAGATTGTTTCCAAGTTCCAGTAGAATATCCTGGGTTTTCGCAAACTAAAACAAAAGTTTTTATTGTGCTTATAAGCAAAAGGTAAAGGTATTCCCCAAATAATTTTTCAACACATGGTGAAAATTTTTAATAGGACTTTAACAAGAATTTTTATCTTGTTTCATACAGAATGGAAAATGATTACATTTCGGGCTTTAGTGTGGTTGAAGAAAAAGCTTCCTTTTTCTTGAGGAGCAAGAAATGGTGAGGGCTAGGGGGAGTTTAATGATGGGAAGCCGGCTCCTTCATCTTGACAACCTCAGAAGGGGAAAAAAAAATTCTGCTTAATTAATCTCACTGAAGAAATCAGACAAAACAAGATCGGCAGTTAAGGTTTTTACATATTCCTTGAACAAGATTGCTTTCATCCAAATCATTTTCATCCAAATGTTAATTTTTTTTCCTCCCAATCAAACGGAAAAATGCACTGAGGACCCAATCCGACCCAACGTTCCAGCACTGATACAGCTGTGCCCATAGGGTGTGTGCTGCATCC
This sequence comes from Lerista edwardsae, assembly GCA_029204185.1. Classification (NCBI taxonomy): domain Eukaryota; kingdom Metazoa; phylum Chordata; class Lepidosauria; order Squamata; family Scincidae; genus Lerista; species Lerista edwardsae. Next base: position 1,759,880 of record JAJKFI010000078.1, read on the forward strand.
TGCAGTTGGGCATGTGTGTTCCCTTACCTTGAAGCCACATTGCAGCTGCATCAATCAATCAGTCAATCCATCAACAGTATTTATATACCGCTTTTCAACACAAAATTCACTGGCCGCTGCTGCTGCTGCTGCTGCTGCTGCTGCTGCTGCTGCTGCTAATAATAATAATAATAATAATAATAATAATAATAATAATTTACAAAAACATCTAGAAACTTTAAAGATCAATGATATAAGAATGTCTGACCTACAAAAATCTACACTGTTGGGAACATCATACATCTTACGTAGATATTTGGACAATTCTTAGGCTCTTGGTTAGAGCTTGAATTGCCAATAAAAAGAACAGTCTGTGATATTTGTGATCTTTTTATCATTTTGACTGTGTATATGTGAATAATAACAATAACAATAACAATAACAATAACAATAATAATAATAATAATGGCTCACAAACTAAAAGGGCTCACAATCTAAAAAAAAAGCAAAACACCACCAGCAATAGCCACTACAAAAGACACTGCGCAGGGGTGAATAGGGAAATATTATTATTATTATTATTATTATTATTATTATTTATTTGATTTTTACCCCGCCTTTTCACCCGGAGGTGCTCAAGGCGGCATTACAATATAACAAGATAAAATATAAAATTAACATTAAAAAGCAGTTAAAAAGAATGTTAAAAAACAATACACACAACAAAATTAAAACAGATACAATTTAAAAAACAACACACCCAGTGGATCATATATAAAAATGAACAAACCAGCCAGCCAGCCAGCCTGTCAACAGTTAAAAGCTTTTTGGAATAAAAAGGTCTTCAGCCCCCGCCGAAATGTAAGCAAAGAGGGAGCAGTTCTCAATTCTAAGGGGAGGGTGTTCCAGAGTTGGGGGGCCACCACCGAGAAGGCCCTCTTCCTGGCCGCCACCCCTCTCACTTCTCCTGGTGGCGGCACAGTCAGAAGGGCCCCCCCAGATGATCTAAGAGTACGGGTTGGATTATATGGAAGAAGGCGGTCCCTCAAATACCCCGGACCCGAGCCGTAAATACTCTATCCCTGCTAAATATAAGTGCAACACCACTTGAAAAAGTGCCTCTTGCCCAGTTAGTGGGGGTTAATTCTGCCAGTGAAGCATGAATCTAAGGAAGGAAGAAATAACATGTTGGGTGAACCAAGGTAAAGTGTTTTAGGGTGCAATCCTAACCTGTAGTTAGGCCATCACAGTTAGGCTAATAAAGTTTGGCCAGCACAAGGCCCACTGTGAAGAACGTTTGGAGCACTCTTAGAGTCAGAGAGGCCAGCACACAGATGTGCACCATCCACCCTGACTCCGAGAGTGGTCCAAACACACTTTATGGTGTCCCTTGTGCCAACCAAACCTTGCTGGCCTAACTGTGCCAAGCTAACTCCAGGTGAGGATTGCGCCCTTGGCTACTCTTGGGCCAGCTATCCCGTCTTAGCTGAAAACAGAGGTAATAAGAAGGGAGATGGGTAGAGGAAGCATCTGGAAAATAGCTGGTGTTGATCCAGCTATGGAACAAGATACCAAGAGCCTGAGTGATGTGCTGGCACACAGGCTGAACCGACTCAGTGACACCTCTCTCCTTGTCTGATGAAAAAGCTGGAGCCCTTGAACATCATATTCTGTGTCTGAAAGAGGAGCGAGTGAATGAATGAAAGATAAGGCATAGCGCTCAGGTAATCTGAAATAATGGCACCAGATATTGCAGCCAAGAAAAAATGATGGCGTGACTGTCATAAGGCCATCCGCCTGAAAAATATTCAAAAGCATACATGGAACGGTTCTTGCTAAAGGAAGGGAGAAACACAACATCAATGGTACGATATTGCAATGACCCTTTCAAAACGTCCCCAAAGTTCTGTACCTAAAATATGGATGGCTCTCCGAATAGGTCTGGCACAGGCCCCTTGAGAGGTTCTGTACTTTGTTGGGACTGTATTGGCCTCAGTCCAAAATGAAAGCCTCAGTCCAAAATGAATTGCCCTACCTTCGGGTTAGTTTGACTTGAGTCAAGAGTCTTTTGTGAAGCAGGCATGCCAGGGCATGGATTAAAAGGGACTGGGCAAAACGGGAGGGGGCAGGACGGGTGATGTGAGAGCGGGGACAGAAGTGGCAAACAGGAGCAGGGTTATTATATATGCAGCAGCTGAGCTGGGAGGCTTCCCAGTACAACCCAATACTTCTAGAACTTCTTCTACACCAAAGTAGTCCCATTTGCGCCAGCAATAAGGCTTCCTCCTCCCAAGTAATGGAGTCTTTGGGAGCCATGAAGTTGGAAAGAGAGGTGTGATCGCTAGGAACCACCTCCTCCCCCTCTCTGGGCTTCTCAGATTCCAGCCAATCCTAAGGCAAGAATCCCTTGGGCTCCTCCTTCTGCCCTCATTTGTCCAATGATTGTCAGTTCCTTTGGAGATGGACAAGAAAAGCCACTCCTGCCTGCCTTCCCCACCTCCTGCTCGATGCACAATGTTAACCCTTCCTTGCCTCCTGACTAGAACTGCCGGCTTCCCCTGCTAACTAGGGGAAGAGGCACCTTTTCAAGTGGTGTTCCTCTTATATTTAGCAGGAGAAGAGTAATTATCCCTATTCACCCCTGCGTAGTGTCTTTTTTCATGGCTGTTGCTGGTGGTGTTCTGCATTTTTTTAGATAGCCGTTTTGGGACAGGAACCCATTTAACTTTATTATTATTTGCCTATAAACCGCTTTGTGAACTTTGTGTTGAAAAGTAGTATATAAATATTATTGCTTGATTGCTTGATTGCTTGCTTGCTTGCTTGATTGGTAGTTAGATGTCCCCATGAGAACTTCCATGCTGCAAAAAACAAGTAAGTAAGCACACTCAGACATAGGTTTTCAGACTCGAATTTTTCAGGTTTATCATACTCAGTCAGTGTCAAAGTCCCTTGATATGTGTTACTTGAGACTGCATGAGTCAGGAAAAAAAACATGTGTCACCTGACTCAAGTTCCCATCCCTGTAAAAGATCATTGGAAAGGATGCTCTGTTGGGGGTCAATATGGTGAGTTGCTCTGTCCCTGCTAAATATAAGAGCATCATTTGAAAAGCTGCCCCTTTGCTTATTTAGCAGGAGTATATTAGAGGCAAAGGTGACACCTGGGAGAGCTGCATTTGTAGCAGGAAGCTTGCAGTGGGCATTGAATTCTGGATGCTGCTGTGCATGCCTTTATGAAAGTGGGATAGCATGGATTAGAAAAGTGGTTGCCAAAGTGGTAGGTTGCAACTCACTGCCCTGGGAAGCACTGTAGTATGCCCCTTTAAAGGGTGGGGAGAGGGAAAATGCAGCGTCGCGATCCCCAGAATCATGCTGCTGCTCTCCAAGCTTTAGATGTAAAATGCAATTGCGACCCACTTCGAGTTTTGTGATTGCAACCCAGAAGTAGATCACAATCACATTTTGCACCCATTTAAAGGCTTGGGGAGCCCCGCGGGCAGACATGTCATGTAGTGGGTACGCGTGGGTACGTGTGTACCCGTTCCTAGGATTAGGGCTGGCCCTGCCCATTCGCCCGCCCACTCATCGACTCCGTCGGTGCTCCGCTCCACCCCTACAACGTTTGAATTGCCTACACGTTTGAGTTGCCTGCACATTCTCAGAGCCAGGCAGGCAGGCAGCGGAGCGAGGGAGACCGACGGCAGCAGCAGCGTGAGCAGGTAGGCTGCCTGGGGCTCCCTCCCGAGGAGGTGCGGCGGTTCCTGGGGTGGGAATTGGTAGCCCGCGCGGAGGCCCTGGAGAAGGCCCGGGACTCCCGGGCCTTTTCCCGGGCCGCCGCGCGGCCTACCGAGGAGGCGCAACGGTTCCTGGGGGCGGTTCCTGGGTTCCGGCTATGACCTCACTTCCGGTGGGCGGGCCCCAACACGTGCCAATCAAAAGTGAGTACCTGTTGCTAAATCATTTAGATGCCATTACTGCCCACGGGGGTATATCCAAATGCCCCAGAGGCCAGTGCTGCAAGGTGTAAGTGTTAAAAAAAGCCCCTCTGGCCACAACATCAGCATAATCCTGGGGATTGTGTTGCTGCATTTTTCTCCACCTTGCCAAGGCTTACTGTACATGGCTCACAACTTCCTTGGGAACCACTGGATTAGAATTACAATGGTACAGGTTTCCTCAGATGTCTCATGTATGTACAGAGTGTTGGGTGCCAAAGGTGTCACCTTAGCATTGCAAAAGAATGATTTATGTTACCAAACAGAGGGTAGAATCTTGCCTAATATTCTCTGCATGGTCCCAAAAACTGATACAAGGTCTGAATGTTATGGAGCGTAGTATACTTCCCAATGTAGTGATCCACTATCCATTTGTGCCCTACTCTGCAAGGGTGAAACCATTTTGATGCAACAACCTCAGTAGCACAGTTCTGTACAGTGCATACAGTTCTGGTCGCCACATCTCAAAAAAGAGAGATGTGGAACTGGAAAAGGACGAAAATGATTACGGGGCTGGGGCACCTCCCTTATGAAGAAAGACTGCAGCGTTTGGTGCTCTTTAGCCTAGAAAAAAGGCGCCTGAGGGGAGACATGATTGAGACATACAAAATTATGCATGGAAGGGATAGAGTCAATAGAGGGATGTTCTTTTTCCTCTCTCACAGCCCCAGAACCAGGGGACATCCACTAAAACTGAGTGTTGGGAGAGTTAGAACAAGTAAAAGAACATACTTTTTTACCCAACAAGTAATTAATCTGTGGAACTCCTTGCCGCAGGAGGTGGTGATGACACCTGGCCTAGATGCCTTTGAAAAGGGATTGGACAATTTTATGGAGGAAAACTCCATCACAGGTTACAAGCCATTATGGGTATACTTCCTGGATTTAGAAGTAGGCTACCTCAGAATGCCAGATTCAAGGGAGGGGCAACAGGATGCAGGTATCTGGTTGTCTTGTGTGCTCTCAGAGGCATCTGGTGGGCCACAGTGAGATACAGGAAGTTGGACCACATGGGCCTTTGGCCTGATCCAGCAGGGCTCTTCTTATGTTCTTATGTTCAATATTACTGTCTGAACCCCTTCCCAAATGCCATTGTTTCTTCCCCAAGTCCCACCACCCTATCTCCATCAAGTTTCCCTTGCCAGCTTGCCTCCTCTACCAGCCAGCTGCCTGATATGAGAGGAAGGGGTTCAACTGGCCTCATGCCTGGGCCTCCCACCAGTGGTGTCATTCAAATGATTTAGGAACAGGAACTCACTTTTGATTGGCACTTGTCGGGAACCCGGAACCAGCCACGGAGCCCGTTAGGATCCGGAACGCCCGTTCTGGTCCGTTCTCCCTGAATGACATCACTGCCTCCCATGGCATATGCCCTTTCCTGTTAAACATACCTAGGGGTTCCCTTAAGGGCAATGGGGGGGGGGGAGAAAGAAAGGAGGGTTCATCCATATCTGGCTTTCCGACTTCAGAGGAGGAACAACTCTTTGATTCTCTGCATGACTGCACTTTCCTAATGAGCAAGAGCCCTCCTGTGACTTCCAGTTGTATCGTAGGATGGCGCCGCCTCAACGTTTTACAGAAGAAAGCATGTTACAGTGCAAAAGGCCTGCCAGAGGGTGCTTTCACATCTAATTTATAACATGAGACGTATTGATCTGCATTGCAACCAGACAGCAAAGTGCTGGAAGAGTTATGCACATACAGCTGCTGCAAGTACATTATTCCTCTCATGTCAATGGATAATTTGTGTTGCGTCAGCCTGGCCTGTTTCAGTGAATGGAATAATGTTCTTAAGGGGCAAATATGCAAATGGTGATATCCATGCTTTGTTGTCAGGTTGCAATAAGGTCCTATTGACCTGCATTGTGATTGCAAGTACACCTGCTTTTTTTTTTACCCTTATCAATAGCCAGACCCTAAATAGCACTAACTCTGTGTCTCCAGGAACGTGCACAGGAGGATCGCTATGATAGCATCAGAGACCAGCTGCCATGGCTGGTGACCTGCAGTGGAAGAAGTAAGCCAATGTGGGAGGAGGGCGGTTTAGGGGCAGGGAGGAGGAGGGAAAGGGGAATAACGGGGCATGATAAAAGAGGAACCAGGGGCGTGTTGGGGGAGGGAGGGGTGGATCCAATGGAAGTGACTTTTGCCAAACCCTCTTTCCTCTTTCCCAGGCTGCCCCACCACTTTTCTCCCTTTGGACCTATGCCAGCAAATTGGCTGATATAGGTCAGAAGAGACCCATAAGCAATCAGGAAGCCTACCAAGTAAAAAAAAAATATTTCCACTTACCTGCTGCAGGCTTTCTAATCTCCCCACCACCACTATATGCAGTGCACACTCTGCTAACATGGCTGCATTGATGCATGTCATGGGGTACACAATTGGGGCATTAGTCTTTTGCCCCAGATGTAGGGAGAGAGAGGGATAGGACATTAGAGAGGAAAATGAGAGAGTTCCAAAGCTGAATGGTTACCATTCCTGGAGAGAACCTACAAAGCCTGAGTTGTTGGGGGTTCTGTGCAACCAAATAACAACCCAAGAATGACACAGAGATGGTTTTGGCACCTCATTTGAATCACAAAAAATACTCAAGCAGGTTGCCAGTGTTTAGGAGTTGGGGGGGGTGCTCCTTAAGTGTAGCTCTGGAGTATAGCTGCCTTCTGGCTCAAATCTACAGGACCTTTGTGACAGCTGCTCCCATATTTTGCCATCATAATGGCTGTAGCAGCACTGTAAATGTTGTGCCACTACCAGGCACACTGAAGCTGGCAGCACAAATGGCTGGCAATATGGACCACTCCTAGCCTGCCTAGGAGCAACTTTCCACTCATGCTTAGCGGAAAGAAAGTGATCGGTACTGGTTGCACCCATCACAGGCTGCACCCAGCACAGGGGGAAGGTGGCGGCGGCCATGGGATGAAGGGCACCGCCAATCCACCCCCTCTTACCCCCTTGCAATCCTCCTCCTCTCACCCACTTGCAATCATCCCCTTTCAAACCCCTTCTCACCTCCTTGCAAACTCACCCCCTTGCAGATAACCTGCACCACCTTGCCTAATGGATAGGCCGCCCCCTTTCCTGTTAAACCTACCCAGGGTTTCCTTTAAGGGCGCCGGGGGAGGGGGGGGAGAAGAAGACAAGCGGATTGAAGATGGGAGAAGAGCTTACACAAGGTGAGTCCAGAGAGATTCAATGGTGCACGTGTGGGATGGGGGAATGCGGAGAAGGGAGGGGGGCTATCTTTTTGCACACCGAGACAAAATAAACAAGCAAATCTCGGACTGCAGGTCTCTTGCTAGGATGAATTATGTAGCTCAAGGAAGTTAAATTATTAAAATAGGCATTTTTTTCTGCACAGTGAAGTAAGTTCTCTGTGGCATACAATTTGGATGTATTTTAAGAACAGTGCACAGAGTATTCTAATTTGACTGAATGTTGATAAAAGAGCAACATAGTGAAAGTCATGACAAGTCAGAGTTTCCATCAAGGGGATATGGCACTTTAAAAAACATGTTTAATTATTCCTTTCCTTCCTAGTCCTCATTTCTTCTGGGCAGTCAGATGCCTTTTGATCCATTTTCAGGGTCTTTTCTGTTTTACCTAATCATGTGCTTTTTAATGAATAAATTAATCAATCCATATGTCTTGACAATGTGACTGATTGTATCTGGTCTACTGCCCTCTGCTGACTGCCTCCTGTCACTACAGTTTAGAGATGTTAAGCGGGTGATTGTTTTTCAGAATGCTTGTGGACTTCAAAGGAGCTCTAAAAAGAATTTGCCAAAGCACTGACTGACAAGAAAAGCTGGTGATCACAATTTACGTGGGTAGGAAGCATCAATCAGCTAAAAACGTATTGCATAAATACACATGAATATCTCTCAGTGAATTCTTAATGAGATGAACAGTTGAGATAGTCTGTGTTTAGTGTCATTGTTTTGTTGTTATTTTCCACTTTCCATGCTTCGTTTAAAACCATTTTGCAGGCAGAAATTCAAATTGCATTTATTTATTAATATAACTTCCAGTGGCCAAGCTAGATCAGGCGTCAAGGGGAGTCCAACCCCATCCAGAACAGGTCATTTATACATCCCTGGATTGGCTTTCATAACAAAAGCACTTCACCTCTACAGTATCTTATGCAGATTTAGGGTGCAATCCTAACCAACTTTCCATCACTGATATAGCTGTGCCAATGGGGCATTTTCTGCATTCTCCAATGGAGCAGTAGTCACAGAGGACTCTTCAAGGTAAGGGAATGTTTGTTCCCTTACCTTGGAGCTGCATTGCCTTTACCCAGGTACTGGAAAATTGGTTAGGATTGCACCCTTGATTTCAATTAGTTGCCCACATCTAGTCCATCACAGCCTTCAGGTATCAGTTCAGGAGTTTTATGGTTTCTATGTGGAGTAGCAAATGAAAGGTAGAGCTGGGTGTCATCTCTAAATTGATGGCAAGCCGGCCTAACCTTCCTGATGACCTCTTCCAGCAGTTTCAGGTAGATGTCGAATAATATGGAGAGGGGGAAGAGAAAATAGTCTTCTGCAAGAACCAACAACAAACCACCTTCTTGAAGCCTGCCCTCCAGGTAGGACCAGTAGCGCTACAGAACCGTGCCATCCAACCCCATCCCAGTCAAGCAGTCCAGAAAAATACCATGGTTGATGGTATGTCCTGAGAGGTTCAGCAGAACCAAGAAGGATATACTAACCCTGTCTAGTTCCCAACTTACATTATCAACCAGGGTGAGCAAAGCTATTTCTATTCCAAAACCAGAATGGAAGCCAGATTGAAATGGATCCATATAATCAATTTCATTCTGGAACCTCTGGAGTCTCTCTCTCTCTCTCTCTCTCTCTCTCTCTGTGTGTGTGTGTGTGCGTGCGTGCGTGCGTGCGTGCGTGCGTGAGTAATAGAAATACATTTTAATGATTGCAAATTCACTTCAAAACCTATGGGAACAAATTTGCTTGGCTGTCAAATTATGACTTTTTGTGTGATGTTTCGTTTCACTACTGATCAAAATAATGAAGATGTAATATAGCTGTCTCCCAAATTGCACAGTGAAATTTCTACTTATTGCCTGGTGAACTGTAATTATTGAATTCAGCCTCCACATGTGTGTTGGAAACATGTTCTGTACACCTCTCTAGCAGGACTGAACTCATACAGTACCTGCTTCAGGGTCTGTGCTCTTATAATTGTGGAACGTGGCCAGCTTCAGTGTCTGGTAGAGGTGAGATGGAGGGTGGCGAGGAACAGGTGGTGTCACCCCAAATGTGGAATCTCCTCCCCCTGGAATTAAGAATGGCTCCTCCCTTAGAGACCTTTAGGCATGGCCTTTTTATTCAGAGTAGCATTCGATAGCTGACATAATGGGCTGGCATTTTAATCAAATGCAATTTCTAACCATTTATGTGATCCATTGGGGTTTGATTTCTTTTGACTGGTTTAATTATTTTTGTTTCACGATTGAATGAGTGAGTGAGTGCCCTCACCAGGAGAAACATGGAACTTATATTCATCAAACAAGCAAATACAGGAGTGAAAGAAGAGGAGACATCAAAGTTGCAGAGAACACAATTGATTGCCCAGAGTGTTATGCCTTTTCTTCAGTGTGTGAAGGCGCAATCCTAACCTGGAGTTAGGCCAGCAAAGTTTGGCCAGCACAAGGGCCACCGCCAAGCATGTTTGGACCACTCTCGGAATCAGGGAGGATGGTGCACATCTGTGTGCTGGACTCTCTGAGAGTGGTCCAAATGCACTTTACGGTGTTCCTTGTGCCGGCCAAACTTTACTGGCCTAACTGTGCCCGCCTAAGTTAGGATTGTGCCCTGAATCTGATTCCCTTCTTTCAAAGGGAAGCCAAAACTAACTCCTGCACCACTTCAGAATAATATGCTGAGCAATAAAGGCAGCAGTCCCACATACACTTACATGGGAGCAAGTCCCATTCAATGCAACACATTTACTTCTGAGTAGACACGCAAAGGCTTGCACCGCAACACATCTTCAGTGCATCACTGAGGCCTCCTCTCCTTTCATTCCTGCATCTGAATGCCAACACACTCTGAAGTGGCCGTGCTCCCACAGTTAGAAGAGCACAAGAGTTATAATCCTAGATTGGACCAAAGGTTTTTCTCGGCGGCTTGCCAGATGCTTCTATGAAACGCACAAGTGCAATGTGATGGATATAAACCTCCCCTGTTATTTGTTCTGAGCATCTGGTAATTAGTTATACTCCTTCCAAATGTGGAGCTCCCATTCTGAGCTATCATGGATAATAGCCATGGATAGATCTAATTTGTCTAAGCCTTATTTAAAACTGTCTGTGCTAGTGGCAATCATCATGTCCCGTGGCAATAAATCTCCGATGTTCATTTTGCATTATGCAATTAAGCAGCAAGAGAGTGGGCTGCAGCAGCAGCCAGATGCCTTAGGTCAGTGTTGCGTGGTGCCTTCATGCAAGCGCCCATGGGCGTGGGAGGCTCAGCCGGCAGTCTCATGATCCCGGGAGGGCTGCATTTAAACCAGTCACAGTGTTCAGCCCAAGCGTATATTACCATCTATATAATAATGGTAGGCATTACTCAAGCATGCATAGGTCTCACGTGGGACAGTGGTTCGTGCACTCAGTGCTCCAAACCATCCCTGCTGGGGGATGCGCCCTGATCAGCTGCATGCATTCCCCCAATGTGTACAGCCGCCACCGAGCAACTGAAGCGGGCTTTCACTTGTAGGCAATAGCAACGAGCCCATCTTATCACCTGGTATAATATTTTACTCTCACTACTGATCCACCCACTAATTCGCTAGGTCCCTTCCTGATTTACAGTCGGAAATTATAGGCGAGAAGCAAATGACTCCCACATAGAAAGTGTATTCCATACGTTCTGAGGACTGTTTTATGCAAATGCCTCTTGGCATGAGAAGCAGCCTGACAGATCGTTTTTGGTGAACTTTACCACCTCATACACAAGTCAGACTTTGGACCTCCAAATCAGGGTCTGCGCCATCAATGCTGTATTATTTTGCTGCAATTACATGTGTTAAGAAACTGTAGAGGCACAACTTCCGGGCATGTAATTGCAATGAGCGGCCCAATCCTGTGCAGGTTCCTGCTGGTGGGAAGGGCACATGTGTGCTTGCAAATGTGCAATAATGCAAGTTACGAGCGCTTGGAGATCAGTGCAGCTGCTGCTAATGCTGAAGGGTTTTGCCTAACCAAGCGGGGTAGATACAACACTGGGAGGCAGGCGGGTGGGAGGAGGTAGAATGGGCACAGGGCAGTGGCATACAGAGAGGATCGGGGCCGTGGATCACGCCCATGGCAGGGCGACGAAACCGCACCCCCGGCACATCACCCTGCCCCCGTGTGCCGCCACGCCACGCCTCCCTGCGCCCGGAAGAGCTCCATTTCAGAGCGTAACGAGCGCCAGGGAGGGCGGGAGGGCCAAAAGACACACCAATTCCTCTTCACTCTGCCGCTTCCGCGCTGCCGGCACCCCCCCCACACACACACACTGCCGGTGCCCATGCATTCTGCACCCCTGGCTACACCCTCCCTCCGCCCCTGGTGCAGGGAGGGTTTCGGGCAGAAGAGTGGTTCAGGCCCACAGGGGCTGGGGACAGTGGAAGAGGCCTCCACTGCAGCTAACTCCCAGCCTGAAAGCCCTACACAGAGCCACTCAGTTCTGCACCAATGACTGAGCTGGCACAGCTCTGTGTAGAGCCATAGAGGCTGCTGGGGATCAACACAGAGTAAAGGAACAACACAGGGTAAGGGAGACATTTGGCTGCTTCCCTGCCCATGGGATACAGTAAAAGCCTGAGTAGGATTAGGCTGTAAATCTGTTCCAGTCTCACTTCTGACTGGATTCAAAGGTAAAGGTTTCCCCAAGACCGAATGGTCTAGTCATGACTGCCTGTAGGGGGCGATGCTCACCTCCGTTTCTAAGCCGAAGAGCCAGCGTTTGTCAGAAAACAAGCTTCCGTGGTCATGTGGCATGCATGACTATACGCCAAGGCGCACGGAACGCCATTGCCTTCCCACCAAAGTGGTACCTATTTCTCTATTTGCATTTTTATGTGCTTTCCAACTGCTAGGTTGGCAGGAGCTGGGACAAGCGACGATTGCTCACTCAGTTGCGTGGTCTCGAACTGCCAACCTCCAGTCAGCAAGCTCAGCAGCAGCAGTTTAACCCACAGCACCACCACGTCCCTTAGACTGGATTTACACATGTACTAATCTCAGGCATACAGAAATAAGTAATGGTAACACAGTATATCATGTGATGTTGGTTTGTGTAAATCTCCCAACAAGAGCCCTGTTCAGGTGACAGTTGTGTATAACTGAACACATGGAGGGGAATGTAAGATTACGCTTGATTTTTCCCAACTCACCATGCACCAAGACCAAGGTCCAACACAGAACAGAGCCAACACGTATACAGCATGCATGCACAGCCGCTTTAGTGGGATCGGGGGCCCTATGTCCTGCAGGACTCCTGATCCTGCCAAGACCAACTGTGCATATACAAGGTAGAAGTGTGTGAGCTCTGCTCACAGTTCTGGATAATGAGGTTTGATCCAGCATGTTCTGCTGCAGATGCATATTCGAAAGAGTAGATAGCTTGTTAATAAAGGAGAAAAGTGCCAAGCACAGGGAGAGGGCATACAGTACTTCTTTCTGCCCTTTGGTTGTAGTGGCTGTTGCTGTCAGCAGGCCACTTTTCTTTCCTCAGTTGCTTCAGCCTTCATCAAACAGCAGGTCTGATGCAGACCAAAGATACTGTAAATCTGCCAAAGTTCCTCACAGCTCTCTTTATAGGTTTGGCTCCTTGTTGTCTCAATCAGCCTTGGATCCTATTCTGATGATGACCTTCCCTAAGAGAGGCTGATGGACATGCTTCAAATAAATATCCCCCACTGCTCCACTGCTTCAGAACCCCATGGGGAGAGAAAACCACTGGAGCAGCAAAACTGTGTGAGGTCTGGCATGCGGTGAGATTGACAACTTGCAGGCTTGGCCCAAGCCGCCCCCCCCCCGCCTGAAGCAGTACCATGAAGCACTGTCCCCTCTGGTGCACAAAAGCACACCACGAACTGATGCTCCCCGTGGCTCCTACTCCCTCAGCAAACAAAGCACACTATGACTGGATGAGAGTAGGACTGGGCCCGGGGCGAGATGCCTGATTGGGCCCCTCTCGCCTTAGATTTTCCTGCAAACCAGATGTTACTACATTTTAAACACAAGTTTTTTAATGGATAGTTTTAATGTTGCACGAGCAAGGTTGAAACCAAATAAAAACATTTATCGGAATGGGATAAGAAGTGTGTGCCACCACTGGAGGCCCAACCGCCGGCACTGGGCCAGAACCAATCAGTGCTGGGCCCAGCACCGGATGGAGGAGGACAATACATCCTGAGGTCAACCTGAGGTGAATGCTGCTGCTGGGCAAAAGAGCGGCTTTTCGGAGCGGGGGAATGACATGGGGAAGGCAAGACTGGGTGTGGGGGAGGAGGAGCTGACCTGGGCAGGGTGGGACCAGTGGTGGAGGCCATCGCTGGAACCTACGCCCTGCTTTGGACCACAGAGCCTGACATGGCACTGCTCCACTCGCTGCCTGCAAGCAGAGCCCCATCGCAGGGCCCGTGGCTTTCTTCAGGGGAAGAGGACAAGTGTCCCCTTCTCTCTCGGAGACCATGGCAGCTGCCACGGATCCCACAGGAAGCTGTCACAATTTTCTGGGGGCATTTTACTTTAAGTGTTTATACTTGCTCTATTTCTCTATAAAGTAGCAAGCAACAAATAAATAACTGGCTAATTATTTTTTATCATTTGTATTATTATTATTATTATTATTATTATTATTATTATTATTATTACTGTGATAATTTTTATTTTATTTTATTGTAATTAAATATACTTATTGTATTGTAATTATTGTAATTGAGATTACAGTTTTATTGTAAGTACAATAAAAATTTTAATTTTTTATTGAAAAAAAGTAGAACAAATTCATGTTTATAGCAAAGATGCTCAGGTCTTTCCATCTTTTATCTCACAGTTTGCCTTTTACCGTCCTTTATCAACTGTTGTATACACCTCATGCAGCTTCATTTGTTACCGAGTGCTAAATACTGAACCAGAGAGAAAGCTGGCAAAATCAGGTGAACATCCAAGCTGCTGTTTACAAGACATGCGAGAGGAAAACAGACATATGTCTGATAGTCACACTAAATATTTTATTTCTCTGGCAACATGCTACATAATACATCTGCATTATGCTCAGCATTCCTGGGCGTGAAAACCGCTGTTGGTAATCTCCCGGGTCTAGAAGCAGAGCTGAGAGCGCAAGAATGACAGCCAAACAGGCGTTTCCTGCTATCAATAAGCTGTCAAAGAGGTGATATTTTGAACTCGTTTCCTCCACTGGGACAAGGGCAACCCTAGATGCACAGTGGAAAGCTCCCTCCCCCTTCACTCCCAAGCAATGTGAACTTGGCTTTCCCTTATTAGTGCATTTTATCAGACGTTTATGCCATCACAGCTAAAGTGACATCATGTCTTTGCAAACTGACCAAGGCAATCATTCATTCCCTGCTTAATTTTTTAAAAAATAAACTTCTGGAAACCCCTTTACTAAATCCTTTTCAGGTGGTCAGGTTAGATGCATCCAAAAACTTAATGTGAGATGCTCCATGTGGACCAAGCTTTATGGTGAATTTTTACTGGTGTACCCAATATCACAATGCAAAGAGACACTGAAGGCAGAAGCAAATGTTACAATGATTTTCATAACCCAAAGAAATCCAGGAACCCATAACCCAAGTAAATCCCAACCCAACTCGTGTAACCCAATGCAGGGAGATGCAGAGATCCAAATTTGTGTAAAAACAAATTTGTTCAGTAGAAATCTTATTCAGGTTCATTGAGAGTATTATCCAGTGGTGTCATCTAAATGATTTAAGAACAGGAACTCACTTTTGATTGGCATGTGTCAGGACCCGCCCACCGGAAGTGACATCATAAGCCGGAGGCTGGCGGAGCGCAGGTCTACCTGCGGCTGGTTCCTAGCCAGCAACGACGTCAGCGACGAGTGGGCAGAGCCAGCCAGTTCTGTACAGTGCCTGGCGCCTACAGAACAGAAAGCGAAGAATTCCCCCTTCCCCAATTGCAGCTCCAATAGCGATGGGGGCAGTCTCCCAAAGAAACCTCACACTGGAGAGACACTGGACTGGAGAGACAGTGGCGAAAGCCTTTCCTTGGTCTTCGCGACTAGGCGAGATGGAGTTATTCAAAATTGCCAGGGAAGTTGACAAGTCGCCCCCCCCTAGGAATCCAAAGTCGCTCCCTTTAACCCTCTGAGTGCCGGCCAACCAAGAAGAAAAGCTCTTTGCAGAGGAATCGGGAGGGGGGAGGAGGGAGAGTGCAGTGGGCGGAGTCAGCCCTAATTTTAACAAGTGGAACTGAGTTCCCCCGCGTTCCCCCTGCATGACATCACTGGTATTATCCCACTATACCAGGATGATTGCACCTCCTAATGTGGCCTTTCCACAACACTTGCCAATATTGGGGAGTACTTGGTTTGGGGAGTACTTGGATTGGGGAGTACTTGGGGAGTACTTCCCTTCTGGTGCTTCAGATACAATTTTGTAGTTAACTAATCACTAAGAGAGAGAAAAGGTAAAAGGAGTCTGAGCAAACAAAAATGAATACTTATCTCACATGAACAAGGTTATGAAAAAAACATTCTGAAGAGAAAATGATGTATAAAACAGTAAAGTGGGACTATACAAAAAAACACGCCTGCTTTCAACTGAGTCACCATAAACCCTCCATAGAAAAATACAGGTTCAAAAAATCCACTTACCTGCACATAAGTTTCACTGAACTCAATGGGACTTACTTTTGAGTAGACATCATAGGATTGTGCTGTAATCCATTGAATGATAAGGATATTGTTGAATGAAAACTAATCAGAGTTTCCTATAGATTGTATGGGATTGATTAAATGTGAAATTCTTTAGAACTGCAGGCACAGTCCAGAATCCAAAAAAATGTTCAGTCGTATTCTCAGATTTACTTTAGCCAACATGCAGGTGCGAATCCATATCCAGGCCAAACAACACACAGGCACAGTCTACATTCTCTAGGGTAGTGGTAATCAAACCTTTTAAACTGGAATGAACTTTTTAGAATGGCACTCCTGTCAGGAACCACCGAAAGTGATGTCATTAATCTGGAAGCAGGGGCATAGCGTGCCTTGCACTGGGGGCTAGGCACATGTTGCACCCCCACGCCGTGACATCATGATGCCTCAGGCCATGATGTCAGCGACACAGGCGGGGCTTCAGCGCGTCTCCGCCGGCTTCAATTGAAGGCACGCCAAGGCCAGAAGAGCCTGCATTCTCCTTGGAAGTGGGGCTTCAGGAAGCCACCCCGGCTCAATTGAAACCGGGGGGTGGGTGGGTGCCACAGCCAGAAGAGCCCTGCCTCCAAGGAGAATGCCTGCATTCTCCTCGGAAGCGGGGCTTCAGCGCGCCTCTCCAGGGGGGGGAGGCGCGCCGAGGCTGGGAGAGCCCCGCCTCAATTCTTCGGGGTGCAAATGTTTGCGTCCCTAAGAATTTCGCACCAGGGCGATGGCCTCCAAGCCCCGCCCCACGCTATGCCACTGCCTGGAAGTGATGTTGTGGCAGGAAGTGATATCATCAAGCAGGAAGTACTGTCAATGTAACATAATAAAATGATACTCCTGAAATGCAAATTGGCATTCTTCAACTGAAGCAATTGCACAACCATGAATCATCCCTGACAGAAAGCAAGATTAGGACAAAATATGATGTAAAAGCACTGAACCAAAAACATTTTTTTAAAAAAAACCCTCACTTGAAAATTCTAACTGTTGATACTCACAAAAGGAATATAACAAGAGTAAGGTCTGCAGTTTCCAAGATGGCTGCTCCCAGCTTTCCATGACCCACCTGACATCAGGTTGCGACCCACCAAGTGGGTCCCAACACACAGTTTGAATTACACTGCTCTAGGGCATGAATATTCTATATTCCTGGTAAACTATTCTCGTGCCATTTATGAATCTTTATGTTTTTCAAATATAAAATATCACATTGTGTTTGCCTGTGTAGATGAATGAATTCACCTTCATAATACAACTTCACAGGAACACTAGCAAACTGTGCATGCATTTGACACCATCACACATCAGAACCCCAAGGCATCACACCTCTAGAACATCGATGCAGTAAACACCTGGAACAGCTAATTATGGGACAGTGGTGCTTTCAATTCAGAATAATGTACTACTGTATATAGAAAGTGGATGTCAGGAAAACTAATTCAGCAGTACAGACTAAAATGCAATTGGAGTTCACCCATCCTTACGGCATGTACCAAGTCAGCCTAGACTCATTCAACTTCCCTGAACCACTTCAGATGGTATATCTGATCAGCCCTGACCATCACATGAATGACAGTGCACGTGTGCCACTTTCCCTCCCAGCATGCCATTTGCCTTCTCATGATTGTTCAAAGGTGCATGGGGGACGACTCACTATTCTCCTATTTGCATGGTGAGTGGGTCCTCTTGTATTGTCTGAACAAGCCAGTCTCTACTAGCCTAGGGTTCTGTGCATCACCTTCTAGCCCAAACGATTCTCCATTATGCACAGTCTGCAAATCAGTAATGGATATAGTTTCTTTATGAGAGGTTTGCCGTGAGAGCTGTTTTACACAACCCTTGACACAAGAGCTCTGCTGCTAGTTCCAGAACTAAGCATGGAAATAAGCTCCATTTATTGTAAGAAGACTTATTTCTATGGAAATGCATAGGAGCCCCTATAAGGCTTACCCTGTTCATATTTACAGAAGGCTCTTAGGACTGGATCTGCAATATACATGGTGTACTCTTCCAGTGGAGATCATATGGTTCAAGTTAAAGCATTCATTAATGCCAACTGAACTGGGGGGGGGGCATGAACAGGATAGTTGGGAGAATCAGCCCTTAGCAGACTTGAGGAGCTGTAGTTCTCTTCTTTTGGTTAATCCTGCTTATAACAAACAGATTGCCATATTGTTATCTTTTGAAAGGATTGTGCATTTGATTTTCTGTTTCAGGACCTTGTCTTCCTCTGTTCTTTATTGCTCACACTCCAGACATGTCAGACACTCTGTCTCACTTTACTGTTTTACAAATCATTTTTCCCCTGGATTTTTTTTCTTTACCTTGTTCATGTGAAACAAGTGTTCATCTTTGTTTTCTCTGACTCTTTTATCTCTTCTCCTCCCCTTGCAATTTTCTCTCTCTTTAATGTGACAAGATGACACTTGTAAAATAAAAGGGGTGGAGAGCCATTGCTTTGCCTTTGTGTCTGCCAAACAAACAGGCTTCCTGTAGTCTCCTATGTCTGGGAGGAAACAGTGTCTAACTTTTAAGGGCTCATCTCAAACTCTGATATTGTTCTGACTATTCCTGACACTAGGGAGGGGGAGGAGAGTTAAAGAAGAGTTTAGCTGGAGTTGTTTGAAAAAGGGCTTGAGGAAATGTTATGATCAGGGGAGAAGGAAAATCAGGGCTAGCAAAACGATCTGGTTAAAAACAATAATGGGTAAAAAAAATGGTAGAATTTAGTTTTCACCTATGACCTTAATGATACATGAATTGTAATATTGTTAAGGACCTCTATGGGGGAGATTGTGATGAGTAATGAGACATGCCTGGCTGCAGCAAATTGTCAGAGGCATAGAAACTCTAATGCCATGTTATTCAAACTGTGGGTTGGGACCTACTTGGTGGGTCGTGACCTGATGTCACACAGGTCACGCAGGTGGGTCGCAGAAAGCTGGGAGCAGCTATATTGGAAACTGCAGACCCTACTCTTGCTATATTCCTTTCATATTAACAGTTAGAATTTTCAAGTGAGGGTTTTTTTTTTAAAAAAATTGTTTTTAGTTCAGTGCTTTTACATAATATTTTGTCCTAATCTTGCTTTCTGTCAGGGATGTTTCATGGTTGTACAATTGCTACAATCGAAGAAAGCCAATTTACATTTCAGGAGTGTCATTTTATTATGTTAGAATGACAGCACTTCCTGCCACAACAACACTTCCAGGTTAATGACATCATTTCTGGTGGGTCCTGACACAAGCGCCATTCTAAAAAGTGGGTCCCGGTCTAAAAAGTTTGAATACCACTGCTCTAACGCATATATGATGCTGGCTTATTTCTAGCAACAGCCTTGCAGCCCAATCCTGAACTGCCCGAATGCCCGTGCGGGCAGTGGTAGCCAAGTGGTTACTACTGCATCCCTCGGCAACCAGGCAGCAGCAGGAGGCTACACAGGAGAAGAGGATGTTCAAGAGGCAGGCAATGGGGTTACTTGCCTTTGTACCGGCTGTTTTGCTGGCGCAGAAGCAAGGGCCTCCGTGTCAAGCTGTGCGACACAACACAGAGGTCAGGATCCTGCAGTGAAGGTCCTGCATCACCTGGAACCCTCTTGCTCCACCTGGAACCGTTGGGACTGGGTACTCACTGCCAGCGACTGGTGTACTAACCGCCACTGGTGTGGAAGAAGGAATGAGGGGAGGGGGACACCCTTGACTACTTGAGTACTTTTTTACCCAGCGGGTAGTTAATCTGTGGAACTCTTTGCCACAGGAGGTGGTGATGGCATCTGGTCTTGATGCCTTTAAGAGGGGATTGGACAGATTTCTGGAAGAAAAGTCCATTGTGGGCTATAGGCAATGATAGGTTGTAGCCTCCTTACATTAGTAGTAGGCTACTTCAGAGTACTGGGTGCAAGGGAGTGGCAACAGGATGTAAGCATCTTGTTGTCTCATGCCTCCCTGGGGCACCTGGTGGGCCGCTGTGAAATGCAGGAAGCTGGACTAGATGGGCCTTTGGCCTGATCCAGCAGGGCTTTTCTTATGTTCTTATGACTAGACCCTAATCAATAGGGAATAATTTGTCAACAAGGTTAAAATAGTCAGAATTTAGGGAAATTGACCATGAAAGGCTGGAGTTTTCAATCTAAATAGAGAAGCGAAGGGCATGTACTATATAATATAGGGTACTGTACAGTGAAACCTGTACCATAGTTTTAGGAAGGCTGATTTTAATACACTCAGAGAAATGTGAGGTAGAGTTCCATGGGTCTAGGATGGGAGCGGGGAATAAAAGAGAAAACTGTTTTTCAAGGTGAGATTAAAAAACGAGTGACCATACTGACGTCAGAGCAGTGATGTCATTCAGGGGGAATGGACCAGGACAGGCGTTCCGGATCCTAACGGGCTTCGTGGCTGGTTCCGGGTTCCCGACAAGTGCCAATCAAATGTGAGTTCCTGTTCCTAAATATTTGAATGACACCACTGCGTCAGGGATAGCTCTGATTTCAGTATGTGTTCACTCGTATGTTCTTTCATGCATATTAATCAATTGAAGTACACTGTAAACAAGATTCACTCATACTTCAGCAATTTCAAAGAGTAGCTTTATCTTCCAAAGGGTTGCGTTAGCTGTATTTCTCCAGAACGTTACAATGAACAAACAAATAAGCTGGACATTTCATATCATTTCCATTTCTGCTAAAACTTCAATGCCTGCTTTCTCATGGGCCAGAAAAAATTCACACACAAGGAAGTGATCAGCATTGTTCTTCCAGGATCAAAGCCGGAGTTAATGAACTCTGTGTGTTTTGCTTCTGTGCCTGCCACATTCCTCAGCCTTGTCTCTCCTTCTCTCTCTGTCTTTCTGCTTTCCAGGGGTCTATTTGCCTCTTTATGGAAACTCTCAATTCCCTTAACAAACTAATTGTTATAATTAAAGCCAACTGTTTCTATGTAAATTTAATTAAAAACTGTTTTCAGTTGATTGTCAATGTTTAATCAGCTCATTAGAAGTATTAATCTTTTTTTAAAAAAATCAGCAATTACAAAGCACAGAATTTATTAGCAGCTGATTGAGAAACGCTTGCTTTGTGAGAGCCAGTATTTCAGAATCTCATCATGCATAAACACACAGGTGATCGAAGCATTTGATTTTGTTCCTTTTTCTCATTATTAGGGTTGTGTATATGACTAACTAAAAAAGCTAAAACTAACCTAAGAGCAAAGGCTTCAACAATTTGCTCTTTGATTTTACGAATGATTCCCCCAGGTCTTCTCTTTTCTGACTTCTCCCCGCATCTGCAAGACATCAGCATTGTGCCAGTGCTTGACTCAGGAACAGAAAATTCCACTTCCTCCTTATTCATTTCAAGAGTACATTCTGGATTAGAGGCACTGCTTGAAGAGAGAGTGCAACTTAATAAAAGGGTAGGCATAAAAAGCTGCTGTACATACTTGTAAGACCAAATGTTGACCTATTCGAGTGTGGTCTATCCTCGCTAGTGATGTTGGGTGTCCAGGCTGGAATTTTTTTGCCCATCACTACTCCCTGAAATTCTTTGGCTAAGGTGGCAGGGACTGAACCAAGTAAAGGGAGTTTTACAAACAAAGCATTAATCAGCCACTAGGTTACAACTAGGCCCATAGCTGAAGAAATACAGGGGGGTGCAATTGCACCAGGCAACAAGCTTTAGGGGGGCAACAAGCTGAGCTTGACATTAGTGGCCAAAATGGTAAAAACCTTGGTATGTATGACTAATATCATCATGTTATATATCATTGGAAAGATGATTTAATGTAAAATGCAATAAAACAAACCAGAGTGTAATATCTTTACTCTATCAAAAGTTATGGTCCAAAACCCAGAAAACAGAAATACAACTGTGATGTCACTTCCTGTTGTGATTGTCACTTCCAGGGCAACATTTTGCCTTCTGCTCTGGGCTACACTTTCATTAGCTACGCTCCTGGTTACAATTTTTTCTGGAAAACAATGAGTGGACTATTGCATGCACCTAAGATCTACTACTACTATGCTTTTTTTTTTTTAAGTGATTTACATAGCTAAAATATGAAGAATTTGAACCTCTGATCCAAACCCAGCACTCTACAGCACTGTCTGTTATGCACTGCAAGAGACTGCAAAAAAAAATAGTTTAAAAACTTACATTACAAAGTTATGAAGGACATAAGGGCTCTTTTTTTCAACCGTGCTGCCTTTCCCTTCCTTGCAGGAAATATTAGCATGCATTAGCCTGGACTTTTGCAAGCTTTGTGCCCTCTCGTAGCTTCCTGCAATAAATATATTCCTGGGGAGAAGTATTGATTAAATGAATATAGACTAATGAGGTGCAAGCAGTACTGATGAAAGCAGTTAATTGCTTATTGTGCTTTCCTTTGCCTGGTCCCTGGTGGTTTTCTTTCCCAATGAATAATTAATCCAGCACTAACGCATAAATAATGGCTCCTTATTTGCATCTAAGGATCATTCATTAGAGAGCTGAGTCTGTCCATTGGCTAATAGCAGGCCAATTAATATCCTCTGGGAGCCACATCTTCTAGGGGCAGCTAGGAGGCTGGAGATATGCTGATACCGTTTTACAAATCCTGAGGCTAGGGAAGCCTCTGCTTCCATTAGGGATCTTAGCAATGCTGCAAAGTTCAGCAGGGAGAGGATAGCTTAACCCCTTTGTGTCTGTTTCACTTCTCCCATGCTCTAAACATTTCGTGGCGCTGCATTTCGCACAGGAAAAAAAAAAAGCATTTCATCACACTAGAAAGGAAAGGTCCTGTGGGTAGCTCTTGAGCAGCGCTTGTAGATGATTAAAGAGAAGCGTAATGAGACGCATAGTTAAAGTTCTGAGTGAATTGAATGTTCAAGCCAAGAACATTCTTTATATATTTTAATTACACAAGCCACCAAGGCTGGAATATATACCAGTAAGGATCACCTTGGATTTTTGGTGCGCCTTAGATTAGTGTTTCTCAAACTGTGGGTCGAGACCCACTAGGTAGGTTGCAAGCGAATTTCAGGTGGGTCACCATTCATTTCTTTTTTTTTTTAATAATTGTTTTTATTAATTTTTAAGAAAAGAGATGGGATAGGGTTACAGAAAACAAAGGAATGGGTTAAACAAAGGTAAACACATTAGGTAAGTACCTTGCATTGCATCATAATATCTTAAAAACATCAATCCAATTAAAAATATCATTTCTAAGGTTATCTATTTCATACTCAATATATCCAAAATCTTCTTTACTTATAAATTATGAAATACCTTAATATTCAACATTGAACTATGTAATCAGTACTAATCTTTTATTACTTTACCATTCAACATTGCATATCTATCCAATCATAAAACATTTTCCAGTATTGTTTAATCTTATTAATCTTGCCCTCTCTTAATCTTTCTGTTAAAATGTCCATCTCTGCCACTTCATAAATTTTCCCTATTATTTGTTCCATATTTGGGGTTTAGTCATCTTTCCATTTCTGTGCAAATAGTAATCTAGCCGCCGTTGTTACATGAATAACAATATGTTTCATATTTATATCTTGAATTTCTGTTAAAATATTTAATAAAAATATTTCTGGTTTGAGTGGAATATTGAAATTTAATATTTCTTGCAACATTCCTTGTATTCTCTGCCAAAATTTCTTAGCTTTCTGACAAGTCCACCACATATGGTAATAGCTTCCTTCAGCTGCTCCGCATTTCCAACATTTATTAGAAGTATTCTTATACATTTTTGAAATTTTTTGAGGAGTTATATGCCACCTCTTGTATATATTCTCTTTAAATGATGTTGCCTTGGTCATTTTAATGTTCATTTTCCATACTTTTTCCCAATCTTCCAACAAAATATCATGTCCAACATTTTTAGCCCATTTAATCATTGCTTCTTTTATTACTTCATCTTCCGTTCTCCTTTTTAGAAGAAATGTACATATTCCTTTTATATATTTTTCTTTTTCTTCTAGAAAATATCTATCAAATTCCATAATGTCCTGGTATATTCCTATTTTTCGATCTTCTTTCAATCTTGATTTTATTTGATTTTCTGACCACCAATCAAAAAAAAAATTTCCCCTCTAATTGTTCCTTAGTTAATAAGTTATTATCTTTATCTAAAATCTCTGCATATTTTCTATTTTGATCTTCTCTAAACCATTCTGGTTTTGAACCAATCTCTAAAGGTCTGATCCAGTTTGGGATTTTTGTAAATATTTTATATCTTATTTGTTCCCATATCCATAAGAGAGCTCTTCTCAGACAATGTTGTTTAAAGTTGCTATAAAATTTTGCTTTATCATATATTAAAAATGCGTGTAAACCAATCTGTAAATCGTATGTTTCTAATTTAATTGATCTGGTATCTGTTGGTTGAGCCCATTCTCTTATCCAATTTAATGCTGCTGCTTGATAATATAAGAACCAATCTGGAAGTCCAAATCCTGCTCTTTCTCTTGCCTCTTGTAGTAGTTCTGGGCTTCTTTCCTTGCCAAATAAATTTTGATATTGTTTGATCTATCTCAATAAAAAAGTTTTTCTTTAAAATTATTGGAATCGTCTGAAATAAAAAATAATAATTTCGGTAATATATTCATCTTTACTGCAGCAATTCTTCCCATCAATGAGAGTTGTAATTTCTTCCAATTTTCACAGTCTTTTTGTATTTTTTTTAATAACTTATAATAATTTTCTCCCATTAACGTACTATTCTTACTAGTAATTATAATACCCAAATATTTTACTTTATGTGTCACTTGCAGGTTCCATTTTCTTATTTCTTGCATGTCAGATTCTTTCACGTTTTTCAATAATATCTTTGTTTTTTGATAATTAATCTTCATACCAGCTACATCTCCATATTCTTTCAAATCTTCCATTAGATATTCTAGAGATTCTTTTGGATCTTCTAAAATAAAAACTAGATCATCAGCATATGCCTGTAGCTTAAATTCTTCTGTTTGAATTTTCAGTCCTTTTATTCTTATATCTTCTCTGATTTTCGTATTCAAAATCTCCAAAGATAATATAAATAATAAAGGTGATAATGGGCAGCCTTGTCTTGTACCTTGTTGAATCTGTATCTCTTGAGTTAAATCTCCATTTAATTTCACTCTAACTGTTTGTTTGGAGTAGATTCCGCTAACTACTGTTAAGAAGTGTTGTCCAAAGCCAATCGCTTTTAATTGTTTGATCATAAAATTCCAGTCAACATTGTCAAATGCTTTCTGTGCGTCCAGGAATACTAAACCCAGTTTTCTTGTGGTCACCATTCATTTCAATGTGTATTTTATTTTTAATATATTAGACTTGATGCTACCATGGTGTGTAAGTGTAACTGCCTTCGGGGAAATGCTACAGATCTACTGTATACTTCTAACAGGCTACTTTATATACGTTTTTAACAGTGATAATCAATGGGGCTTACTCCCAAGAAAGTATGGATAGGATTATAGCCTTTGGAATGTTTGGGGAATTTTTTTAAAAAAACAGATCAACAACTGCTTGACAGGGTTAGGAAGGTTATTTATTTAAAACTTCTGTTTATTGTAAACTTTTAATTTACTTACTTGTTTAGTTGATTTCTTGTATGGAGGGGGTGTTAAAAAATTTTGTGCTTAATGATATCACTTAGAACGCAATCCTAAACAGGAGTTAGGCCAGCACAGTTAGTCCAGCAAAGTTTGGCCGGCACAAGGGACACCATAAAGTATGTTTGGTCCACTCTCGGAGTCAGAGAGGCCAGCACATGGATATGCGCCATCCCCCTGACTCCGAGAGTGGTTAGACAAACATGCTTTACAGTGTCCCTTGTGCCGGCCTAACTGTGCCAGCCTAACTCCAGGTTAGGATTGTGCTCCAAATCACTTCCGGCCATGGCATCACTTCCAGAATAATGTCTACTGAGTCCTGACAGACTGCCATTCTAAGAAGTCGGTCCCATTGCTGAAAATGTTTGAAAACCACTGCCTTAGATGACTTGAAATGTTTGACTTTGGGAGATCTGGTCTGATCAGGGTTCCTGGCTACATGTACACAGCTGTAAGGATGCCCCTTCACTGATCACACCTTACATGGTTGCTGCAGGGACTACTTGTGTAACACTGGTATATCTGTGACAAACATAACTCCCCAATCCGCCCCTTTCCCCTCCCACTTCCACCCCCCCCACCTGCCTGGAAAACACACAGCGCCGGCAGCAATGAAACTTACTGTCCATTGTCTCAGGCTCTGGGAACTTGCGCTGGGCCCAGAGGCGGATCTAGGGGGGGGGCAAATCTGTAAGTTTTGCAAGAAGCCTTACCTTGCAGTGGAAAACACTCCTCTCCTGCACTGTTCTAGCCAATCCTCACAGGGAACAGCAACATCTTGGCGTTGCTTACTGGCTACAGCAGCAAGGGAGAGGAGGGATTTACATGACAGGGTAAGGCTTCTTGCAAAACTTACAGATTTCCATCTCCCCTTAAATCTGCCTCTGCGCTGGGCCAGTGCTGGTGGTAAGCTCTGACTGCTGGCGGTGGAAGTGCCTTATGGCACCTACAACACTGGCACCAGTGGTAAGGGCTTACCACCAGCCCTAGTGCCAATAGTTTGGGCTCTCAATGTGTTCACCATAATCCATTGTGTTAATATCAAGAGAGATGAGCAGAAGAGAATCCACTATTACTGCTTAGCATTTCGATAGCACCCTCGGAGTGTGCAAAACACTTAACCTGTATTTGCTTAATAGTGTCCTTACAACAGCCCTGGAAGATGGATATCCCAACATTGCAGCTGAGGCTGAGAAGGAGCTGCATGCCTAAGGTGATTGTGGCAAGGATGAGATTCAAAGCAGGGAAATCCTGATTCACAGCACAGCTTCACCACTACGCAGAGTGGATAAGACAGAATTCAGACTAATTGTAAAATCCAGTTCTGCAATGGTTCAAAGCAGTTTCTTGTAGCCTTTACAGGGATCCTCTGACAACTTGTTTGTTTGGCATCGAGTCAAAATGATTAACCTCCCTCTATTTTCTGGCTCCTCTCTGCATTGTCAGCCCTTTCCATCCTTCATCTCCTTTTCTAAAGCTCTATATCTGGTTGCACACACATTGCACTGCTTGGATTGATCTTCAGAGCTGCTTTTCCTGTCATCTATAAAATGAGATTCACTTGCCAAGGCTCAACAGCTCAGCTATCTTTAATGGACTATTACCAATATCCCACTATGGTCTAGTTGCATACGCTCAGGTACGATGATGACAGAGTGCCATACAATGATCTGCCTGTTTCCAGGCATAGTTCTCAAAGCAGTTTCAGAGGGAGATGGCTAGTAGCATCTCAGTTCTACAAATAAAGGCAGAGTTTCATGCTGGGGGGGGGACATAGTAAGAGTGAATACTGTATAAAAAACTGATCACTTGGATTGGCTCTATTTGAGCCCTGTGTGTGGCTCTGGAGAAAGCCCCCGACTAGCATATGTAAATCTACCTGTCCTGGGGTTTAGATCAAGAGTCCTAAAACAATTAAACCTACAGCAAAACATGCATGTGTACGAATAAGTGTTCATGTAGCCTTAAGGCAAACCCCATGCACAGACTCCAGGAGCCAAAATGCAAATGTATAATTTTTTGTTTTTATTCAAACAAGCCTTTAACTGTTGACAGGCAGGCTGACATTTTTTACATTCTATCCTTACATTTTAAATTGTGGGATCCACGGGTCTTGCTGTTTTGTTTTGTTTTAATTTTAACTGCTTTTAATATTGTTCTTAACACTGTTTTAATTTGTATATATTGTGGTTTATTGTGTTGCTTTTAATGTTGTAAGGCGCCTTGGGTGCCCTTGGGCAGAAAGGCGGGATAAAATTAAATAAATAAAATAAACAAAACAGTCCCCGTCTTTAACTGGAGGGAGTAACTGGGCAACATTAAAAGTGTGCTCCTGCAAAGCTCCTTGCTTTTTCAAATGTTGATCAATAACATTTGAAAAAGCAAGATGGAAATCCACAGACTGGGGATAAGAAAACAGCACTTGAACACAAATCCATCTGCAGCATCACTTTATCACTGCTTGGAAATGTAGCACTTTATACACACACGCACACGGGCGTGCACGCGCACACGCACACACACACACATGCACACACGCACACACACACACACACACACACACGAGAGAGAGAGAGTCTTAATGGTTTCACACAAGGCTGAAATGAAACAATACAAATGCTTTGGAAACGAACACACGAAAGCCTATGATTTAGGTTTGATACCAGCAGTGGTTGAAGTTATCAGCGGAACTGTACTCTTCTGGCCCAATCCAATGGGCCTTTTACAATGGCATCTTCCAGTACGTTTCTTTAAAAGGCCCAGCAATTGTGTGGACATCGTGTTGCAGCTGGGACATTTGGAGCTGCTGCTTCTGCTGCTGTTGCAAAGCAGTGGCAACTCAATAGCCCTACAGAGCCCAGCCCTGATAAAGGTGGGAGAGGGGTATCAGGGGCAAGAAGGGGACTGGGAAGTGGAGTTTCAGGCTGAGGATGAAGAGGGCAGAGGCAGGAAGCAGGTTTGAGGGGTGGATTCCAGCAACAGTGACTTGTTGTACCAGGTTCCTATTCTTGATTTTTCAACCTAATCCACCCCCTAACATCCCGGGACGACAGAGGCACCAAAATGGCTACTTCTGTATCCTATGGGGCCAGGGAAGCAACCACAGGTCTCCTTGGGGTATGAGAACAAATGTTCCCTTACTTGGTGTTGACCTTTGGCAGCCTCAATGGGCATAGTTGGATCTACACCTGCCTTTGAGCAGGTGCAAAACCAAGGAGTTTGTGTTGGGTTTTCCAGCTCGGGAGGGAGCATAGGATATGGCAGTTGCGCCTGCAGCCATTTCCACCTCCTCCTGGTCCCAGTCTGCCCTGCAGTCCACTCTCTTTCCAGCCTGTTCCATACCCTCCCCAATTCTCTCCTCCTGAATACCCTCCTCCTGAATTCTCTTACTGCCAGCCAGTATTGCATCAGCGCTGTCCAGTCGTCCTCCCAAAACTGAGGCGTAGCGCCAGCGGTACACTCATACCACAGCCACTAAAGTCCTTAGAATTGGGCTCTCAGTCTCCTTGGACTTTTGCCAGCTACATAGCTGCTGTGGGTCCGGGAGACTTATAGGCCACCAGGAAGCCTAACTACAGGTAAGTGAAAATGGCATGGCTGCATCGTCGTCAATGGAAGGCAGGATGGGGCTACTGGCTGCAGAAAATGGCCATTACAGAAGAGAGTTCTGCCCAGGTCTCCACCCTGGCCCAGGTCTCTGTTTTCCTGCCACCCATGTGAGCATCCACTGTTATTGGAGGGCCTGCTCAGTAGTTTAGGTTTGCAGGCATAATTGTTCTTTGCATTAAAAAAAAAATCCTGAACAAAGAGATGCTAAAATCAGCAATGTCCTTGGAAAGGGTAACAAAAATTTAAAAAAGCAATTAACCTGCAATCTAAATAGTCAGCAGAGTTTAGGTCATTAAGGCAAGTAGGTTGCTAATTTATACCCAGGCCGCTGTTGGCCCTCCTGATTGGCTCACTGGGTAATTTAAAGAAGAAAGTGCAGGAGACATTAATTACTGTCACCTTGACTAGTAGCCCTTGCATAGTCTTGGACCCAACCTTCACTTGTGTAACTGCCATAAGGACCTGTTCGACTGGGAGATCTTTCCACTCAAGCCATTAATGGCCTCTGATGGGATCAAGGGAGCAAGTGCAAGGGTAAAGAGTATGGAACCTTTCGTTCTGTGCTTCAAGTAGGGAGGCATGACCCTTGCAAAGTTCCGCGTCGCTGCTCTGTCAGCAATGTGTTGTACAGGCTGAGACATCACAAACTTGTCTAACACAATTTGCTCATGAGAGGGAACAGGCAAAACACCAGCTACCAGAAACTTGAAAACGCTCCAATACTGAAGGAGGAGGGGAAGGAGAGAGTCCAGAAATCAGCTTGTTATTGATATCATCCCTTGGACTTTCTCAATCACTGAGCATTACATGCTTCTGATAATCAGATTTACTAGGAGTTCACTGTCTAAAATGCCCAGTGAAGTTGTCCGGATCCCATTCTCACATTTTTCTGCATAAGGACCAGCAGATGTGGGTGCTGACAATCACTACAGAGAGTTTGACCAATTTTTAAACTTTGCATTATGCATTTTTTTAAAAAAGTGGTGCTATTTGTAAAGACTTCAGCTAACTGTAGACATATCCTGAAATCCTCCTACTCACAGAGCCACAACACAGATTCCCTCGCCTAGGTGAATATGACTTTCCTTTCTCATTTGGAATGTTCATAATGTTAATTAGTGAATCAAATGCCAATCTAATCAGTTATCTTGTGTGTGTGTTTCTTTACCTCCATACTTCAAGCAGGATTTCCACTTTTCTTTTTTACTTTTCAAAGGGCAACATTTAATTGAATATTCATTCTTCACTTAAAACTCAACCCCAAAGTGGGAGCAGAAAGTGGCCTGATAAAATGGCGAGAGTTAGCCTTCAGTGACAAAAAGGGAGGATGGGTTTCCGTAAATGATTGAACATCTGGAGAAAATGTGGTGAGTCTGCATCTATTGCTTTGGGTGTGCACATGATTTTACAGCTGAATTAGGTCTGGGGTGTTGGCTGTGCTGTCTCAGGGATGTCACAAGTATTACCACTGTATTGTAAAATCCATTAGGCCGCATCCAAACACCGGTCCCCAAGCTGCGTGACCCCGATTCGGGCTGTATGATTCAGGCTCGGCCTGTGCCCACTATATAGCGAGTAGCCCATAAGTGCGGCTGGCACCAAGGAGATGAATGTGTCCTTGCCCTGTGGAAGCCTGCCTGTTCCAGCGCAGTTTAAGATTGCACTCTTAGAGCACAATCCTATACTGTGCTCGATTAGTGAGGCTGGCGAGCCTGTGCAAAATCCAGTGCAGTATCGGGGAGGCTGGAGCTTTCCCGCAGCAAGGGCACATTGATACCTTTACTGTAGGGGATGCTCCAGCCTCCCCTTTGGGCTACTCAGATCTGCGCCTTCTAAACAGCAGGCACAGATCCGAGGAGACTCGTGGCCCAAATTGGGGCCGTGCAGCCTCCCGGATGGGCCTAGGATTTGACCTTATGGATGAATTCTGGGCCCATCTCCCTCCCAGGCCAAAACGCCTGCTGGTCCACCCACCACCCGACCATGACCCGCCCAGAACAGCCCACCCCAGCCCACACCCTCCCCCATCTCAACGTGGCGTCTCCCTTGCGCCAGCCGGCTTTGGCTGACTCAAGGGAGGCGCAGCACGGGTGCAATGGCAACCCCCTTTGCCTTAGCGCCAATGCAGGGGTGCCACACAGTGCCCCCATGTTGGTGCTAAGTGTGCAGCGCCAACACAAACCTGTTGTGTCGACCCTGTGCGGCCTTTAGGATTGCGCTGTTAATTATATGCAGAAAGGAGGATAGTTTTTGTACCTATGGATGCTAGAAAAGTAATAAATGTGTGTGAAATTTTGCTTTGTATGTGTGCATGACTTCACAACTGACTTAGGTCAGGGCGTATTGGATGTGTGTGTTAGACAGCTGCTTTAAAATAAAGAATGAGAGATTGTTGTCCGTTGGGCTGCCTAGTACCTTGAATGATCAACCTCCCTGGATTGATCTCTCTCTCTCTCTCTCTCTCTCTCTCTCTCTCTCTCTCTCTCTCTTTCTCTCTCTCTCTCTCTGTGTGTGTGTGTGTGTGTGTGTGTGTCTATATATATATTATACCAATTGTTGTATAGTAATGCCTTTTGTTGGAGGAATTGGGGAATTAACTATTCCCCCCTTAATATTCGATCCAGAGGGTTGACCATTCAGGATACAGCTCGAAGTACACCAATTACCAGGCATTCCAAAGATTTCTTCCATAGAATATTGCAGTGATTTACCCTTGATCTGTCATTATTTACCTAGGAAGCAAACATATGAGATCCAGCCTTTGATCTGGAATAGGAGCCCTTCAAAGGAATGATAACTGAGCCGGCAATTAGAACTTTGAATTAACACAGTGATGCCTGCAAGCAGCAGGCCAGTTACGGAAGGACCTTTAAGGAAGGCAAATGCCTTCTGAATTAGAACTGGCCTATATTAATTCTGAAACAAAAGGATCATAAAGCAATTTTCTCATGAACCATATGTATTTTTCTGGGCACATGCACAGTGTACACACAAATGTGCAGTTGTAATATGGGATAGTGCAGGCTGTATCTTACACTGAAGTGCTATCCATGTAGGGATTATCAACCCAATCCTATCGCCTGCTAGCCCATAGCATAGCAACCCAATCCTATCGCCTGCTAGCCTGTGCTGCATGCTACAGCAGGCAGAAGATCCAGCAGACCCAGGAGAGAGAACATATTTTTTTGCTTACTTCCCCACAAGCTGCCTGGCCTTCAATGTGTCGCCTAGAATTTAAGCCAGCTATTTAGCTGGTGTAAGTCAGAGGAGAGTCAAGAGATATATCAGGCCAAGAAAAGCCAGCTAAATAAATAGCTGGTTTAGATGGTATCTTGACATGCACCGTTGCTGTGGAGAGCCCTCTTCTTCTCAACCATGAACAGCCCCTGGCTCAACTTGCGCCTCACCCAAAATTGCCCATGATCCTCCCCCATCCCACCTACTCACCGTCCACTGGCTTACCACTGGAAGAGCAAGATGAAGGCGGTTCCATAGGCTGCTATTGTGCCATGTTTAATGGCATGATGGTAAATTGTATCTTTAATTGTTATCTATATTTTTATCATGAAGGTCACCAGAGAATGATCAAAGATTTTCATCAACCTTCATCTGTTTCGTGGGATAGCCATGGTGGCAAGTCTCCAGCCATTTGCCCTGGTGGCTGCAGGCCACAGAACAATGGAATGACTTTTGCACTGGTGAACAGGGCTATGCTGACGGATTACACTGCATCATAAGGTGGGGGGGGGTGATCAGGAGGCCTCTTCAAAGTAAGGAAATGTGTGTTCCCTTACCTCAAGGTAATCCTGTTGACTGGTACAAGTCCAAGAGGACCTAAAGCACAGAGGCAAGACTTGGCATGGGCATAAGATATTGCCAGCACCTTTGCTGCTGATAACTATGCCCTGCCCATCCTGACCCATCTCCTGGCAGCTCTGATTCTGGCCCCCGTCCCCCCTTTCTCCTCCTAATTATTTCCCCTCGCTGCTCACTGCCCACCCCCTGTGGACGTGTCATTGGGGGAGCCAGTCAGTCTGCTGCCAGGTGGTGGAGCTGCTCACCCTTTTCAGCAGTGGCCCAGCAGTGCCCTTCGCTGTGACTTTCCTCCTCACAGCCTCACAGCCTTCCACCGATTCGTCTGACTCACCTTTTTGTGCTGCCCCCCTCACTTGCAGAAGCATATAAAGGTTGCCACGAGGAGATGCGGGCACAATGAGCACTGGTTGAGGGCTAGGGCACAGTGTGTGTGGGGGGGGGGGAAGCAGAACACTTTTTGGCCCACCTGCCCACCCCTCCTTGCGTCCTGTATGTTTCTGCAGGCGCCCGTGCATTTCCTTTGCCTCCCAAGTCGGGGAGCAAGGGGAACACACCAGCTGCCTGGGAGCCTTCAGGGCCGGCTGGAGCAAAATGGCCCCAGCTGTCCCTGGAGGAGCCTGTGCATTCCCTTTGCTTCCCGAGTTGGGGAGCGAGGGAACGTGTCATTTGGTGGGCAGCCACTGCAGGAGCCCACACGCTCCCCTCACTTTGTGACACAGTGATGTCACAATGTGTGATGTCATGACGCCACACAGTGTTCCGGGGAGGTGTGGAAAAGCCCTGGTACGCCTCTGCTCACTTGTCTCAGATGTCTGATTTCCCCTTCCTTCCCTGACCCCTTGGCTCTTCCTTCCTTTTAAAACTCCTGCTCCATCATGAATGCCCCAGTAACCAGGATTCAGGCTGGCTGTGCTGTTGGCCTGTACCCATGATACTTTGCTGCCCAGTGATGACACCATCACCAGGCAGAATACCCAGAAGCCACATCCTGCTGCAGCCCAGAGGGCTGTGGATCACAAGGCCCCAACCAGAGGCATCATTCAGGCGGAACGGCCCGGTACTCCGTTCCGCTAGTTCCGCGGAGGTCCCGGGCCATGCCGCTGCCTCGGAGGACGGGCAAGCTGCTGCTGGGCCCGCCCGCGCTCCCTTGCATCCGGAATCGCTCTAAAATGGAGCAATTCCGGTGCAGTGAGGCTTGGGGGGCGTGGCAGCCCTCCGCCATAGGGGCGGAGGGCTGTCAATCATCCGAGCGTTCCGGTAGCTGGCGCGCTCAGATGACATCACTGGCCCCAACCATATGTTTCAATATTCACACACACTTCTCATGAGATTGGACAACAGAAAGAAACTCCACAACATTCCCTCCCCCTGTGTCTGTGTCCTGGGGTAGTGAGGGTGGTTTCCTGCATCCTTTCTTTCACCTGGTGAACATTTCTAAGACAATGGTATGTATTCTCTGTCAAAACATGTTTCTAACAGTTTTCCATACTACTTTGTCCTGCTTTCATCATTCTTTGGCTCATTCCCATATCTGAGCTTGAAAACACATGCTTTTCTGACCTGATAAAGCTGGAGGTTAGTAATGGTCCTTAAAAATGAATGGAAAAACTAAAAATAAGATAGAAAATGACTTTGCAAGAGCAGCAATAAATGCATTAACAATTTAGGACACTGACACAAGTAAAAGGTTTCTGAACGATATTCTATTACATCAGTATTACTTTTTTGGTTACACTGCAGAGGTAGCCTTTTCACTGGAAAATGTTTGGATCTAGTCAGCTTTTTAATGACAGATTTCATAATAAAAATGTATGATAGCCACCTGTCCATTCTTACAAGAATGTGTGTTAGCACAGTTGTTCTCAAACTTTTTAGACCGGGTCCCACTTTTTAGAATGGCACTCATGTCGGGACCCATCAGAAATGATGTCATTAATTTGGAAGTGATATCATAGTCAGAAGTGTCAGGATCAATCCGGAAGTGCCATAATTGTGATGTAATCAAATGACATTCCTGGAATGCAAACTGGCATTCCACAACCATGAAACATTCCTGACAGAAAGTAAAATTAAAGCACTAAACTAAAAACATTTAAAAAAAAACAAAAACCTTACTTGTAAATTTGAACTGTTAACATTCACAAAAAGAATATAGCAAGAGTAAGGGCTGCAGTTTCCAAGATGGCTGCTCCCAGCTTTCCGCGACCCACCTGAAATCAGTTCATGACCCACCAAGAGGGTTCCAACCCACAGTTTGAGAAACATTGTATTAGCACTTTCACTGGAAGCCTTACTTTGCATTGAACCAACCATCTGAAGACCTTTCTGGACAGTTATTTATTTATTACTGACTCATTTAGCCTCCCATTTTTCTCCCCTAAGGACACCAAAGTGGCTTGCGGAACCATAAAATTGCATTTAAAACTATAATTTACAGTATAAACATTGCAACATTCTTAAACATTAAAAGAGCCTTAAAATATCACAATAAACCATGAAACCACAGCAGCAGCAGCAGCAGCAGCAGTCACCTCTTAATAAGAAAAGGGGAGTGTTTTAAAACTCCATTTAAAACAAAAACATTGTTATTCTTAAACAAAACCTTAGTATTCACCTCAAATCAGGGCAATTTGCAGCTACCAAGAGCCAAGTGAGTTGTCTCCCCCACTTTGGTTTTGCAACCACAAATGACCTCGAAGGCGAGGGGCAGGGGCCACTTTAAATGGGTGTTCACGTACCTGAAAAACTAGGAACTACACTGCTCCAAACTAGTACCACAATATGCTATCACTCCCAGGAGTCCACAAATATGAACTGCCCTTTCCCTCTGAAGGGCATTGTGAAGTCAGAGATTGGTCCTGTCCAATGAGGCCAGGGGAAGCAGCTGTTTGAGTTACATGCTTGGGTATATGGCACACTAGTGGGGATGCCCTGTATCCCATGCCTGCTTATTGCCTCCTCTGGTCCACTACGCACATCACCCGGAGCTCCAATGGCGAGAAGACAATTGGAGCAGCGGCAACCCATCTGTTCCTCCAGCATCTCTGCTGCAACCAAGGGACTGCAGCAGCCGGGCTGAAGAATTAATCAAGGAGCTGCTGGATTTCCATACAATGTAACGTGCCTTTCAATGCTCCCGTTCTAAAGCTGGAGAGCAGCAGTTAAAACCACAAATAAAATTCCACATCCTCAAATGCTTCCAAGACATTTGGCAGAATCACTACGAAAGGGACAAGCAAGCAAGAAAAGAGGAACAGTTGCCACGGCCATTATGCCACACCACTTTTCAGTCCATTAAACTGCAATGTACAAAGCACCATATAAACAGTTGAAGACAATCAGTTTAGGATTTTAACTAGAGTGTCACTCATCCCAGACATGTTGCAAGCAGGGGTGTAGTTAAGACTTGTGGGACCAGTCACAGACCCACCCAATGTGCCACCCAGGGACAGAGAAGGGGGAGCACCGCCCCCTCCGCTGGTTCCCCACCCCCTGTGCACTGCTCAGCCACACCCCTATGCCACACCAGTCTCCATTTCGGAGCCGTACGGAGGCAAGGCAGGGTGGGCAGGCCAAACACCACTCATGAGCCACCTCATCGCACCCCTCCTCCCACCAGCACTGCACCCAGGGCATTTGCCCCACCCCCTCAATGGTCAGACCACAACTGTGTGGGACGTGGCTCTGAAGGCATGACTATGGGAGGGGCGTTTTCTGGATCCGAACCTCCGTTCTTGGCTCGGGCAGCCCCGATTCAGTCGCTTGGAGTTGGGTCACCAATTTTTGCAGCGCGAGTCCAGGCAGCTCCATCAGGGCCACTACCTGGGAATTTTTTCCCCTTTCCCCCAAATAGCTTGGCAGCATCTCCAAGTCCCGGGCTGGATATGGGGGGAGGTGTGTTGGCCTGCCTCTTCCAGGCCAGGGTTTGAATTGCAGCATTACATGCCACTTTTCTAAAGGGCCAAAGTAGACAGGACAGGGATGCCATCTGCATTTAATATACATATTCACATATAAAGTTGATACGGGGAAGTTAATTATGAGCATGTGGAAGAGGAGAGAAACCTGCTCCTTCCCCAGTGTACATCACAGCACACCACTGCTTTAAGCAGTTTCCTCCCAGGCAGGTATACTTTCCATATTGAAACTGGATAGGAGGAAGCTGCTTAAAATAATGGAGGACAGTGGGGTAAGGTGTGTGAGGAGCAGGTCTTTTCCTGTAAATCTTCCATATGAGCAAAAGCTCATAGACGACTGCCCTATCACATCTAGCTTGGACCTAAATGCATCAAACTGTTCCCTGGACTGTTTTTATAACTGCATTCCTCTACTGCTACCTCACACAGACAGATGCAGGAAATTACCATTACCCAAACAGTGTAAGAATAAATGAATATTTTAACATTGATTGCTCGCTGGTAAATTAACAGACAAAGCCCCAAGGGCAGAGCACGTAGAAATTCACAGCTACTTTTTATATTACTATGAAATGGAAATTGTTTTCAGAACGTTTGTACTTTTTTTTTTTCCAAAGTTGTACAAGGGATTTGGGGGGGGGGGGTGATTTTTGCCAGTCAGATTTTAAGATACATTTTTCAGGAATGTTTTTCTTGGAGGATTATAATAGGATTTGAAACACTCTCCTGAACCTGATAGAGATTGCCAGTTAGCATTGTATATTTTTTCTAGCAAAAAATTACTGTCCTTGCACAATCTAGCACAATGAGAAAAAAAAAAAGTCAGAATCAGATACAGGAAATAGATCAACAGTGGAACTAAGGGAGGTGGTGGATTCTTACTCACTGGGGATCTTCCCGCAGATGTTTGAAGGCACCTCCTGGAGAGGCTGTAGGAAGATTTCCTGCTATAGCCAGAGGGGTTGGACTAGATAGTCTTGTGGGTCCCTTCCAACTCTATGATTCTATTATTCTAACAGTGAAGCAACTTCAGTACTATTTGAAAGGCTGAGCAAGATTCAGCACACTCTTATTTGTTGTTTCAAATGCAACTCTTTTATGTGTGCTTTAGTTATGATGGTGCTGTTGATTTTTGCGGTTATTCGGTTTTATTGTATAGATTGTTTTTGATCATGCCCTTAGTTGTCCTGAGAGTTATGCTGGCAGAGTAGACTAAAAATGTTTTTTAAATAAATAAAACATACCAGAAGAAGCTGTGCAGACTTTCAAGGAAGAGTTGTTCCGTTGGCCTGGCTGCCTTGAACTCTGTGAAAGTTCTGCAAGAGCCTGCTACCTTGCAGGTAGTTGCTCTTTACTTGCTCTAAAGCAAAGTCCCCAAGAGACATACTAATTCCGTTCCGGAGTTTGTCCAGTGGTTGGAATGTACATAGGTCGAAACAGCTTCTGTGCAAAAACACCACTGTGGAAGGGCAGCACCTGTGTGAATGTGCCAACTCAGCTGATTGTTACTTGGATGTCCCTTACTCAGGGACCCAGTATATAAGTTCTGTCTTACCCCTCGTAACTGTCAACAGTACTACTCCTGCCCTTCCCCCTCCTTGAGTTAGGGCTAAGTGAAAGACTTTCACAGATAATTAAAAAAAATGGTTGACTCAGTTTTGGGAGATTCCCTAAATTGGATCCTTGTGGACTAGCTCAGGAAGTAAACAGGGCTCAGTACTGAGGAGCTTCCATGAATGAGGCCTTTTGGGCTATGTCAAGGCTTCACAGATACCCCTTGATCGACCAGGCAACTTCTTCCAGAATGTTCCTTTTGGTGGTGGGACTTTGCAGGTCTGTGGGCATAGTCCAGGGGCACTATCTGTTACTGCTAAGAAGGTCTAGCCCCGAAACATGGTTTGGATAACCACCTGGGAAGTCCATGTGTGGCATTTTGGTTTCCATGATAGAAGAAAGGCAGGATTTAACCCCTGCTAACTGGGCAAGAGGCACTTTTTCAAGTGGTGTCCTCTTATATTTAGCAGGGGGAGAGCAATTGTCCCTCTTCACCCTAGCACAGTGTCTTTCTCGTAGCTGTTGCTGGTAGTGTTCTCCATTTTTTTAGATTGTGAACCCTTTTGGGACAGGGAGCCATTTAACTTTAATGTTATTATTTGCCTGTAAACTGCTTTGTGAACTTTGTGTTGAAAAGCGGTATATAAATACTAGTGATTGATTGATTGATTGATTGATTGATTGATTGATTGATTGATTGATTGATATATAACAATAGAAGAAATTTGTATTTTCAAAGGCAATTGTGACATTTTCTGATGCTTGTCCTTCAAGGCTGATATCCTACATCATTGTTTTAAGTCTCATTGAATTCAGCAGGACCTAGCTTCCTTATACTGAGAGCACAATCCTAAACTGGAGTTAGGCCAGCATAAACTAAGCCAGCAAAGTTTGGCCAGCACAAGGGTCACCATAAAGTGTTTTTAGACTACTCTCAGAGTCAGGGAGGATGGCTTACATCGGTGTGCTGGCCTCTCTGACTCCGAGAGTAGACCAAACATACTTTACCCTTGTGCCAGCCAAACTTTGCTGGTTTATCTTATGCTGGCCTAACTCAGTTTAGGATTGCGCCTTCCATCAGGTTATTGGTCTATCTAGCTCAGCATTGTTAACAGTGGAAGTGATGCTCTGGAATTTTAGACCGAATAGCTCCTTACCTTACATGAGACTCCCATGGATTGAACCTGGGACCTTGAGTATGCAAAGCGGATGAGTGAGCTGCAGATGCTCCCTAACTATGGTAGAGCTTCCTGGTTTATGTGAGGATGAAGCAGCTCCTTCAGATGAGATTGCAGAGATTTTCCATGCTTGTCCCTTCAGCACTGACCTGGGAACTGTTCAGCTCGAAGGTTGGAAAGCTGTTCCCTTCAACACTTGCTCAAAAACAAGCATGTCTGATCTATATACGTTATCTTAAAATCTACCTTCTCGGAGAGGGCAACTTTCAATATAAAAACTTAAATGGAGGACTATGCAGCTCAGGGCGCAATCTTAAGCACCTGTTCGGCTGGCGCATGTCACTTGCACCAGCCCAACACTGTCACAAACGTGCCATAAGGCATGTCTGTGGCAGTGAGGAGGTGCTAGGCTGCCACTGGGCTGCCCAGGTAAGTTAGGCCCGCGCCAGCCCACATTCAGCCAAAGCAAGGGCTTGGGGAGGGCAGGGAAGGCGGGAGGGAGGGAGGCGGAAAAGGGCAGGGGGAGGGCAGAAAGAGGGTGAGCCTGTGGGCATTCAACCTGGATCTTAGCTTCTGTCCCTGGTCTGGTCAGCCCCAATCCGGGCCACTTGGATTTGCACCAGTGATTTGCTGGCATAGATCTGAGCAGCCCCATGGCTGGCTGGGGCATATCCTAGGGTAAGGGGAAATATTCCTTTACCTCAAGGTGAGCTCCAGGAGCCTCCCAGCATGCCTTGGATGCAGCATGAGCCAGCTGGCCTACCTGCATGGCTGCCCGTCCCATTCCAAATACATTTGAGTTGTTCTCTCATTGCGCACTGATTTCAACGAGAACTTGCAATTCCCCAACAACTCTGTGGGCACCTATTAAAAATCTGCTCGCTGTCAAAAGAAAGAAATACTCTCTCAAAATAAGGCCACTGAGAATGAGGTATAGAATCGGTGACCCGTATTTCCAGGAGAAACAATGGCCCTCCATGACTTTTCAATGATGTAAAAGTCACATCACTTTTTGGAGCAAACTGTGTCTTATTATCAGCGTCTTCTATGACCTCCTATAAAGATTCACCTATTAAAAATAAAACCAGAAGCCCAGTATCTTCGGAATGCAAATGGAGAGACAAGAAAAAAACCAGATTTCATTAGAAGCTGTCAGTCCATAAATTTGAAAGAGTAAATAAAAACCAACACCCTGTGGACAATCTGAGTGAACTGGGGAGGAACAATAAATTATAGGCCTTGTGAGCCCTTTCGATCAGCCAGCCGCTTGTATTATGCAAAATGTCATTCTATGCCCAGCGTGTGCAACTGAAATAGGGCAAAAATTAATTACTTTTTTTTCCAGGTAATTACCATATGTATAAGTTTGCCCACTGTTCCCAGCTCCCCAAGAATACCAGTGACAAGAAACAGAATGTGGTATGCAGGAGGATGCCAGCTCCCTCCCAATTTATTTAGTAAGTCAGCAGGTCGCCAGCAACAGCGAACATTTCAGCAGTAGCCTTCTGTGGAGTTTATTCTCTGTACCATTCATGGTGTGTTCAAAATCTCAGTGGAGAAGTCACAAAAAGAAAAGACTTATGCTGGAAGGTTTTCTTACAGCCGAGGTTGTATCCCTGGGAACTGTCTCCATTTTGGTTAACATGAGCATAGTATGACTCAGCAAACCTTGAATGGTTTGGTTAGGAAATAATCTGGGTGTAGCTGCTTATTTTTTGAGATATCTGCTGGATGTCCAAGAAAACCCTGTAGAACTATTTCCAAATGGAGGAGTAATTGTATTAGGCTGAAGCAAGCAATGATGTATTCTAGGTGACATCATTACCCACTGGAAGTCAGGTTCTTTTTACACTCCAACGGCTAAGCTGAACCAGTAGAAAAGATTACAGATTCCAAATCGTAACACATCAGTGGCTGTTTTAAAATTTATGGGAGAGACAGCAGGGCACATGTAATTATGGAGCATATAAAGGCACTAAATAAAAGTGAAATTGACAAAGCAATCAACATAAAGCCATCAAAATAAGAAATAAGAACTCTAATTCTAGCTTCACAATACAGCATCATGCTAGTTAGGGGAAGGCTGGGAGAGCAGGGAAACCTGAGTCTCATAAGGAAGTCAATTGCCTCATGTGTTTTCTTCCTGCATGCCCTGAATGCCGGGTAAAGGGGAATTTGTGAAGAAGGGGAATTGATGAATGACCTTCAAATGAATTTGAGATGAAGATTATGGGAGGGATCTTGCCTCGGTGGTGGAGCACATGCTTGGCATGCAGAAGATTCCAGGTTCCAGCCCTTGATTTCTCCAGGTCCAGCTGATAAAGTGTTAGAAATAGCGACACCGATCAGAAAGGGGCAGCATATTGTCTGACTCTCTAGGTGTCCCCTCTCAGTGATCACTGCAGGAGGAGTGACCTTTGTTCTATTTCCTCTTCCCCTTTCGCCCATCTCTCTCTCTCTCAGGCCTACTCAAGGAGGTAACAGGAGGCGCCCTGCCTTAAGCGGGAATGCTCCTGAGGTGAAGCCAGTGGGCGGGCTTAGCCGCCATGTTGGTCTACTCAAAACAATCCTCATTCCAAGCATTTCAGA
Source organism: Lerista edwardsae (assembly GCA_029204185.1). NCBI lineage: Eukaryota > Metazoa > Chordata > Lepidosauria > Squamata > Scincidae > Lerista > Lerista edwardsae. The sequence goes on from JAJKFI010000078.1 coordinate 1,802,031, forward strand.
TTACTTTGCTCATACTGTTTAGGATTTAATAGTTTATTCCTTAAATAAAAACTTACGAAAATAAAAACATGTGATCATGTAGACACATTATTGGTAACCTTATTATGATTTAATATGCAATTACAAGGTTAAATTCCTCATAATTATATTACTGAACATACCTGACGAAATGCTACTTGCTGTCTATTTAAACTCAGATTGCACTATTTTGACAGACTTTATTGAAATCTACACAAGCAAAAATAAAATGGTTATGCCCCATAAAAAAAAATTCTGATAATGTTCAGAATTTCATAAATATTACAGTAGAAAATGAAAGGCGGAAAAATAAAGTGTGAACGGGAAGGAAAGAAAAAAAGGGGAGGGTAGGCAAAAATTAGATAAATATATAGGAAAATTACATTAAAATCTCTTCATAACACAAGTAGTTGTCAATATGAGAGTAATTCTTTTTTACTTCTAGACTATTAAGAGTATTTTTTTAAACTTCTACACTCACCCCCCCCCATAAAACAAATTCTGTTAATGTTCAGAATTTCGAAAATATTACAGTAGAAAATGGAAGGTGGGGAAAAAAGTGTAAACGGGGGGGAAAGGAGGGGGGAAATTTTTTTTTTACCTTCTAGACCATTAACAGTGGGTGTCAGAAAATGGTGAATAAGATTGCTAGGAACAACAAGAAATTACACAGCTTCAAAAAGAATGCACTCACTATTTCAGTGAATTGTAGTTTTATTGAACCAATGTAATGTGAATACATGAATCTTTCCGTGGAAATTAAATCCCATTTTTCTGACAGTGATTCGCACACCCGTAGGCAGAACATGCAGGCATGATTAAAGAGGTTGAGATTAACTTTTACACGCATGCAGGGAGATTTTGATTCGTGAATTCGCGGCAATCCGCCTTGGCGGCAATGATCTGAGTCAACCATATTGGTGCTCCATGTGACTTCAAGAAAATGATGTCATGCCGCCTCCTGTTATTAAACCTTCTTGGGCCTACTGAACTTCCAAGCGAATGGATGTGTTTAGCTGAGCTCCTGTATTCAGCCTTCATACTTGCATGCAGCAGAAGCAGGTATCAAGGGCTTCTGGTCCACTAAGTGTTAGGAATTCCCCTGGTCTTAACCAAGTGCTGTATATATGAACCGTCATGAAACTGTAAGTAAACCTTTTTCTTTTTAAACCAGAAAATGGCCTCCCTCTCTTTTGTATGTGCCTGATTAAGTGCAAGCAGCCTGGGTGGTGGAAGAGGATTTCCTTTTGTAAATGCTCAGCTAAGACAGCCCAATCCAACATAAGGACCCCTCTCTGAAGAGCTGCAGCAGGAGAGAGTACCGGCCCAGATGACCCCAAAATATGAAACAGTATAAGGCAACTTCGTATGATTTGTATATTGTTGATTTGTACATACTAAATATGCACAAATAATGCCTATAAACAGTAAATGAAACCAATTACGCCGCTTGCGTAAGTTACACAAACGGTGTAACGCTGCGGTACGCAACGGGCGGGCTGCCGATCACCCGGATGTCCCGCCCAGCGTACCGGTAGGATAACACCGTCGGGCGTGACCCAATTTTTGGTGGGTCATGGGCCAGCTGTGACCAGAAGCTGCTTCCAGGTCTTGTTGCCTGTGACCAGGCGGTGGCCCTGCCCATGCAGTTAGATAGGAACGAAGTGAGACCAGCGGGGGCGGGCTTAGCGGCCATGTTTTTATACTCAAAATGCTGATTCCAAGCATTTCAGATTGCTTTGCGCGTAGTGTTTAGGACTGAATCGTTTACTTCTGAAGTAAAAACTTACCAAAATAACAATGTGTGATCGTGGAGAAACATCATTGGTAACCTAATTATGAGTTAATATGCAATTCCAAGGTTTAATTCCGCATAATTAGTCAGCCATATTGTTAGACCCATGGAGTTGCGTCAGCCATATTGTTTGACCGGTTTGACCAGACCATGGACCAGAATCATTGCGTCGGCCATATTGTTAGACCAGACCGGAAGTTTCAAGAATATGACGTCATTTCGTCTCCATGTTTATTATAACTCCATGCCTGTTTATTATAACTCTTTGGCCATGACAATGCCACATCAAATCCCAGAATGCCTTGCAGAAGCTAACTGCAATGCATGCTGGGGCGTGGCGTGGCATGACACAGCCAATGACACAGGTGGGCCAGTATAACCAGGAAGCAGCTTCTGTTTCACACTCCATGTTGCCTCATAGCTTCCTGGTCACAGTGGGCCCAAGGCCTACCACAGATGCTGGGGTGGGTTGCAAAGGTAGGAAGTGTGAGAACCGCTGCACTGAGGCAAATCAGGATGATGTTCTGGTATGGGGGGCTTCACTTCTTTTGACAGGATTCTTTAGCATCCAGTTTAAAAAAAACAACATTTAGTGCTTCCCTCCCAACTCTGCTTCTTGATATTTACCAATACCCAGTCTGCCCAATGAGAGTTTTTCCTCTAGTATAACCTCTGACAGATTTGGGCAGAGAAATATTTTGCACTGTTCATTTGCACCGTTATTTATAAGCTAATTACAGTTCAGTTAGATGGTAACAGTCTGCTAAATTCCTTTGACAGTGCTTCAGTCAGCTGCAGCCAGGCATCACTGGAAGGCAGCCATTTCCAAGTGGCTGAAGGGTCATTCCTCTGACTTCGATTGTACCAGGGCCTGTTTTATACCATAATCCTGAACATGTGGGTTTTTTGGACACAGACATGGATTCACTGGCATAGCTAATGAAGGTGTAGCCCAGTGCAAGGGGCAAAATGATGCCCCAGAAGTGATGTCACAACAAGAAGTGACATAGCGGTCGTATTTCCATTTTCTTGGTTTTTTGGGCCATAACGTCTGATAGAATGAAGATATTACACTCCGATTTGTTTCATTGCTGTCTGCATTAAATTCTGCATCAAAATGGTACATAACATGATGGTACTATTCATACTTACCAATGGTTTCACCATTTTGGCCACTAGTGTCAAGCTCAGTGTGTTGCCTCCCTGAAGCTTGTTGCCCGGTGCAGTTGTACCCCCCTGCACTTCTTTAGCTAAGCCCCTGCATGTATTAGCAAGGTTTTCAGTTGACTTGGTTTTATTCTGCACATCTCGCTTTCTGGAGCGAGATGTGGCTTTCATCATTTATTCTCAGGACAGTAAACTTTGAGGATCTGATACAGGGAACTTGAAAGGACTCAGAGCCAACGGTTGCTGCACCTCTGGGAGTGCCTCAGTGTGCCTGGATGCTCACCGTTGCCCTCCCAGAGCCAGACTGTGTCTCCTTCTGAGCCACTCACATCCTACTTTCTCTTGTCTAAAGACCCCAAATGCCAGCATTGCTGGCCCCTCTTCATCAGAGGAGGATGAGGGGAGGCATTTGTCTGATGGGGTACCCTCAGGTTCTTGGGTATTGGCATATATTAGTGGGCTGTCAGGTGGACCTTGGGGAGCTCATGCACCCTTCAGTCAGTGCCCAACTTAACCAGTATTTGGCATCACCTATGATTTCAAGGCCAGACACAACCCCCTGCCCACATCACTGGATGAGCAACAGCCCAAGGAAAGGAATGGTAAAATACCTGGTATCTCTGTCTTACGTTACTACCATGATTCATGTCTATTTCTTTAACATCGGCATTAGAAATCCCTCCTGTGTCTTTTCGGTACACTTGAGAAAGAGGCCATAAGCCAGCCCATGACTCTCTGAGTGTTAGCTGAGTGATAATGTGCGATAAATGTCACTGACAAGCAACTACCCTGTTAAAACAGAGCATAGCCCTCCCTATCCTGAAAAAAGCCATCCTATTACAAGGGTATGTCCTGCCAGTGTAGAAAAAGAAGAGCTGGAGGGGTTGTATGGGGGAGAATCCATTCATTCCGTGTGATTTCACACTTGAGAGACTAGCCATCTCCGCAAAAGCCCTGAGATGATAACAAAGACGTGCTCCTTGATATGATAATCCCAGGAGTTTGAGTTGCGGAGCGATGGTTAATAGGAACATGGCAACCAACTCAGGCATGAGAAGAAGAAGAAAAGTGTGGTGGCAGGTAAATGGTGCAACCTTGATCTATAGATTCAGAATTAGGAACATGAAGCAGTGGAGCGGAGAGATGGGGCTGGCAGTGGCCCGGAGCACACTAATGAGAAGTACAGGCTCTACTGACAACTTGGTTGCAGTTTGGTTGAAATACTGCACAATGCTTAGCCTGTGTCAGTGTCCAGCCTCCCCACAAATCAACCCCACACCGAAAAAGGGAGCTGAATGCACACAAAACCACACTCTTTAAGAAACTCTTTAAGATTAATATGGCCATCTCAACACAACATGGAACCACTACATGCAGCCATTTAATGGGCTCCCAATCCCACCATTATGAGATATTATGGGATCCATTTCACTCACATTTTCCTCAGCTATCTTCTTCTATCCATTAGGGCAATGTTATTCAAACTGTGGGTTGGGACCCACTTGGTGGGTTGCGACCAGTGATGTCATTCAGGGGGAACGGACCAGAACGGGCGTTCCGGATCCTAACGGGCTCCTTGGCTGGTTCCGGGTTCCCGACAAGTGCCAATCAAAAGTGAGTTCCTGTTCCTAAATCATTTGAATGACACCACTGGTCGCGACCTTATGTCAGGTGGGTTGCAGAAAGCTGGAAGTAGCCATCTCGGAAACTATAGACCTTATATTCCTTTTGTGAATGTTAACATTTTGAATTTTTACATGAGAGTTTTTTTAAATTCTGTTTTTAGTTCAGTGCTTGTACATCATATTTTGTCCTAATCTTGCTTTCTGTCAGGGATTTTTCATGGCTGTGCAATTGCTTCAATCCCAGAATGCTAGTTTGCATTCTAGGAGTGTTGTTTAATTACTTCACACTGATAGCATTTTCTGCTTGATGATGGCACTTCCGGCTATGACATCACTTCCAGGTTAATGACATCAATTCTGATGGGTCCCAACATGAGTGGCATTCTAAAAAGTGGGTCCCAGTCTCAAAATGTTTGAGAACCACTGCATTAGGGCACTTCACCGCAATCCTGTACATGTTTATTTGGAAGTAAGTCCCACAGTGTTAAATGGGATTTTCTACAGGTAAGCGTGAATACAACTGTGTAGCCTTACTAAAGTTTGAAAAGGCTCAGGTCCACAGATCTGTATTAAATTGTATGCACAGGATATTTTTTTCAGAGATGTGAAATGTTATTATAGAACAAGTGTATTCATTTTTTTTTCTGGCCTACTACGATCTCTAGGTCAAAGAGATTTGTAGGATTCTGAAGCTCTACAAAAAGGTTTTTCTGAACTGTATCCAAAAGGCCATCAGAAGTCTATGCACAACTTGTAGCGATACTGCAGCATATTCTCAGCCATTTAACCCACTCCCAAGTCAGAGCAGGTTATTAACCATCATTGTGCAACACTGCAATCTTATGCTGCCCTCCATGGTGAGAGAAGTGCGCATGCTGTTGCAAATGTGCCATAAGGCATGTTGCGGCAGCATGGAGGCTTGTGGTGCCAGCGCAAAGACCTGGGCCAATTTGCCAGCGCCAGTTGGAACACCCGATGGCAAAGGAGTGGGGAGAGGCCGGAATGGAGGCATGGAGGGGGTTAACGGACTGGGGTGGGGAGCATGGGGAGTGGGTGAATCAGTCCTAGGAGGTGGCAAGGACGGTGGCAGAGAATCTGCCATAGTGTATCCCCCTTTCCAGGCTTTTCTGACACAGGGCTGCATGGATTTGCACCAGCCATTTTGCTGACATTAGCCCAAGTAGCCCCATTCTGAATCCAAGGGCTTACCCAGGGCAAGAACATGTTCTCTTACTCCAAGGTGCCCACAGACAGTCTTCTTTCCTGCATAGAATGCAGTGGAGGCCATTTTGGCTCTTCTGCCTCTCTCTTCAGGGCAGAGGATAGGATTGGGCTACCCATCCTTAGTTACTTAGTTATCTAAGTACTATGAACTTAGCCTTAGTTAATAGTACATTGGAGGTCAGCACAGTCAAAAAACAGTGCAACCCTTCCCACCACCTCTACAGGTAGCCCCAGTGTGAACCAGGCCACTCATGAGGGACCGTATGGATGCCCATGTTGCATTATTTCCAGAAACCAAGGACAATCACATCTGGTCAAATGTTTTTCTTTAAAATAAGTAATTATTATTATAGAAGGGGGGGACAACTCTCACAGTCTACTGAGCACATGCACGCACGCGCACGCGCGCACACACACACACACACACACACACACACACAGTCTTTCTGTTCCTCAGGGCACGATCCTAACCAACTTTCCAGCACTGGCATAGCTGTGCCAGTGGAGTGGACCATGTTCTGTATTCTGCAGTGGAGCAGTAATCACAGAGGCCCCCTCAAGGTAAGTGAATGTTTGTTCCCTTACCTCAGGGCTGCATTGCCCCAGTGCTGGAAAGTTGGTTACGACTGTGCTCTCGCAGAGCGTGGACATATTTTTTTTTAAAAAACATCCTGTGTTTTTTGTTTGTTTAAAGTTCCCAGCTTTTGAAAGTTTAAGTGTATTTCCTGTAAAGTTCTGCTTTGCAAAATATGTCTCGATGCTTTTTGAAAAAGAGTTGGCTAGGAGTGAGGAAGTCACAAGTGTCTTTGAGGCTGGAGCCTTAGATCTATATTTGCAATGACTAAAAAGAACAGGGGCATCCCAGGTATTTCCGAATGATACCTGGAGCTATCAAACTCTTTTTTGCATAAAAGTGGCCCAGTGCAGTGGTTGTTTGTTCTTTGGAAGAGAAGGCACCTTAGGTCAGGTCAGGAGAACAAACAGCCAATCTTGTTGCAGCTGCTGTGGGGTTAGCTTATTTTTGTGCTTTGTGTATCTCTCAACAACAAGGATGCCAAAAGTGCAAGACTCCCTGGTATTTCCATGTCCTCCTGTATCTGTGCTGGAGGGGTGTATTTTTCATTAGCCCCTGATAAAGGAAATGCCATGAAGAATGCAAAGGATAAGGGCAGCCACGGAGTGAAATGGATTGTTGAACTGTGAAAAAAGGCCAAACTTTTGATATCCAGCAGGTGCAGAGTCTGACCTTTACTCTAGGAAACATGTTTTGAATCTGAATGGCTGCTTAAAATAGGTATAAGTTATATAATATCAACCAACCACTTGGTATTCTGCATCCCAACAGATGGATCCAACATCAGCTACAGCAAAAAATGCAATTTGCCTACATAAAGACAGGATCTTAATTAGGGGGAAAAACCCAATGCAAAGGTTAAAGGAACTAGTCTTTTCAGGGCAAAATGACAGCTCTCATTTCAACTGAAGTGACATGTGGAGACAGACAGGTGTCCACTGCAATCATTAGCTTACCACCCCGCAGACACGCTTCGCTTAAATGCTTAGACTTCCGTCTCTAGACCCTGCTGCACTCAGTAAATTGTTCTCTGCCCTGTATATTTGGTGGCAGAAACAGTGGGACCTGGAATCAGAGGCGGAGGAAGGTATAGCCCAGGGTAGTGTGAGCCATGGGCGCTGGCAGCGGCGGGGCACCATTGCACAGAGTCCGCAGACGAACCCGCGCGGTGTTTGGCCCCCCTGCCCTCCTTGGCGCTTGTTCCACTCCAAAATGGAGCTATTCCGGGCGCAGGGAGGCGTGGCTGGGTGATGCACGGGGGCGGGGCAACGTGCTGGGGGCGCAGTTTCATTGCCCTGCCATGGGCACACTCGGGGCTCTGTTCGTCCCTGCCTGGAATGCTGTCTGATGCTGATTGTGTCCACTGCCCTTATCCCAGTGGTTCCCAAACATTTTCAACTGGTGGCTCCTTAGACCTACTGGGCCGTTAGGACTACAATTCTATACAGAACACCTGGGTGGTTTTTTTGCAAAGATTTCTTGGCTCCGCTGGCTGGTCTTTGCAGCTCCTTGGGGGAGCCACGGCTCACAGTTTGGGGACCGCTGCCTTATTTTCTCCTTGCACTCTGCCTTGAAACTGGGAAGTTCTGTTGAAACCAGGAACGCTACCCTAAACTGGAATTAGGCCGGTATAAGCTAAGCTATCAAAGTTTGGCCAGCACAAGGGTCACCATAAAGTGTGTTTGGGCTATTCTTGGACTCGGGGAAGATGGCACATGTCTCTGTGCTGGCCTCTCTGACTCCAAGAGTGGTCCAAACATACTTTAAAGCGGCTCTTGCGTTGGCCAAACTTTGCTGGCTTAGTTTATGCCGGCCTAACTCAGTTTAGGATTGCGCCCTTGAAACCAAACTTCCTGATTTCAAGGCAGCATGCAAGAAGTGGTGTAAGTGTGTGTGTGTGTGTGTGTGTGTGTGTGTGTGTGTGTGTGTTCTGCTTTGTTCTCACTTATACACAAAGCAGATTGTTCTTGGAGTGAGGGAGTAGTGCCAGAGGGAGGAAGGTGGTAGTGGTGGCAGGTTCAGGGTGAAAGACACCCTGAATCTATCATCCCCTTGGACCAATACAGCCACTTCTATGATGCCCAAGAACACTGGAGAACATTATTGCTTCTGCCAGGTCTGTGCCAGGTTAGCACCACTAGGCAGCTACCAAGGGCCCAGGGCCTGCTTCTGATATTATCTCTGGGCCTATAGTTTTTGTATGAGGGGATGATGGGTGACTGTTTCAGGCCGTAGCTAGATAGGAAGGAGTCCATAGAAGAGTTTGCTGAGGGCCCCCTCAAACCTGGCCTAGCCATGGCTGTTATTACCAGAGTTGTAGGTCAATAGGGTAAGTTCCATAGGCCTGCTGTGAAATGGCCAAAATGCACCCCAACTAGTGAAGACAGTGACAAATTTAGCCTCATTTTCACCAAATATGAAAATATTTGCCTGAACTAGGCATAACTGCCACCATTTCCCAGTTAAATATTGAAAGTGGACTGAAAACAGCCAACTCATGAGCATTATGTGAAAGTCAGTCTGTGTACTTTCCTAAAATAATGGGCTTTGTATTTGATAGGCATCTTTTATCATTTGTATCATAATTAATATGAATTCAGTGGACAAATTGGAAACTGGCCCATATTGACACAGAACTGCCTCTTCTCCGGGGAGATTAGATTGTTCTCTTGCAAACTTCTCCTGTCCATTATGTCTTATCTACATCATGGAGGTGGCAAGGCAGATGGCTGCGCAAATGATACAGGAGCCCATCAACTCAGTCCGATTCACACCAATTAATCTCTTCATCAGCAACACCTTTCAACATTCTCCTGCCACTCTATTTTTTAATCAACTAACTTAACATGTTCCCATAGAAACCGATTCCACGTTAACGGTAGTGTCATGGCTTCCATCTGAGGAAGGGTGATTATCAAAATTTGTCTAGATCCCTGAGGAAATTTAAACATATCTTTTTTTTTCTAGATCTATAAGTTCAGGTTTGAATGCTCATTTTATGAGGTTGTACTTTACATGTATTTTCACATAATTTATGCAATTTTTACAGGCTGGGTGAATGGGGTGCACTTATTTTTCTGGCCATTCAATGAACATTTTCTTGTTGCAGCTGTCTTGCAGATGATGACGATGACGATGTATTCATTAATCTGGAAAATGTTTTATCATCAGTTCAAAGATCCATACATTCTTAGATGAGAACATGGATCTCATTACAGCAGTCAGTGCAGACAGAATGCCCATTCTGTAGCTGCCTTGCCCCAATAGGATTGGTTCATTAGTTATACTGATATTGTACAACTGGGGCATAAATGGGACCATATTTCTGAAGACAAATTATTTACCAGATCTTATGCAAACATGCTCATTTTTCTCCTTAAGAATCACTTAGCCCCAACTAGAGTGAAACTTAAATGCATGGGACCACATTGTGCATATCCATCCCCTATTACCCTTGCCTCTCCTTACTCCCATAGTTACCTCTCTCAGAGCGTAGCCTGGAGTTAGGCCAGCACAGTTAGGCCAGCAAAGTTTGGCTCGCACAAGGGACACCATAAAATATGTTTGGGCTACTCTTGAAGTCAGAGGCCAGCACACAGGCGTGCACCATCCTCCCTGACTCCAAGAGTGGTCCAAATCCGCTTTTCGGTGGTCCTTGTTATAGTCAAACTTTACTGGCTTGGCTGTGCTGGCCTAACTCCAGATTAGGATTGGGCCCTTATTGTCAAAAATAAACTGTAAGCTTCTGGGGTCTGAGGACATGAATCTGTATTGTTTTTGTTTTTTCTGTAAAGTGCTGTATATATTGATGGACTATCTTATTCTTACTACATTTTGGCATTCACATTTGCCATTTTTTCAAGTGTTAAGAAAATTTGTGCCTGTCTATTTGTGAGCCACAACTCCTTGCTGTTTGTTCTGAAATTGCCTAGAAATCCTGCATGCTGGGTATGTCACAAGGACATGCCACAGCCCAGCTGATCCAGCCTGAGAAGCAAGAGTCAGACTAATGTTTTATGGTGTGTTTAGTTGTCCAGCATTAGCAGTCTTGGCTGTTTAGTAGTCAAATACGTGCTCCGTGACCTATCCAGCTGAATGGCCATGCTGTTGATTGGGGCCATTGATGCCCTGGCAAAATGCAGACTCACGTCCTAAGTAAGCTTCTACCCTGGCTGTGATAATGTAATATTTCCTAGCAAAGCTGAAATATGTCTTTGTGGTTGAGCAAGCACTGCAGGGAAAGGCAGGGTGTACTGTACTACTGCCACCACAGTCAGGAAGAAAGGATGTAAACAAAGTTCTAGGCGAAGGAGTGTTTCTCTAGTACAAGACAGATTATTCAATAATTTAGCTTTGCTACAGACTACATGGTGCAGAGAACCCCTGAGTGATGCTGAGCAATATTTAGATAGAAATTACAGTTACGTAGGACATTAATTACCCAATCCTATCCCCCATCATTACTGACAATGGCAAGAGGCACTTTTTCAAGTGGTGTTCCTCTTATATTTAGCAAGGGGAGAGCAATTGTCCCTCTTCACCCCTGCTCAGTGTCTTTTCTAGTGGCTGTTGCTGGTTGTGGTCTGCCTTTTTTTTAGAATGTGAGCCCCTTTGGGACAGGGAACCATTTAACTTTATTATTACTATTTGCCTGTAAACCGCTTTGTAAATTTTGTGTTGAAAAGCGGTATATTGATTGATTGATTGATTGATTGATTGATTGATTGATTGATTGATT
>JAJKFI010000078.1:1813181-1856224 GCA_029204185.1 Lerista edwardsae
TTGATTGATTGATTGATTGATTGATTGATTGATTGATTGATTGATTGATTGATTGATTGACACTGATGGAGCATGCACTGCATCCAATTTTGGGAGGGCTGATCAGGAAGCCTGCCAGAGGTAAGTGAATATTTAAATATGAAAAAGTCTACTTATTTCTGTGCAAGCCTCCTGGTGGCCTATGGGTCTTCTTGGATCCATGCCAGTTATATAGCTGGAGTATGTCTGATGAGAGAAAAGGGGCAGTGGGGTTTGGGAAAGGGGGGATAGCATCCTAGCACATGTTGGTTCTGCCTTTGGCCAGGAGCATGCCTTATGGTACTTTTCTGTCCCTCATATTATTTAACATCTACATGACACTGCAGAGGGAGATCATCCAGAGATTTGGAGTTGGGTGTCACCAATATGCAGATAACTCCCAGGTCTGTCTGTCTGTCTGTCTGTCTGTCTGTCTGTCTGTCTCTCTCTCTCTCTCTCTCTCTCTCTCTCTCTCTCTGTGTGTGTGTGTGTGTGTGTGTGTGTGTGTGTGTTCCATCTAATACTTAGGCCAGTAGTTTCCAAACCTTTTCTACTGGCAGCTCCCTTAATCTATTGGGCAATTGGCTGTTGCTCCCCATTAGGGTTACAATTCTGTAAATTGTATAGGACAGTGGGTTTTTCATGAGGATTCAGTGTCAGTGGCAGCCTTAACTGAGGCTCCAGCGGGGACAAGGAGGCTGCCCCCTGCAGTGCCCCCACAACACGCTAGGCTCCATTTTTGGAGCCATTCAAAGGCAAGGGCAGGTGGAGGGCTAAACTCCGTGCCAGCAACTCGTCTTTGCAAGAGGTGAGCTACCTCAACGTGCCCCCTCGCTCCGCCAGTGCAGCGCCCCCCAATTATAACTGTTCAGTGGCTCTCCTGGCTGGTTTCTGCAGCTCCCCATGAAGCCAAGGCACAAGTTCAGGAACTACTGATTTAAGCTGCCTGGCCGCCGTAGGTATAGCAGTAACAAAATGGCTACTGCTGCATTCATCCCCTTCTCCCAGGTAAGGGCGCTGGCCCATCAATGGGCCTCCTCAAGTCTGCGCCAGGTATTTTGCCATGTAGCCTGACACGGAGGTTAAGATCCAGCAGTGGAGGTTACTGCTGGTCCCACCCCCACTCCCTCACCCAGTTACGCCCTTCCCCTGCTCTCCCCATGACCCAAATGACCGCACCACCAGCATCAGTGTTACTTACCACCCTACAGCTCCATGGCAGTTCCTCCGGGCGCTAGGCACTGAGCCAGTGCCAATGGTAAGCCCTTACCGCCATTGGCAGAAGTGCCTTACGGCACTTTTGCTACACCAGCGCTGGCTGGCCCACTGGTGCTGGCCCACTTAGGATTGGGGTCTCAGGCTATTGTTCCTGTTACATCCATACCTGAGTCAGGGTGCAATCTTACGTAGCGCCAGAATGGCGAGGCTGGCTGGCCAGTGCCATATCCGACACTACATCGGGGAGGCTGGAGCCTCCCCACAGCAAGAGCACATTTGTGCCTTACCGGAGGGGAGCCTCCAGCCTCTCAGGTGCGCTAAACAGGCCAAATCCCAAGCCCGCCCACACCCTGCCCCAACCCCCTCCCCCGCCAATCCCGTGTCCCAGCGGTCACGGAGCCTCCCTCGCACCGATGTGAGGGAGGCTTGCTGTCGGCGCTGTCAGGCCGATGCTATTCATAGTGTCGGCCTGAGAGCACTAATGCTGATACAGAGACGCTACGTTGACTCTAGGATTGCACTGTCGTTCAGGCCTGACCACTGTGGTCCATGCACAGATGACATCACTTAATTACAATAAAGGGCTCTATGTGGGTTGGCCCATGAGGACTATCTGGAAACTGCAGTTAGTACAAAAAGCCAGCAGCCCATGTAATCATGGGACGGGGTAGTTTGAATCCAACGGGTTGCTGCTACCTCATCTGCATTGGCTGCCAGTTTATTTCTAGGCACAATGCAAGATGCTGGTCTTAATCTTTAAAGCCCACTATGGCTTGGGCCTGGGGTACCTTAATGACCACATCTTTCCACATGAGAAGGGCCTTTGCCTTAAGGTCATCTGGGAGAGCCCTCCTACTTGTGCCAACCACACTCTGAGGCTTGACTGGCAATAACTAGGTAGGACTTTCTCTGTAGCAGTGCCAGAACTCCCTCCCTGTTGAACTGTGAACTGAACCCTTCTCCTCCTCCTTCTAGTGTGGCCTGAAAACATGTTTATTTCACTTTTATTCCCTCTTGATTTGTAGTTTTATTTTGCTTCTGTTATTTTATTTTTATTCTCTAAAGTGTTCTTTATTTTACTGTATTATCATTCATTGTCATTAGCTGTCCTGGGCCTTTCATTGTCATGAAGAAAGGCAGGATTAAAAAATTAAAATTAGATAAATAACATTTTAGCTTTCATCCCAAAACAAATGCCCACCATTACCGGCGACTAATGATTTAGTCACAACTTGATTTCCTGTGCTCAAATTCTAAATGGGCTCAAATCTGCAATGCCTTTTAGCTTCTTTCGAGAGTATGACATATGCAGATAGCTGTTATAATTTCATAACACCATCAAGCTCATTGAATCAGGAGACTCACTTTCAGGCAAAATGTTCAGCCGAGAACAGTAAATCTAAGATCTTCCTCTCCAATGGGAGGAACTGCGAGAGAAGAAAGAAAACCTTGGCGTTGATGCCAATGAGAAATCTGAGACAGTTTTGCCTTGAGTTGTGTTTCTCCATCAAATGCTCCAAGTGTAAATATTTACTGGCAACTATTCCCAGTCTATTAGCAACACAGCTTTTTGCTGCCTGTGTTACTAGGGGAACTACTTCAAAAATCTGCTTGATGTATTCAAACTTTCTCCAATGTATTCATTTAATTTGTTTATATCTAACTTTTGCTGCTGCTCATATGGCTTCTGCTTGTGTTCCTGCTTGATTAGTTTTTACATTTCCATATGTAAATGGTGGCAAATTGATCACAGGTGCATAAAAACCCTATGATGACATTTAACGAAGGCCCTATATAAGCTCTGTTGAGCATTCTATATGGAATGACTCTGTGTCTTGAATGACAAAAAGGCTTCCTGATCTGTCACTCACTGAGATAAGAAGGAGTTGCTTTCCTGTTCCTCTGGGTGAAGAGGAAAGGCCCTCCCTTGCTTGCACAAAGTCAGACACTAAGTGCACAGAGGGCAAGGAGGAGCTTAAATGGCTGCATTAGTGATTTTTCAACCATTTTCATCTCATGGCACACTGACAAGAGGCTAAAATTGTCAAGGCACACCATCAGTCTTCTGATGCACATCATACTGTTGGTGTGGGGCTCACATCCCTCAGTGGATGTTTTTAATAAATCAATCAATCTGCCAAACTCTCACGGCACACTGGTTGAAAATAGCTGGTCTAAAGTAATAACTGATTGCTTAGGGCCCAATCCTATTCAATGTTCCAGCAACGATGCAGCCCCGAGGGAAGGGAACTCGTATTCCTTTCTGTGTCTGCACCCCAAGCAGAGTATATAGCACACACCCCATTGGCACAGCTGCTTCAGCTCTGGAAAGTTGGATATGATTGGTTCCTGAGTCGTATTGTTTTCAGGGAAATTCTATGAGAGCAGCTGACAAAGATCAAGCAGATAAAGCATTCCTCAGGCAATAATATTGTTTATTATATTGTTCCCAGGCCTAATATACAAAAGGAAATTATTTCCCCAGACCTTTCTCGGTCCCCAGCCCTCCTCTGAGTAAATGGTTTCTGCACTGCAGAGCATTCAACACACTAATATTGCCCGAGCTCAGTCAGTCTAGTCTGATGGTTTGTCTTTATGAAGCTGTAGTCTGCAGTCCAGCAAACGGAGCCCAAGCAGGTTCATCTGGACAAAGGCCTCCGAGCATCTGCCATTCCACAATGAACTGCAAGAAAGCGCCAGCTGCATTCGTAGTATTCCCTCACTGAACTGTGGCCTGCATATTTTGACTTCCTAAGAAAAATGCTGCATGCGGAGCCTTCCTGCCCTTCTGGCCTGGAGCTTTAGTTAAAATTAGACATGCAGGTAGCAATACCAATCAAAAGAGACCTCTGTATAATGCCTACGTGAACAATATCTGCCATATGTACAAGGAAGTTCATGTGGGCTACAGATGCATTAGCACGATCTGCGCATGGTGCTGCATGGCATGTGAGAATTTTATGCAATTTTACATTGCCCCCCACTGTGCAATTTTATATCAAAATAAAGAAAGAGTCGGAGGACGGTACACATCTATGTGCCGGACTCTCTGACTCAGGCAGCACAATCCTATAGACCGCGCAGTGTTGGCGCAATGGGGTTGTGCCGATGCTGCACATTTAGCACTGATGCAGGGGTGCCGATCTGCACCAGTGTCAGTGCTCGAGCAACAGGACTGGTGCTGCAGGCAGTGCCGGCCCTGCTGCGCCCGTGCTGGGCCTCTCGCACTGACCAGCGCGAGGGAGGCTCTGTGCCGAGGTGGCACAGGAATGGGAGGGAGGGAGGGAGGTGGGGGTGGGACGTGGGCAGGCTTGGGAGGTGGCCATACATCCACATCCTAAACCCGGCCACGAGGCCACGAGGCCCTGATTCAGGCCACACGGTCTCCTCTTTAGCGGCTCTCAGCGTGGTCTCCACTCTTTAGCGGGCGCAGATCCGAGGAGCACATAGGAGAGGCTGGAGCCTTCCCTACGGTAAGGGAGCGCACGCTCCCTTGCCATGGGGAGGCTCCAGCCTCACATATACTGCGCTAGGATATGGCGCTGGCCAGCCAGCCTCTCCCTGAGAGTGGTCCAAACATACTTTACAGAGACCCTTGTGCCAGCCAACCTTTGCTGACCTAACTGTGCCAGCCTAACTCCAGGTTAGGATTGCGCTCTAAACCATGTGCTAGTCTTCTGTAGAAAAGGCAGTGGAAATTTCAGATTTTATGATTTTGCAATGAATAGTAGATTTTTGGATGTCCAGAGCCAGAACAATATCAGTTGCATATCCTAATTTCTAGATTTTTTTTTTCTCATAGATTTTTTTTTCTCATAAGAACATATGCAGAGGCCTGCTGAATCAGATGAAGTTATTCAAGTTCAACATTCAGTTCAACATTCAGTTGCGCACAATGGCAGATATTTCTGTGACATTCACAAATAAGGCTTGTACAAGCCCTCCTCTGCTTTTTCTGCCCAGCAACTGACACTGAGCAACTGAGTTATACTGTCTCTGAAACACGAAGGATCCACAGCCATCATGACTAATAACCAGAGATAGACCTCTTCTCCATGAATTTGTCTAATCTCCTTTAAAATCCATTAGTTAGAACATGAGCAGCGATGTGCTACTGTTTCATTATTTAAAATAATACACTTCATTTATTTAGCTATTCATTAAATGTGCATTTGTTTAGATGGCCATTTTTTAAACTTACCACTTACAAATATTGTTGCTATTCACATTTAACTTGGTGAAGGCAGAAGGTAAACCACATTCAATTAAAATGAATGGAGATTCAATTGAAATGAATGGCATAAAACAGTGTCCCTCAAATTGTGGGCTGGAACCCACTTCATGGGTCACAACCTGATGTTAGGTGGGTTGCAGGAAGCTGGGAGCAGCCATCTTGGAAGCTGCAGACCTTGCTATATTCCTTTTGTGCATGTTAACAGTTTGACATTTCAAGTGAGGGTTTTTTTAAAAAAATGTTTTTAGTTCAGTGCTTTTACATAATACTTTGTCTGAATCTTGCTTTCTATGATGGATGTTTCATGGTTGTGCAATTGCCGCAGTCCAGGAATAGAATGCCAGTTTGATTTCCAGCAATATCAATTGATTATGTCACAGTGGTGCTATTTCCTGTTTGATGATGTAACTTCTGGCCATGACATTACTTTCAGGGTAATGACATCACTTACGGTGGGTCCCGACATCACTGCCATTCTAAAAAGTGGGTCCCGGTCTAAAAAGTTTGGGAACCACTGGCATAAACTATCACTTCATTTGGACCTTCACTCATGACTGTGGACATCTGTTTTGTAATGAGTAAAAAAAAGGCAACTGAATTGGCCACTTGGCTCATTTTTTCATTTGTTTCAAAATGAATGGGTAATAGTCCCCCAAATGCCTTTAATATAGAAATCTGAGAATAAGAGTTCTAACTGAACAGCCAGAGTATTCAGGAAGATATTCTGAATTGGGCCTGAGAAATTTGTGTTTCCAATACAAAAATATGATATTTTAAGAAGTCAGGAAGGTGTCTAGCTGAGGAGGAAGTGAAGACAGCTGAGAAGGAAGATGAGATGTGACAGGAAAAAGAAAGAGGCAGAAATTCGAAGATGCAAACAGATGAGCTGACAGCAGTAAACAGGTTGAGACCGCAACTGGGCCTTCAAGAAAAGGAAGTCAAAAGATGATTTGATTAAGATGAGTGAATGACGAAAAGGAAAATGAAATTGGGGAGAAAAACCCATCAGCATCACACACGGCAAAAGGATCATTGCGGTTAATGAGAGCTCGCGACCATCAGTCTTCCCACCAGCTTCTGTCTCAAGCACTTAGCCCCGGAGATATGCCAGTGTGAAAAGATGTATGCAAACCACTGGTCTGGTCATTTTCCAGATCAACATCATCCTTCATCATGTGTTTTTGCATGTTTCCCTGAGATGTGCATTTCCTTCTCCTGGAATTGTGGGGTTTGGCTTTTAAAGGTTTTTCCCCCCCTTAATAAGCATGAAGGTTGTGCAATTGGAGAAATGCAATCTGCTTCCTGATAAATGTATGCACCAGTTCTCAAAAGAGGGGCAGGCACAATGTGTTCATGAATGATCTGGATTTTATTATTCTGAGTCTGCAGTACTATACAATGGTTCCCAAACTGTGGGTCTGTGGCCCACTAAGTGGTTCGTGAACCAATTTTTGGTGGTTCATAAAACTGTGGAGGGTATCTGCTGGCCAATGTGGGAAACAAAGTCCTGGATAAATGGGTATCTGTTTGGACTAGTAGAACATTTGTTCTGTTCTTAAGATGTCTAGGTAAATGTGTACATGAGTATAATCATGCAAAAACGTTTACAACTCTGATTAACAATGGATTGTATTAGGGATCTCGTGAAAGTACAGGTGTGGGATTATGGGAGATCAGCATACATTGCTGTTTGGACAGCTGTCTTTGGTTGTGAAGACCGATGCAAAGAATTCATTTAATTTCTCCGCACTCTCCAAGTCCCCTTTTATCTCCCCTGTCCCTGCTTTCCTGTCCTGCAGCTCGACCGCCTCTCTGGCAGGTTTCCTGCTTCTAACGTATCTGAAGAAGCTTTTATTATTCCCCTTTATGTTGCTGGCAGTTGCCGGTGATGTCATCAGATCACCACCAACTATTTCCAGGTCTCGCACATGGCACCACAAGTGCTTTTCTTGGTGAGTGGAGGGGTGTGCTGCAGGGAGGGTGGGAGCCCCTCCGGGAATGCTCCGCACTTGACGCTACTGGTGGTAGAGCTGGCCCTGGGTGGGGGCACTTCATATGTGAAATGGCTCTCCAAAGAAGATTGCCTGTCACCCACGTTTGTGGCATTTCTGTGCTAGACAAGGACTTTTGTCTCCTACAACTGTCTATAGTGCTTTTTTATGACTCACCTGGATTGTATTGATGTTACGGCAGCTGGTTTTTTAGCTTTCATTTATGTTTATTGCTTCTACTGTATTTTTTTGCACCGTTTTATTGCACACACCCAGAGAGTTTAATGAAGGGTGGCCTAAATGATCTAAATAACAAGATATTCCACCTGGCCCTGTTCCTTCCTTCTTGATTGACAGCAACTTATCTTATTATGGAGACTGATTACTTGTGAGTGGTTCCATTTGTGCAGCAAAATGCACTTGTACTTTTCAGGGGCATTGAAAGAGGAGACACTGACAACACAAAGCTTGGCTGTTTATGTGGGACAAGATGCTGTTCTGCAACACCACCAACAAAACTCTCATTTTCTCTCAGCAGATCTTTCCAGAACAAAAACCTGTTTTGTTGCAGTTTCTGCATTCAGTGCTGCTGTTGCTTAAAAACTATATTGAAGTGGAACTTGGAAACTTTTGAATAATGTCTTCTTACCAGTCACAGGCTACACTCTGGTGCTTCTGCCGCACAAAATAAAATGTGACAATTGTGGCACATCCAGGTAATTCAATGAAATTTCACACAAATGCTGCTCAAACACAGCAGCAGCAGCAGCAGCAGCAGCAGCAGCAGCAGCAAAAGAAAAAAGAAAAAAATATATCCAAAGACTTACTGAACCAAAGTCATCTGTTCTGCTGATCTGTCCATAATCTGTGATCCTGCACTTATTAGAATTGCTCAGAAATGTTCGTGATGAATATTATCATTCATTGGCCTTGCTGAGGTGGCCATTATACAATTTCAGCAGCTTGAGCATTGCGCTTGTATTTCCAGGGTGAACCTTGTTATATGTGCCTTAATCAACCTCTTTGCACTTGGCCATCAGCAATGTGGAACGGAATAGTTCAGGTTGAGGAGGTTTAATCTTGTGTGTCGTATTGTAACCCTGATTGCACTATAGCACTGATTTAATCTAGGAAAATGATATGCATCTGAATCGCATCCCATCAGCGTAGCTCTGGCAAGCACAGGCACTTCAACAGAGCTAGGGTGGTAGAATGAACAGATGGCATACACAGAGTGACTATGTTTCTGTAGTACTGAATACCTGTGAACAGAAGTGGGTGCTCTTGATAGGCATACAAGCTCTTTTTAAGGGCACTGAATATGCAGACTTGGAAGCCACAAAAATGGTTTGGTGGTCTTCAGTCTAGAATGAAGGAGTCTGTCGGGGACATGATTGAGGGCTCAATCCTAAATTGCGCTGGAATGGCAAGGTCAGTGGGCCTGCGCAGCACCCAGCGCATGTTAGGAGGCCATGGAGCCATTTGCTCACTCTCCATGTTCACTATTCTTGCATTGTGGTTCTCTAAACCAAGAGAAAGACTAATGGCTCTCTACAGCAAATTCATAATCCATATGATTTTCATTTACTTTCTGTGTGCTTCATCTTCCAAATCAGAATATTAACAATTGCTTTTCAGTTCCTTCATCTCTGAAATGAATAGGGCTTTTACAGTTGACTAACAATGTTCATACTTTCAAATCCTTTGCCAAAGGTTCAGGTCCATACACAGCACTACTTTTGAGTGCTTCTTAATTATGTATTGATCACCACAGTGATTTTTTTTTTTCTGGCCAAATGTGACCTCACATGACCTGACTGCATGTAGGTGTTAATTAAAATAAGCAACACTGGCAGGAATAATTCCACCCCTAATTCAGGTTTTCCAGTCCCAAGAAATAGATTCCCACCCAAGCTAAAGCTAATACCTGCAGTTATTTGAGATTTAACCATTCCATTTCTGCATGCAAAATTTGCCAGTGAAAATTTGAATCTGTATTTTGAAAGTTTATACCTTTAATTTTCAGATGCAGCTGTTTTGAACTGGTGGCACCTTTTGATCATATTCATTTTTTCAATTGCTTGTAAGCTGTCAAGTATCAAACAAACAATAAGTTCGCATGTCAGCTT
Source organism: Lerista edwardsae (assembly GCA_029204185.1). Lineage (NCBI taxonomy): Eukaryota > Metazoa > Chordata > Lepidosauria > Squamata > Scincidae > Lerista > Lerista edwardsae. The sequence continues at coordinate 1,822,772 of JAJKFI010000078.1, forward strand.
CAAATAATGTTAAATATCATTGCTCAGCGGCAATGCAAATATCAGCCAATCAAAGCTTAATAACCAATCCTATCCCCCCCTGCCGCCGTGCAGCCTCACCATCAGATGCACACTACATCCTGCGAGGGATCAGTCCCAGAGGTCTCCTTCAGGTAAGGGAACAGTTGTTTCCTTGCCAGGGAAAGCCCTAGGTGCTCACTGGGTCTACTTGAACCTGCCCCACCAATTTAGCTGGAACAAGTCCAAGTGAACCTGGAAAGGTGGATCGAGGCCAGAAAGGGTAATAGGATATCGGCCACCTTCCTGCCTTGATCCACCCTCCTCCCTGCCCCAGTCTGTACCTCGTTCCTCCCACTCTGCACCCTCCCAACCCCCTACCTATTCTTGCCCCCTACGTACACTGACTTTCTAGCATTAGGGATCATTGCAATGCTCCTAGCAGAAGCATAACTTGGGCAGAGCTTAAGGGGCGCCTTCCCCAGATGCTACAGAAGGGGGCGCATTACTGGCCCAGGCTCTGCCCTAGTTAGGGAGGAGGTGCTGCTGGCTTCCCATGCCCCATTTTTTCCTCCAGTGGAGACTTCCAGCCCTACCAGAGGATGGAGCAAGTGAAGCTGCAGCAGTGAGCCCCCCACCCATTTGCAAGGGGAAATCCTTGCAAATGGCGCAAGGCAGTCACTTCTGGGTTCTGCCAAGGAGGCCTCCAGAGGCCAAAACTTCTCAGTGGGATCCAGCGATAGCTATTCATTGCCGCACAAAGAGTTAGGATTAGGCCATAGAAAGAGGTAAAGAATTAAAAATAAATAAATATGGATATATGTGGATAAGCTCATAGCTCCCCATTGTATGTAGAACTGTGGGAATAAAGAGAATGACAATGGGAGGCATGTAGGAAGAAGAGCTATATAAAAGGTTCACAAAGCTGAAGTTTGTTTGGGTTTTTTGCAAGACTCAGCATGGGGGGGAGAGGAACCAGCTTGCAGATTTTGAGACACTGTTGGTTAAAGCAAAAAGAAAAATACAATTTTTTATCAATAGAAGCATGTGTAGCAAGAATTATTTAGAATAAGGATGGCATTTTTTTTTTAAAAAAAATCCTAATATAGCACCATTTAATCAAATCTAGCCGTGACCCAGTTCTCCAAGAACAATCTGTTTCAAGAAGAGTGTACAGAAAAATAATGCATGAGACATGTAGATGGATCTGTCCAAGGAGTGAGGGCTAATTCCTGGAACTAACTGGGCACAGTTTTATTAATACAGAGATATTCTTAGACGTCAAAGGTATTATTGAGTCCAGTTTGGATAGCCGGCTTCACCAATGGAATGGAGAGGGAGGGGGCACTAGACATAGCAAGCTTTCTACTAATACGGCTTGCATGTATTTACTTCATACTGTCTAGCAAAACTCAGTACATGATGTGATATTATTCTGTGAAGTTACCCACTCAAAATAGCAGCAGCCAATGATGTGAGTCAAACTACGATGAATGATAATGTCATGCCATGCCATTAATTTCACAAGATGTTACAGCAGAAAGATGGGGAAGTAGACATGGGGAAGCTGGTTTTGGCAGGGAGGGAGGGATTTATAAATATTTCATTTCAGATTATTGTATTTTAACAAGGGCATATTTGCCTACAGCAGTGCTGAAGTTAAGTAGCTCTCATAAGGATTTTAGAATGGGTAGTTACAGTGCAACTATTACACAAACACCTATATTGATATTATTTCTCCCAAGGAGCAGGCTAGATGTTCAAACAGGGTCCTGATTTATAAGGTATATCAAGTTTCAGATTGAAAAAAAAACATATGATGAATTTCTCAAGTGTCTCATTGATGTATTGACCAGATGGCAATTTATAAGTCATGTCAGTAACTTTATAAGTAATACAATTAATTCCAAAGTTATTCCTGAGTTATCCAAGTTGGGTGTCACTGATGGATAAGCAATGGGACTGACTTATAAGTTGATGCTGAACTATAAATCAGGTAGCTGAGTAATAAATCATGAGATGGATGGATTTGATTACAACACTGAATAGCAAGTCATGCGACTGTATCACACATGCCGAGTGGTTTGGCCAGTGCTTCACCATCTATTTTGTGCATTTGTTTGGAAACGCACAGATTGATTTAACAAGCAGACACACAAATCATCGCTCCACGTTGTAGCCCAAGCTGATTTAAAAGCTGTGTTTATCCAAGCCCTGTTTATCAATGCACTCTTGGTTTAGCACAAAGGTCCCCTGGTTTACAGTACATGATGCACATTTGCAGTTTGGGGCTGGACACACTCAAAGTTATTTGCTTCTTAATCCTTTGTCAGGTGTGACAAGAGAGATATGGATCGATGACACATGCTTTGTAAACAGAACTACAAAGAGGGAAAGCAGGCGCATTAGAGCCCTCAAAGCAAACTGCTGTTTGCTAATTTGCTATTTGGTTTCCTAGTGCTAATTATCCCGGCAGACACTATGGAGGTCTGAGGATTTTGCTACAGACTCCAGTTCCTGCTGATTGAACAAGGAAGTGAACAAGGCCTGAGTCATGCACAAAGACAGCCCACACCCGAGGTTGTAAACTGGAGATGGTGCTACCAGGTAAATTCCTGCTCTTTCTTCCAGCACCCTCTCTAGATGGAGAAAACTCCATCACAGGTTACAAGCTATGACAGTATGTCCAGTCTGAGATTAGCTGGTTGTTCCTCATGAGGGCCGGGTAGGAATTCTGTCATCTGAATTGGCCATGAATGGCAGTTTGGTTTTTTTTGCCTACCCCAGACTGGGGAGGGAGGGAGGGATGGGTGTTCAGTAGGTTTCATTATTTACATTGCGTTCAATAACGTTAAACCCCAACCTCATTCTGGTGTCTTCCTTGGGGGTGGTGCAAGGATAATATGCTACCTTAGAATGCCAGATGCAGGGGAGTGGCAGCAACATACAAATATCTGGTTGTCTTGCTCCCTGAGGCATCTGGTGAGCCACTGTGAGATACAGGAGGCTGGACTAGATGGGCCCTTGGCCTGATCTAGCTTGCTACATGCTTAGCACTGACACGGGGGGCAAGTGTCACCTCCATATCGGCACTAAAGCTCTGAAGGCAACGCTACTTGTAGTGTCAGCTTCAGAGCGCCGGCAGACCGAAGCCAGTCGGTGCAAGGGAGGCTCTGTCCCGTATCGGGACAAGGATTGGTGGGAGGGAGGGAGGCTGGGGGTGGGACGTGGGCGGGCTTGGGTGGTGGCCATACGGCCACATCCTAAGCCTGCCCGCGAGGCCACGTGGTCGCAATTCGGTCCACACAGTCTCCTCGGATCTGCCCCCCTAAAGAGCGGTTGCAGATCCGAGGAGCCCATAGGGGAGGCTGGAGTGCACGGTAAGGGAGCGCATGCTCCCTTGCCGTGGAAGGGGAGCTCCAGCCACTCCTATGTAGTGTCGGATATGGCGCTGCCAAGTCAGCCTCACCATTCTGGCGCTGCATAGGATTGCGCCCCCAGAGTGGAAGGGCGCACTGGCGCTGGGCTGGCACTAGTGAGCGCCTGGTCTCAGCGCTGACAGGATGGGATGCCAGTGCTCCAGCAGCACCAGCGACTAGTAAGATTGGGGGGAAGGTGAGAGGCGGGGAGGGGGAAGAATTGGGTGGGGGTGAAAGGATCAGAACGCTGCAAGGGGGTGGAACCCAGGGGTGGCTCCCCATGCCGGACCCTATTCCCCCACTGTGGGCTGGGCAGCCTGACACGGAGCTGCTTGAGTCTCCACCAGCAAAATAGCCTGTGGAGATTCTAGAAGACCCATTGTGGGGGCTTTCTGTGGGGGAGGGGGCTGAATGTCCCCTTCCTCTCTGGTGGCTGCCATGGATCCAGCAGGATGCAGCAGTAGCTAAATGCTCTCCTATGGGAGCCAGGCAATTTAGGATTGGATTGCCCATGCCCTATATCTAGGGGTATTGTGTTTTTCCCCCACAGATTTCATTATTCATTATTCAAAAGGCAGAAAGCGACATTATGCGTTTTTATTCTCTCATTCCAAGTTCTCATTTTTATTAATTTTAAATGCTTTAGAAGTGTACTAGGTAGATGATCTGGAGTCAGCAGATGCAGCCACTGTATTATTTCTGATGGGAATTTTTTTTTAAAAAAATAATGGATTATTAAGTTAATTTATTTTGATTTAATTTTTATTTTAATTTCTGGAAAATATATTGAACATTCAAAAGGCAATGTTTTGTGTTTTTATGCATTTTAATCTCCCCCGAGAAACACCACTACCTATATCTTTCCCACCTCCTGTTATTGTGATTGCAGAATGTGGTTGCACATACTCTGTGGCACAGATCTTGGTTAATATACGTAAGTTAGTGGTTCTCACACACTCTGGGAGAGTTTGAGGCACTGTGTTTGCCGTGGTGGGACGAAGAAAGCGGCACAATCCCCGGGATCATATTGCTGCCTGCGACGACAGGGGCTGTGATTTCTTACTTGTCACCTTGCTGGGTTCTGGGATCTGCACAGGACCCTGTGGAGACCTCTGCAGGGCTCCCCCAATGTTGTAGTATTGAAAAAAGTGATTGCAACCCACTTGCAGTTTCACGATCGCAAGCCAGAAGTGGGTCGTGATAGCTTTTTTCAGTATTACAACATTGGGGGAGCCCTGTAGAAGCCTCCACAGGGCTCCCCACAGCTCCTGGAGCCCACTGACAGGTAAGGCAATTGCAGCCCCTGTTGCCCCAGGCAGTGACACGATCCTGGGGATTGCATCGCTACCTTCCACCTGCCCCTGTCCTGTAAAGGCCCGAAGGCAGAGGCTTTCAGGCTGGGGTGTTGCGACGACCCAGTTTGAAAACCTCTGATATAAGGTCATTTCTGATGACTCAGCCCCATCCACCCCTTCTGTGAACTGCTCAAAATTGCAGGGGCAGATCCCAGTAGACACTTGGGCAGGCTGGTGCAAAACACAGGGTAAGGGGACTAAAATCATGTTGCCCCAAAACCCACACTTCACCTGCACTAGTTATTGAGCTCTGAATTGCCATTGCAGGCTTTTCTGCTATTTAAATAATTATTTGCTCTGAATTTATTTCCTTTCAGGATGTGGACTCCCCCACTGTGCAAGATCAGTGCTTCAAACCCATTATTATTATTTGCAAGCAGCTACTTATTTGTTTGCTTATTTATGGCATTAATATACATCTTTGAGAGAGAGAGAGAGAGAGAGAGAGAGAGAGAGAGAGAGAGAGAGAGCTCAAATAGCTATTCATCTATAGCAAGGCTTTTCCCCAGTCCAATATATAGGCACATATTGTAATTTTAGTGCTAGATTAGGCCTAGCAGAAGAGTTACATAAATAATATACATGCCTTTGAGGCAGCCATTTTTGACTGTGCAGACAGGCTTCCATTGGGGTGAAGTAACTCTGCATGTGTATATTGCTAAATATACCTCAGACCAGGATTTCCCCAAACCTGAACTTGAATAACCTTTATATTTGGATACCAGATGCCTTTGCAAATGATTTGCTTTTTATCTGGATGATCCAATAAATTCAATACAACAGCTGATGGAAAGATTGAAGCAGTATGGTGAAGTAGCAGGATTTAAGATAAACTATGCAAAAACAAAGCTAATGACAAAAAATGTGAAGCCAGCAGAAATGGAGAAATTGAAAGAGAGTGGATTGCAGCTGGATTCAAAAGTGAAGTACCTGGGGATAACTGTAATGAAGAGGATTAGTACTTTGATGGAAGATAATTATTTAAAATTGTTAAAAGATATTCAGCAAGATTTGAATAAATGGGACAAATTACAACATGATGGGAAGAATAGCGGCAAGAAAAATGAATATCCTATCAAAGTTACAATTCTTATTTCAGACAATACCAATTGTAATGAAGAAAATGTTTTTGTAGAATTAAACAAAATGATGACAAAATTTATTTGGAAAGGGAAAAAATCAAGAATACGGCTTGAATTGCTGCAAGATGATAAGAAAAGGGCAGGATTCAGATTACCGGATTGGGAATTATATTATCAAACAGCCACACTAAATTGGATCAAGGAATGGATTACGTTATGAAATGAGAGAATATTGAATTTAGAAGCCCATGACATGCAAATTGGATGGCACGCATTTTTTATATATGATAAGGCAAAACACTTTGGACACTTTAAATAACATGCCTTGAGGAGAGTTCTACTGTGGTTGTGGGAACAGATAAGATATAAAGTATACACCAAAATACCTTGATGGATTAAACCTTTGGAGATATCAACTAAACCAGATTGGCTGAGAGAAGAACGGAATATTAAATATGATGACCTTTTGAATAAAAAAGGGGAATTTTACAGGATGATGCCTTACAGAACAAATGAAAGGAATATTTTTGGATTGGTGGGCAAAAGTGCAAATCAAATCAAGAATAAAGAAAGATGAGAAAACGGGTTTTTATGAGAAGGAAACAGACTTTGATAAACTATTATTAAATGAGAAAGATAAATATGTAAAAAAGATGTGTGGATTTCTTTTGAAAATGAAAATGGAAGATGAAATAATAAAAGATGTAATGGTGCAGTGGGCCAGTAATTTTGGATATAATATAGAGATAGATGAATGGGAAAGGATTTGAGTAACAAATATCAGATTAACAAAAGCAACAAACCTGAAAGAAAATCCTTATAAGATGTTTTACAGATAGTATTTAGCACCTGAAAAATTAGCAGAAATGTATCCAGGCAGCTTGAATAAATATTGGAAATGCAAAGATAAAGAGGGAATATTTTATCATATGTGGTGGACTTGTGAAAAGGCGAAAATTTTTTGGTACTTAGTACAAACTATGTTACAAGAAATGTTGAAATGTGAGATACCGGTTAGACCAGAGTTATTTCTCCTTAACATGATGGACAATATTCAAGATAAAGGGAAAATGCATATTATTGTATATGTAAATACAGCGGCAAGATTATTGTACGCTCAAAAATGGAAAAAATGAGGAGATTCCAAATAAAATGTTAAACAATTAGTAGAGAAAATATACGAAATTGTAGAAATGGACGTTTTAACAGAAAGGATGAAAGGGGGTGATATAACAAAGATATAAGAATATTGGAGATTGTTTTATGATTGGACAGAAGAAAGGAAATAAAAACTAGGTGCTTATGTATTATGTATAGAAGATTTAGGTTGTAGAAAAATTATGTAAATGAGAATGAGGAACAAGAGTTATTAAGATTTGTATGCATAACCTTTGAGTTGGTAATTGATGAATGAGATTGTATGCAAACAGTAACAAAGTGGAGATGATTAAGCTGCAATCAATGTGTATCTTCTGTGTTGGCCTTTGTATCCCTTTCCTATGTTTTTCCTATTACCTTACCCACACCTATATATATATATTTGGATACCAGATGATGAGAATAAACAGCAAAAGGAACTGCTTTTCTTCTAGGCTTCTTAGAAGAATGTGCTAGTAGTTATTGGAATTGAGATGATAGCCTTGATGAATCCTTGCCTTTCATGTACCTAATGGAGGGGTCTGGATGGAACCCTAATTATATCACGTACCCATCAGTGGCATACATAGGGGTTGCCCCAGGACACCAGGCTGGAAGGACGGCCAAAGTGCCCCCTTTGGTTGCTTTCCACTTATTGCCACTCTGCTCAGCGTCTTCCCTCATCTTCTTTTAAGCGGAGGAGGAGAAGAGCAGTCCTCAGAGGGTCTTCTGGGAGCCAGGGAATCCCAGGCCTTCTGAGAGCCAAAAATGATCACTTCCAGTTTAGAGCCAAAGCCCAGAAATGACTATTTTCGGCCTCCAGAAAGTTGGGAAGGTCATGTTTGTCCAGCCTTCCAAATGCCTCCGGGGGAGGAAGCAGGCACAGGTGCAACACCTCTAGGGGCACTTTGCCAGTGGTGCAGCAATGAACTTCTTGTTTGCTGACACACCAGCCCTGATTGAATTTGGCCGTGAAGTTGCTGAAGGAAGTGAAGGTTGGAGGCCCTTCTTTTGTGTCACTGATGACTTTGCTTACTTTTGAGTAAAGGACTTCCTAAATTATGGCTTTACAGGTTCAAACCTGCTGCACCATCCAGGTATGGCCAATCATGGAAAGTTCCAACAGAAAGGCAGAAGGGCAAGGCTTCTCCTAAGCCAGCTACAGAGCATTGTGCATTTGTGTTTGTGATTGCTCTGTTAACCCAACAGTTTCTACTCAAAGTTTGGTCCATGGGATCTGAGGCCTGCTGACATCCGCCCAATTCAAGGTACCACCTGGGTCATGCTTTCAGAATGGAATGCACTTAGCACCACATCTACCTGCAGACAAATATGTGAATCAGTCAACAGAATAATTCTCCACCTTACCATACTGACTACAGCTCATGCTACCACATGTTACTCTGCTTTCCAGTGCCACTGCAGTGCTTTTCCACATGTTCACACCTCACAGGGTAGGTAGCCACACTTTGGTTGGATTCATTATTATGTAAGCAGTTGCTGGAAGCAGTTTGGCTGAAATGCAGGATAGAAATGAGTGACTGAGAGAGAGAGAGAGTAGAGGGTAGTTTGTCAGACCACAAAGAACATCACTGACCCTCCTCCCCAACTCAACAAAATGGCCAAGCTGGTGTTAAGGATTAAAAGGGGGGAAAGGTACCCAAAATTGTAAAGTGATGACACTAGTACAAACTGTGTACCTGGGAGCAGAGAAATGGCCCTGTCATAACCAGTCTCTGAAGCAAACATGTATGCTGCCTACAATGGAGATGGACCAATCTTGCCTGGCATTAAAATATTTGCTCTGGTGGGGTATTCTGTGACAGTTATTGTTTACAGAAAATAGATCTACTTTGACAAGAAGTGCAGGAGAAGAAATCACCCTAAATCGAGAACCTGCATTTTAGCCCATCGTCTCGGTTGTTGACAAAGAATAGCATCAGCCATCAAACTCCACACTGGGCTGCTGAAAAGCCATTTCCTTCAGGTCTTTCAAACCAAACCTGATAGAATGGCCTGCCCTTGTATGTTTGTTGCTTCTCAAGAGCTGTCTGCTGCCCCAGAAAATGGCCCACTTCCTCACCTGGTTGCCTCAGGTGTCCTCCTGATGGACGACTTCTCTGAAGGACAGAGAAGCAGCAGAAAGTGCCTTCAAATCCCTCAGGCAGTCACCTTGTTGCTTCCCTGACTGTCAAAACGTCCGAGCAGGATGTTTGCGACAAGGCATTGCTTTTCAAACCGGTGTCACCTCTGCTCCTGACTCAGCAGACTTCGAGCTGTGTTTGTTCAGGAGGCAAAACGTCCTCTCCGAATTCCTGCTCGCTGGGTGACCCAACAGCTGTCTCCAAACACTGGCAAATTACATTAATCATCACAGCCATTCCTTTCAGCTCTGTCAGGAACTGGAGAAGTAGCGATCATGCAGGGCACACTGGGGCAGGAGTTGCATGATTGATACAAGGCCACGGAAAGGAGAACAGCTCTCAGGTTAGGATGGGACAAAGTCAATAGATTTCAACGTGTCAGTCTGTGAATACGAATGCAGCCCTCTCGGTGGCCACCTTTCATTCAGCTGGAGGCCACAGCATCCCAACCTCCTGCCATTCGCTCGCACTCCTGGTTCTGACATGCATAAATCACAACCACACTGTCTTCTCTCTCTATAATTATCTCAGATGCAGTCAGCCCTCTCATCTCAGGCTGGAACTCGGCAAACCTGCTCTGCAAATAGGAAGATGCCGTTTGTATATGTAAACAGTACATTAACATACAAATTGCTTGTTGTTAGCCGTACTGCTCACTGAAATTTAAAAAGATACTTTTGGGGAGTGGAAAATGGCTTCATTTGAAAAGAAGAGATTAATTTTAGACAATTATCCTTCCCTGCTAATTACATATTTATGATTGCATGGGTTTTAATGCATATTTTTCCCAGGCTGCCACAAGCAAAACATCAACTTTTGGACCAAGAATCTAGGGAGAGGGTTAAGGTCACAGCATATTATTGCAGTAAGAAGTCATCTTGCGGAATGAGTGATACTTATGGCATGTGGCCTTTCAATTGCTCCCTTTAAATCTTGGCTTACAAGTTCAGCCAACACTGCTGAACACAACAGCACTACCACAAAAACCCACTTTTGGCAGTTGTTCAGTGGTACAGCAAATGTGTGTTGGATTGAAAGTGGTGCTCATGGTAAAAGCATCACATGAGCACTCTCCCAAATAGGTTCAGCCTGCATTCTTACCACATCCAAGTGGTATGTTGAGTACTGAAGAGTACTGAATACTTACCATTCCTAAGCTGCCCGAGCATCAAAGGTGCAGCAGTAGCCAAACAGCTACTGTTGCATCCTACGGGCACTGTGCAGGGGCCAGAGGCATTTCAAGAGAAGGGAACATCCTTCCCCTGGGTAAGTGCACAGGCCTGCCAATGGGTCTCCTCAAGTCTGTGCCCGCTATTTTGCCGGTGCAGACTTGAGGGCTTCCGTGTTGGGCCATGTGGCCAAACACGAAGGTTAGGACCTGGTGGTGGAGGCCACCTTAGTCCCACCCGCCCCCCTATGCCCAGCTGTATCTTCCCAATGCCCTCCCCGCAGCTCCAAAAGAGCTCACCGCAAGCAGCAGTGTCACTGCCAGCTGGCCTTCACTTCATCATATCTGATGCATTAAAAAGCTCACCCTGCAATGATTGTCTCCACCATGGCCCACATGAATGGCAGCTCACAAGAGTGGGGAAACTGCAAGGTGGAAGCTGGGAAATTTGCCATAGGGTTGCGGCCTGTGGCAAAAGTGACAGTAGACCAGATTTGACTGTGCTCTTAGTCAAATTATCATCTACTGTACAGATTCCTCCGGCATAGAGCATTTTAATTGCTCCTGTTTTTGGCTTGTAGCTCACTCTTTCATCTAAATGGGCTTCTGTTAGGAGTGTTTTGTATGGAGGTCTCAGTGCAGTCCTACAACTCTGTCAACTTTTGAGTCTGACAGGAAAACACGAGAAAATTAACAGAGAAATCCTCTGCATATTTACTGAGCAGTAAGCCCCGTTGAGTCCAACAGAACTTATTTTGCCTGTTCGTATTATAACCTTTTTAAATGAAGTATTTTACAAGCCTATACACAGCTGGAAATAACAGATGGATGTATCCTATAGTGTCAGGATATAAGATTGTTGAGAACCAGATGCATTTTCCTTTGTGTGGAAGTCCTGAAAGAAAAAAACGTGAAAAAGCACATCCTCAGGGGTGTATCCCAACTGTTAATTCAGAGTTTTAGAGCTAAAGAGGAAGTGTGAAAAGTGGCAACTAAAAAAGAGACATGTTGCATTCTGGGCATGGATTGTGCCACACCCTATGTGGGTTTTTCTCAGGATGCAATTCTAACCTGGAGTTAGGCCAGCACAGTTAGGCCAGCAGAGTTTGGCTGGCATAAAGGCCACTGTAAAGCGCATTTGGACCACTCTTTGAATCAGGCATCTCTGAGAGTGGTCCAAACATACTTTAGGGTGGCCCTTGGGCCAACCAAACTTTGCTGGCCTAACTGTGCCAGCCTAACTCCAGGTTAGGATTGCACTCTCAGTCTATCATGGGAACCTGCAAGTAGTGTTCCCTCTAAGCTGTGTGACGATGCAGCTAGCATTGGAGTCCCTTGCAGCTTCCTTCACGGAGCTTGGTAATGATGATAACATCATCAACGAGCACTGCAGAGCTGCTCATGCTGCCTCCCTTAGGGCTCTGTGCAGTCCATGTAATTTTTACAGGAACCATTGCCAGAAAGAATACATTTACCTAAGAACCACCTTGTTCAATCAGGAGAGAAGATCTTTCTTATTTGTCATGTTGGGCAGTTTACAATGGCACCTTCTGCTCTTTACATCATTCCATTGAACATCTCTCTTTGTATGTTATCCCCTGCTAACATTGAGGGTGGCTCATGGGAGGGTGTTTGCTGCCTGCTGCCCAGATATTGACAGAAGGCTATAAACTGCAGTGCATTCTATGTACTGACAATTGTAGGTCTTTCTCCTGCTACTTTTTCCATGCCTTTGCCATTTTCTAACCTCTAATTTTTCTCTGCAGCAATTGCAGGGATATGATCCTAGGATTTTTGTGCTCATTATACCTGTGAAGAGTGGGAGTGGTTGCCCAAGGTTTTTTTCACAGTGAGACCCATAATCGGAATGGAGATCATGGGACATCACTTATTAGATAGGTAGCTAATCCTTTGGGACGGTGCATAACAATATGGCCTTTGAGTGTGTTAAGGGTTTTCATAAAACACATTCTGTACACTTGGGCACTTGAAATGTCAGTAGTGTAGCTGCCAATGTATTTGCTAGATCAGCTCACTAGATACAGCATCTACATACACTTGCACACTGGAAAAGCTACACTGTAGTGAACCTTGATATAAGGAGGCTAATACGAAGTGTGTCAACAGTAGACTCATTTCTCTTGTAAGCTCTCTAGTTTGCCCTGTTCCCATTCACGGCTTGGAGAGCTGTCTGGAAGGCTTTGCTCTCTAAGATGTGAATGGCTCTGAAGGCGAGGGGGAGGGGCCACATTACACAGGAGCTCAGGCTCTTGCACAACTTAGCATTTTGCCACCCTGTAGGAACACCATTGAAGGGACTCTTCCATTGCCCCAAAGGGTCTTCTTGGATCTTTGCACATTTTTGCACATTTTTTGTGGCAAAAGTCCAAGGAGAGTAAGTGAGAGGAAAGGGGAGAGGGGTTAGGATCCTGGTTCATGATGGTGCCCTCAAGTTCTACTCCCTCCCTACTGTCTCCCATCTTCCTCTTCCCAGAAATTCCCCCATTCCTTCCTCTCCCTGTTTCATGCCATCCACCCTTGCTCCTGCGGCCAGTCTGGAGGTAGCCAGCTACGGCAATGGGACTCTGTCATTGCCACTGCTTATGGAAGTGCCCCCAAAATGGTTGCCAGTAGTGCACTGTGTGTACTACCATATGACCATTTATGACAGCAGAACTGTGCTCCGCTGTCATACAGGGCTCTGTTGCTCTAGTTAATATTGGGCTATCAGTCAGTTTTTCACTCAGCCAAGGCTTAACATAACCTGGAGGATAACCAGAGAGGATTTGGCATCTCAATTCATGCTATTTGAACCCCTTAATTCTGATGGCTAAGAACTCTTCTGAAAGTATTTGGTTCACATTAAAAACTGAGCCATCAGTGTGTGTGTGTGTGTGTGTGTGTGTGTGTGTGAGTGAGTGAGTGAATGAGAGAGAGAGGGAGAGAGAGAGAGATAGCTCTGGGTACTGTTTATGGCATAGAGTTGGCATCTAGTGACAAGAAAAGACCTTTCATACTGATGTGCTTAGACATAGAGGATTAAACAGACCACTGTGAAGTCCTGAGGTTCTCTATGATCCTATTAGTATGCCTGAAACATACACATCTTCAGAAGTGACCTAGCACAGATATAGAAATAGACAGATCAGCAGACAAAGATGAACATTAGGCTAAAAGCATTCTCAAAGGCTCTAACTCTCATATTTAGTCAAAACTGATCATGTGATATCACAATTATCCCATACCTTTTGGAATGGTAGTAATGAATTCAAAGATAGGAATGGCAGGGGAATCCAGGGGTATGCACTGTATCAAATGGATTTTATACATTATACAGGCAGTTTCCTCATACCCGCCGGGACTATGTCTCCTGCCCACCCCTGACGCAGATATCAAAACCATGGAACTCTATACTTACTGAGGCACCAAGCACTCCTGTGTCTTCCTTTGCAGCCTGTTATAGAACTCTAGAAGAGGTACGCAAGAAACAGCCATCCAGAACTCTAGAGGAGGAAGACAGCCAGAGTGCTAACAGGAAGAAGGAAGTTGCTTGCTTCCTGTTTGATTTCTCTGAGGGCACAATCCTAACCTGGAGTTAGGCTGGCATAGCTAGGCCAGCAAAGTTTGGCTGGCATAAGGGACATGGTAAAGTATGTTTGGACTCTCACTCTCAGGGTCAGAGAGGTCAGCACACAGAGGTGCGCCATCCTCCCTGACCAAAGAGTGGTCCAAACGCGCTTCACAGTGACCCTTGTGCTGACCAAACTCTGCTGGCCTAACTGTGCAGGCCTAACTCCAGGTTGGTATTGTACTCTTAGGTCGCAATCCTATACTGCATTGGAATGGCGAGGCCGGCCAGCCAATGCCATATCCTAGCGCAGTATAGGTGAGGCTGGAACCTCCACATGGCAAGGGAGTGTGTGCTCCCTTACCGTAGGGGAGGCTCTAGCCTCCCCTATGTGCTCCTCAGATCTTTAGCTCTTTAGCGGGCGCAGATCCAAGGAGACCACGTGGCCCGAATCGGGGCCTCACGGCCTCGCAGACGGGCTTAGGATGTGGCTGTATGGCCACCTCCCAAGCCCGCCCACATACCACCCCAGTCCTGCCCCTGCCCTCCCACCAATCCTTGTGCCGCCTCGGCATGGAGCCTCCCTCGCACCGACTGGGTTTGGTCAGTGCACAAGAGGCTCAGCATGGGCGCAACAGGACTATTGCACCGACGCTGCGCGGTCTATAGGATTGCGCTGCCCATCTCCCTCTTCCCACATTCTGGATGGCTGCTTGTTGCAGTCCTCTTCTAGCATTCTGCAAAGGAAGACACAGGAGTGCTTCGTGCCACAGTAAAGGAAGGCAAAAGTGTCATGGGTGCAGAGGGAGAACCTGGATAAATGAATTCATGGATATGGGATCTATGGGAAGCTTATACTGTATATTAATAGTAAAATTCAAAGCACAGTTATACAATATGAAGTTCATAAGGCTTTCAGCAGTCAGAGAAATGGGCTTCTTCACTTAGCATTGCTCCCAAACTTTATCTATGTCAGATTTGCTATGTGTAAAGCCCCAGTTTAATACTTAAAGGATATCAGAAGCCAGAGATTGACATTTGCCTAAGATCCTTGAGAGCGTTGCCAGAAAGCTTTAAAAATACCAGGCTGATTCCCAGATCATTTATTCCTTCCCAGTTGCTGCCTCTTTGCCTTTAATACACATTACATATCGCCATTCACATTAGTGTGTATAATGCATTCTTTCGTCTGTAGGGTACAATCTGCTTTATAAAAACACAAAAGCAATATCGCGAAGCAAACAGAACAAAGCAAAACAGGACTATCAACTGTGCCCAGAAGTCATCATAGACTGTGTATGCACAGCAAGCATTGTCAGCCTGTGTTCATGGAGCCTCTGAAACCCATTTGCACCAACTCTGATTGCATCTGTCACCTGGCCAAGGCCTGACTGTGCCTGGCATAAGGATTTGGAGAGGTGGTAGTAGTGCTGCATCTGGCTGCGCCATGCCATGTCTTCCCTGCCCCTGGGATGCTGCTGTGTGCTAACATTGGAATAGGAGGGGAGTGCGATAGGAGCAAACCAGAGAGGTAAGTGCACCTGTCTACTCTGCTCCCAAGGTACATAAAAATGAGTGGCTCATAACGGGCATTTTATACAGCTGAAACAGCCGCTCTGCCCTCCTAGACATCTATCTTGGTTCTCCTCCTTTCTTCCCTCTCAAGCTATGGGTGCAAAGGGATAGTTGATATTCCATGACTTCTATGCCGTACTTTTGAAGTTTACAGCCCAATCCTAACTAAACTAAATCCAGCTGATGCAGCTGCACCAATAGGGCATATGCTGCATCCTGCAGAGGGAGCAGTCCCAGAGGTCTCCACTTAGTAAGGGAACTTTTGTTCCTTACCTTGGGGTAAGCCTCTATGGCTCAAATGGGTTTCCTCAGATCTCTGCCAGTCATTTTGCCAGTGCAGAATTAGGGAGTTTATGCAAGAGGGAACCGGGGAAGGAACAGGCATTGGTTCCTGGCTGGTGCAGCTGAGATCTATCCTCTCCTCCATGCCACCTCCCACCTGTCCAGAAATTCAGCCTCCCCACCCTATTCTGCCCCCCCCGACCATGGCCCACTTCCTGCAGAGGCTTACCCACCTCAGCACTGGTTGCTCTCCACCACAGTGTTCTGGGGCTGCTGCCACCATTTGCAGAAGGGTCCCTGAAACGGCCACGAGCATCTCACTGTTTACAATGTGAAGGCATGTACACTGCTTTTCACACTTTTACAATGTCACATTCAGAACAGGGCAGTCAGTTTGCTCATTTGATTACTGCCCTTCCAAGCTCTGTTAGTCTTATCTCAGCACACCTTTCAGCCTCACTCTTAAGCTAACAAGTCCTGCATTGCCAAGAAACTAGCATGTGGATCTGGATTTTACATGTTGCATTCCAGACACTGACACTTCGGGATCTTGCACTCAAGGACCTGGTACAATGTATCTATCTAACCTTTTGGCGTATTCAGTCCCCCATGCATTATCTATGGCCATGTGTATGGGCCCCTCTCTTGTCTGCACACCCACAGCAAAGAGGCTCATCAGTTGCCCCTCAGCAGGAGCCTCCATTAATCACTGCAGGTGCATATGCGCTTTCTGCTAATTCCTCTCTGCCTTCTCATTGGGACTCTATTGCAAAACTGGCAGCCACCAGCAGATATCTTAGGCAATTAATTAAGATGTCATTTATGGGCCCATTGGGTGACCTTAATTAAACTGTAAAATGGTGAACACTAATAAGAAAGATGATATCCCCGTAGGTGGCAAATCAAGTGTATTAACCTCCCAGTAAGGAAGCTTGGCTTCATTTGATAGAGGGTCTGAGGAGCAACCAAAGCAGTGGAGTAGCGCTGTTCATTGCCTCCTCCCACTACTGAAAGCAGAGGGGATGATGCTTTGTTGAAGATAAGCTATTGCTAATGTGTGTGGTTGGAATCTCCCACAAGCCAACACTGGGCTATTCATAGCTCCAATTCATGGAGATGTATGGCTCCTACATTGCACCAAGTCATCATGGCCATGACACTTGACATAATTTGAACTTCTAATTTTCAGTACTTTCTATCTCTCCCAAACAATTCTGGGGAAAAAATGGCACTATAATGAGCACACAACACAAATAAACACCCATATTTTATTGATATGCACCTTGCAGAATGCAGTACATGGTTTATTCTAGAGATGGCTTCTGTCCAATATGTTTATCACTTTGAGATATTAGCTCACCTGGACATCTGCCAGGACTACAGAGGGGCAGCCCAATCCAGCGGCATTCCTAGGAGGAAACGCTATGTTTTCCCGGCTCCTGAACACCTGTGTGAAGCGGCCCCTCCCCTTCTGAGCCATTCATTACTATGAAAGCAAAGCAAAGACTGTGAGGTGTCTCCTTTCAGCCAATCCTTTTAGGCATTCAGGAGCCTGAAAAACCTAGTGTTGGTTGTTCCCCCAGGAACGCCCCTGGCCCAATCCTAACTAAGGGCCCAATCCTGTGGGCCTCACCGCCAGTAGTTCCTGCATACCACTGGCTATGGGTTTCATAAACATGCCGTATTGCACGTTTACAGCACCTGGACAGAAGGTCCAGCCCATGCTGGGGCCACACCAATCAGTTCCCCACACCAGCACAGGTGATAAGGTTGGATGGTGCTCTAGCAGTGCCAGTCAGTGATAAGGCCCATTAGAGTGGGGGGAGGGGATGGTGTGGAACTTGGCAGGGGAGGAGAGGAGCA
Organism: Lerista edwardsae; assembly: GCA_029204185.1. Classification (NCBI taxonomy): domain Eukaryota; kingdom Metazoa; phylum Chordata; class Lepidosauria; order Squamata; family Scincidae; genus Lerista; species Lerista edwardsae. The sequence goes on from JAJKFI010000078.1 coordinate 1,840,362, forward strand.
GGGCCGGCCGGGGGGTGGCTTCCACTGCAGGATCCTCAACGCACACGTCAGACTGGGCAAATTGACACAGGGCTCCTCCAGCCTCCATCAGCAAAATAGCTGGTGAAGACTCGAGCAGTGCCACAGTGGGACTTGCGGCTTTCCTCGAGGGAAGGGGATGAATGTCCCCTTCCCCAAGATGACCCCAGCAGCTGCCACAGATCCTGCAGGATGCAGATCCCGCAGGATGCTCCTACAGGAGCCAGGCAGCTCAGGCTGTCAATGCAGTGTCAACACAGTGATGCAGCGGTGCAAGCAGGGCTTCTGTTGTATCCCACAAGGGATTTTTGGTCACTGGAGGCCTCTTTGGGTAAAGGTTAGTTTCCTTGCCCCAGAGTAGCCCTCAGCAGCTGGGGCGGGTTAACCCAGACCTAAGCCAGCTTGAAGCAAGTCCAAGTTGATCCATGTAGGCAGATCAGGCCCAGGAAGGGAGTTAGGATCCAGCCACTGAACCTGCCTCCTCTTGAGCCTGACCTGACTATCTTCCCACCTCTGTCACCACCCCATTCTGGACTGTGTGTGAAAATGGATGAGTGTCATAACGTCAGGAGCACAGCAGTTTGCATGCTATGCTATGGGCTACTAGGTGTTTGTTCATTTGTTAGGGAGATTGCTTGCCAATGATGGTTGCTTAATGCTCCTCAGTGGGAACTTATGGTGATAGTTGGCAATTGCTCTGAGCATTCTGAATGGATCAGCCCATCAGAGCTTGAGGATACAAGACCAACACTGTGCTCTCAGTGAAAGGATGGTGTAATATGTTTGAGTGTGTAAAAACTAGCAGATGGGGGTTCAGAACAGAGTGAGATCAAATGGGAAGGGGAGAGAGAGGGGGGGTGGAGGAGGATTCACAGAAAATTGAAAATAACTTTTTTTATAGGGCCTTTCCCTGACAGATCTGCTGCTTGCACATATTGTTCACCTCAGTGGTGTTATTCTACCGGAACGCTGGGCGGGACATCCGGGTGATCGACAGCCCGCCTGTCATGTTCCACAGCGTTACGCCATTTGCGTAACGTACGCAAGCGGCGTAATTGGTTATGCAAATGGCGTAACACTGCGGAACGCGACGGGCGGGCTGTCAATCACCCGGATGTTCCGCCCAGTGTTCCGATAGAATAACACCACTGGTTCACCTCCACTTATGCTTTACTTGTGTATTTCGAACAGTGCAATCCTATGTACTCAAAAGTAACTCCCATTTCATTCAATGGGACTTACTCTCGGGTAAGTGTGTATAGGATTGCAGCCTAAGTACAGCAAATATTATAAAAACACTGTAAGTCTCCAAATATTCCTCCTTCAAAGGAAACCAAACCCACATTTAACTGCTGTACTGCTAACACATCTTACCCCGCTGCAAAGTGGCAACTATACTACAATATCTTTGGACAGCCCCTTTTCTTGATACTTGTTCCCTGTTCACATCTACCATATGAAAATGTATTCATGAAGCACGAGCAGCATACAACACAGCGCCTACCTGGTGGATTACATGCTGTAAGTTGGAAAGGATAGTTTAAAAAAAGAAAACAAACACGCAACGTTGGGATTTGTCCCAAAAAAGTGAAGATTTTCTTTATTGGGGCATGGTTGGAAAAAGAAATGCAGGCTTGAAGGAATGGGGAGATGATTTTTTAGCATCACCAGGAGACAGACTCATCAGCAGGCGGTTCTTCCCGCTATTGAACCCAAGGAGCATAACGGAGCGGCTGATAACTACTGCTCACCTCATGGCTACTGAAGAGCACATCCCTGGACCACTTCCCAGAGTATCAGACACTTGAAGCAAAATCAAGATTGATTCTGCTTCTCTTGCCAAGGCTCTCCTCCTCTTTCAATTTATTTGGACCTCTTCAGAGACTCTTGCTGAGAAATGCATCAATGCTACATATTGTGGATTCTCTTTGTATTTTTACCAATACTCTGGGGCCAAATTCATGACTAGACTCAGGGCGCAATCCTAAACTGAGTTAGGCCAGCATAAACTAAGCCAGCAAAGTTTGGCAAGCACAAGGGCCACCGTAAAGTATGTTTGGACCACTCTCAGAGTCAGAGAGTCCAGCACACAGAGGTGAGCCATTCTTCCTGACTCCGAGAGTAGTCCAAATATGCTTTATGGTGGCCCTTGTCCTGGCCAAACCTGGACCTTGAATAATAAATTCCTGCTGAACCCACTTGCCTTGAGGGACCAAGTACCCCTGCACCAAACATATCTTCTTTCCCAAAGATTCTGCTTGCTAGGATGGAAAAGCTCGTACTTTAAGGATTTCTATCCCCTATCCTCAACCAATATTGTGATGCCTGGGAGGGAACGTCAGGGCCTGAAAAGATAAGGAGCATCAACTTGGAGCTGGGCCACAAAACAAGAGTCTCACTGGGAGCTTTCCAGGGTGCTGAAATGCCTCGATATGCCATCCTGTTGCCTCAGGAGCCTCTTGATCAGGAACAAAGCACAACAGTATGCACACAATCGATCCTACATTCTTGCAGGATCCAGTCTCCAATTTCACATTGTACATGCATCCATTGTAAGTTATTCACATGAAATCATGTACATTCATACAGACATCTACCAACATATAGTTCAGTTCTTTATTGTTACGGTCAAAGACCGAATTCCTTGATAAAATAATGCTTTAGGTAGTGTTCCTAACGCTACTTTTATATGATGCAGTATTTCTCATGTACACTTGAACCACTGTATTTTATGGGTAGTTGTTCCATATTTATGTTTTATTTTATACACTGGATATTTCTGGTCTTTGACCGTAACAATAAAGAACTGAACTGAATTGAACTGTACCAACATATACAACATGTGACTAGCCTGGGGGGGTGGGTAAAGATAAAAGTGATAATTCCATTATTTTGTAAAATACCTGACTTGAGAAATACCTTGAATAAGCAAAAAACAACAATGTGGCACCTTAAAGACTATCGTGGCAGAAGCTTTCATGGACTAGCACCCACTTCATCAGATCTATGAAGTGTTATTCTCAGTTAGTGGGTATACATGGTTATGGAGGAAAACAATTGTAAGCAGTGAAGTTTAATGACCCTGAAATGAAACAGATACAGTCTGCTTGAGGACAATTATGCTATAGGGTCCCATGGTGTTCTGTTCTGCCCCCATGCTGGTTAACATCTACAGGAAACAGCCATATGATGTTATCTGGAAACCTGAGGTAAGATGTAATCAGTACATTGATGGCAACCCAGCTTTACTTCTCAATTTTATCAAATTCTGTTAAGTTGTGAGAGTGCTTAATGATGTCCAGTAATGGACTATATGAGAACCTACAAACCAATGTTCAGTTGAGAGAACTGGAGCAGAGGCCCTGTTAGTGCATTCTTTGACTGACCTGGGAATAGTTTCCCAGAAGGACTACAGCCCAAGGGTTTATTAGTTCTGTACATTAGAGGTTATGTAGCACTAAACACTTTTCACCCACTTGGGTTACTATATTAGCAGCAGCAGCAGCAGCAGCCCCTCTTTGGACATAGATAGGGGTGCTTATTTTTTGTTAAAAACACAGAATATTGCACTTTTGTGTGAAAATATCTACATAAGAACATAAGAAGAGCCCTGCCGGATCAGGCCAAAGGCCCATCTAGTCCAGCTTCCTGTATCTCACAGTGGCCCACCAGGTGCCTAAGGGAGCTCAGTAGGCAACAAGATGCTTGCATCCTGTTACCACTCCCTTGCACCTGGCATTCTGAAGTAGCCTACTATTAATGTAAGAAGGTTGCACCACCCATCATGGCATATAGCCCTTGATGGACTTTTCCTACAGAAATCTGTCTAGTCCCCTTTGAAGGTATCTAGGACAGATGCCATCGCTACCTCCTGTGGCAAGGAGTTCCATAGCTTAATTACCCGCTGGGTAAAAAAGTATTTCTTTTTATCTGTTTTAACTCTCCTAACACTCAATTTCAGTGGATGTCCCCTGGTTCTGGTATTGTGAGAGAGGGAAAAGAACATCCATCTATCGACTCTATCCCTCCCGTGCATGATTTTGTATGTCTCAATCATGTCTCCCCTCAGGTGCCTTTTTTCCAGACTGAAGAGCCCCAAACGTTGCAGTCTTTCTTCATAAGAGAGGTGCCCCAGCCCCGTAATAGTTTTTGTCGCTCTCTTCTGCACCTTTTCCAGCTCAACTATGTTTTTTTTTTGAGGTGGTGACCAGAACTGTACACAATACTTACCATCGATTTGTACAATGACATGATAATATTGGCTGTTTTATTAACCCCTTTTTTAATTACCGCAAGCATGGAATTGGCCTTCTTAATTACAGCCGCACACTGGGTCGACACTTTCATCGAGTTGTCCACCAGCACCCCAAGATCTCTCTCCTGAGCGGTCACAGACAACTCAGAACCCATTAGCTTACATGTGAAGTGTTTATTTTTTGCCCCAATGTGCATCACTTTACACTTGTCTACATTAAAACGCATCTGCCACTTTGCTGCCCATTCCCCTGACTTGAAGAGAGCCTTCTGGAGCTCTTCACAAAGTTTTGTGTCATCCGCAAACTTGGCCACCTCACTACTTATGCCTGTTTCCAGGACATTTATGAGCAAGTTGAAAAGCACTGGCCCCAAGACAGATCCTTGGGGCACTCGCTTTTCACCTCTCTCCATTGTGAAAATTGCCCATTGACCCCCACTCTCTGTTTCCTGGCCCTCAACCAATTCTGAATCCATAAGAGGACCTGCCCTCTTATTCTCTGACTGTGAAGTTTCCTCAGCAACCTTTGCTGGGGGACTGTGTCAAATGCTTTCTGATATCCACAGTTCTCCCACATCTATGTGCCTGTTGACTTTTCAAAGAATTCTAAAAGGTTTGTGAGGCATGACTTACCCTTACAGAAGCCATGCCGACTTTCCTTCAGCAATACTTGTTCCTCGATGTGTTTTAGGATTTTATCTTTGATGAGGCTTTCCACCATCTTACCCGGAACGGCCTGTAGTTTCCAGGGTCCCCCCTCCTCTTTTTTTTAAAGATTGGTGTGACATTGGCTATCTGAATAAAAACACAAAACACCACATTTTGGTGCTTAAGATATTTTCCAAACATTAAAATAGATTACTTTTCCAATTAGAAATAATACTGTGGCTGCATCTGCAGACATTATATCACCTATATCACCTACTTAGTACACTTTAAAAGCATTTAAAATTACTAAAAATAAGAACTTGGAATGAGAACTTAGAATAAAAACACATAACACCACTTTCTGCCTTTTAAGCAAATTAATTTCAAATTATGAAATTGCAAAAGGTAAACACCATTTTCAAACAACCTGAGACATATACAGTATCATCAGACCACAATCATCCACATTCTGTTAATGTTCTGTTCAGGCTGCTATATGTGCTGTATGTGGGGCTGCATTTGAAGACTGTTTGGAAAGCACAGTTAGTTCAAAATGCAGCAGCTAGACTGGGTATATGGATCACAGATTGCCAGTCTTGAAACAACCACACTTGCCTTCCAGTCTGTTTCTGAGCACAGTTCAAAGGACTGGTTTTAATCTTTGAAGCTACTAAATAGCATGGACCCCAGGTGCCTGCCTCAAAAACAGGTATCTTGATTGAACCTGCCTCCAAATCAGTTTTCTGCAGGGGCCCACTTTCAGATTCCCCATTTTCAGAAGTGAGGTAGTTGGTGACCAGAGACCCAAGAAAATCAGTGCTGTTCTGATTTTGGAAAGTCCTTAGGCCTCAGAACCTATACACAATTTCTTGAGAATAAATCCCATTGAACTCAATACGGCTTACTTCTGAGTAGATCGAGAAGTAGGGTGGTTCACCTGGCACTAAGTCTGCATTTTCCCAGCATCCAATAAGAATCTTTTTATTTAATTTGCTCAGAGCTTTTCAATCTCATTTCAAGTGCTATTTTATCACTGCCTGATTATTTTGCTCGGCTTTTATTGTTTTATTAATTTTACTGATTTTATATAAGCCACTCCAGGGATTGAAGAGCAGGGCAAAATCTTCAAAATGTATAAGCACAGAATCTCCGCTATTATGATGAATGTTTTATGAAAACTGTATTTGCAGCGACAGCCCTGCACGTTGAAGCAAATGTGAGTGAGGACGCAATCCTAACCTGAAGTTAGGCTGGCACAGTTAGGCCAGCAAATTTTGGCCAGCAGAAGGGACGCTGTAAAGAATGTTAGATCACATTGGTCAGACAGGCGAGCACACAGACGTGCACCATCTTCTCTGACTCCAAGAGTGATCCAAATGCGCTTTATGGTAGCCCTTGTGCCAGCCAAATTTTGCTGGCCTAACTCCAGTTTAGCATTATACCCTGAGTTACACACTTGGCCACAACTCCCTTTAAACTTTCTGTAGGCAAGGGAAATATTGAGAATGTCAGCTCTCACTTTACCTAAACTTGCAAAAAAAAAAAAAAGACAGCTCTCTCTACCAAATATGGTCATTTATTTGACCATCACGGAGTGAGGAGAATCTCTGAAATGTTTGGAACTTCTAGCTGTGTGGCTTGCCCACACCAATGTCTGATTTGTATGTTTCAGGAGCAGCTCCCTACCTGGAGTGAGTGGGGAACAGAAGACTGTCCTAAGAGGCCATTAGAAGTGTCTTGCAAACAGACAGTGAGGATGGCAGGCTGGATATATGACTCGCAACACTGTTCTGTTTGTCTCTGTTTTCCCCTTAAATCACATACACTGTTGCACTAAACATGCATTCCAGATCCCCACGAGGCAAGTGAGATGTCAAGGGAACAGCAATCAGCGCACCAATTAAAACTGGCACAAACAAACATTAAAGACTAGAGACGAAACCCACCGCGGAGTCCCCTGGCAGCTGCATTAATAACTGAGACTTCGTACATATTTCTTCTTTCCCTCCCTTTTCCTTGACACTCATACGCTAATGTGTCGGAGAAACCGCAGATTTGAACACTCCCAGTTTGGTATTAAATGGATGTAGATCAAAGGGTGGGGGCCCCGGGAGAGAAGGACATCCAACATTGTAAAGTACTTTTCAAAAACAGAAGATGTACTCTATTGATAGATCATGAATTGAATTTGTTATTCATGAAGAGACCTTGAATTCATGAATACACCCACAATAGAAAAGCTACCGTATATGGTGTCAGATGTTAGCCCTCTTCAGACCTTTGCTATCCGGGGAGAGTGAACACATGAGGATCCTCTGAGATTGTGCCATGTAGCCCTGTCAATTATGCATGGGATGTAACCCTGACCCCACCCTCTGCACATTTATGGTTATATGCAGAGAATCCCCCCCCCCCAGACTGCCACCCCAGAATGGCAGGGATTAGAGAAGAATAAAGTCTAACTCAGTATATAAGTTAGTTAAGTATATAAGTATATACTTAAGTATATAGTATAAGTATATAAGTATAAGTATATAGTATAAGTATATAAGTTAGCCTTTCCAAGAAAAGATGGACAAGTGGAGTTTGTGTTCCAAGGAAAGCTCAGCTCCAGTGCTGGAGGACAAGAAGATAGTTGGGTTGAGAGTGACTAGTTTAGAGCGCAACCCTAAACTGGAGTTAGGCTGGCATAAGCTAGACCAGCAAAGTTTGGCCAGCACAAGGGCCACCATAAAGTGTATTTGGACTACTCTTGGAGTTCGGAAGGATGGCTCATGTCTGTGTACTGGCCTCTCTGACTCCGAAAGTGGTCCAAACATACTCTACGGTGTCCCTTATGCAGGCCAAACTTTGCTGGCTTAGCTTATGCCGGCCTAACTCAGTTTAGGATTGCGCCCCTAATCAAAGCCACTTTGGCTAGAGGTGTTTGAAAACGGTGTTATTTTACTCAGTCCATTGTTTTCCGTATGACTTAGGGCCCAATCCAGCACTGATGCAGCTGTGCCAATGTGGGGGTGGGGGGAGTCACAAAGACCTTCCCAAAGTAAAGGAGCATTTGTTCCCTTACCTTGGGGATGCATTACAGCTGCATCAGTGCTAGAAAGTTGGATAAAATTGGGCCCTGAGGCTGTAATCCTAACATACTCACTGGAAACAAACACCACTACTTGACCCCTATCCCAGCTGGGCTTCATAGCAGCAGAACAGTGGCTTCACTGTTGTGAATAGCCCCACGGTGGTGCACACAGAAAGCTACCAGTGGCCATTCCAGAACCACCACTGCAAATGCCAGTGGTATCAGAGACCTGCTGTTGCAGCCAGATACCAACAGAAGCTCAGGTAAACCTACTCAGAGGACAGGCGGTGGGAAGAATAGGATGGGGAGGGGGAAGAATGGGGGAGTGTCTGAAAAGAGAAGGGGTGGGTGGGAGGTAGAACAGGGATGGAGGGGGTGGAGCCCAGTGGCACTGGTGTCTGCCAGAATCCTACCCTCACTCTGTCTCCATTACTGTCCTTGGTTCTGCACCAGCAAACTAGCTGATGCAGATTCGAGGAAACCCATTGGTCCCGTTGGTTTGCAGAGGCTTACCCAAGGCAAGGGATTTCTGAACTGCTCCCCCTGGATGCAGTGTATGCATTGGCTGTATGTGTGTGTGTGTGTGGGGGGGGGACTTAGTTAGGATTGGACAGCTCATAATTCTCATAGCTGAGCTGGGTTTCAAGCCAGGGCTCTACAATATAGGTCCAGCTACAGCCACTGCACCCTTCCAAGAAGGAGTTAACTGCTCATTAATAACATTTCAGATTCTTGTTGAAGGGAAGATGTAAGTGACTCAGCTCCAGCTACCGAAAACTCCAACTTTGGAAGAGAAAATGTATGCCTGCAGGGCTTTCTCCTCTTTGCCTAGCTGAAATAGTGTAAAATGGAAACATTTTAAAGTGCAGAGGCCATTATGATTCACTCCATGACCTCCTGCATTGCAGGAGCCAAGGAAATTCACCCAGTTACCCCTGCATCAAACCAAATACTTCTAAAACACCCAGGGAATGTCCTTTTCCAATGATATATAGTCTAACTTTAAAAGGTTTCCTATGGGAGGATAACCTTCGCTCTGCCGGCAAGACCTACCAGTGCTCACAGGTGTACCACACATGCAGATTTTAAGTGAGATTAACTGAAGGCTTTGCTTTTTATCAATACATGGGCTCTATTTTTGCAGGAGCCCAAAATTCAAAGCCCGTTAACACTTGATATACAGACTTCCTTCATCCTGTACTTCTGATTATGAGACTATGGGGGACCATTCAGACTACATGTACTGATATATTCCCAGTAAAGTCAGAGTAAGTGATCTATGAATTGTTCCCTGTATGATTCAAATTCCTTAGGGGTATTTTTTTGGGGGGGGGGCACAAATTCCTCTTCCACTCAAATAGAAAGTACTAGTTCAAGAAATTGGAAGCAAACCTTCACCAGACTGCAATACATGGCTATTGGATCTATTGCTCAGCTTGCATGCCATCCTCATTAAGATTTTGCACTGCAATGGAGGGTTTAGGCAGAGCGACATGCTATGGGGGTGGGGGAAATCCAACAAGGTTTCCAACATCATCATTCCCTCTTAATGCTAACAAATGCAATACAAAAATTAATGCAATACAAAATGCAATACAAAAAATGCAATACAAAAATTGTTTATGTTAAACGGATGTTTCTTAAACAATTCCAAGGCACAGATTCCAGTGGCAATTTTGGATTGTTTTTTGCATCATCAAAACTTTAGATTTCATGTATTTAGCCCAGTGATTTTCAACCCGTGTGCCATGGCATGTTGATGTGCCACGAATGGTCGGCAGGTGTGCTGCAGGAGTTTGGGGGAATGCCATTTATTAATAGGGCCATTGGCATGTGAGATCCCCCCCAGCAGCAGCATGGTGTGTCTTGTCAATTGTCAAAAACTGACGGTGCGCCTTGACAATTTGAGCACCTTGTTAGCGTGCCATGAGATGAAAAAGGTTGAAAATGTTTTTGTTTAGCCTCACGCATTGTAATGCACATCATATTATTCAACTGCATTGTATCACTTGTGACTAAACGTTTGATGCTATGCCAGGAATTATTAAATCCTCGTGCCAAAAATTAATAGAGAAACATCAAAGTAAGCAGATAACTGCAAAATTATTCCAATTTGTTTACACAGTGTGGTAACACACAAGACGAAATTGGTGGTTGGGAAAGGCCCCTTAACTTTTCTTCCACCTACCAATTGTCCCCTACAAGTCCAAGTCTGATCAGTCAGGATGGGTAACCACCATACATACTGTGGCGTTCCATGGTCGAAGAAAGGCAGGATTAATGTAATAATAATAACATTTGTGTAGGACTTTCTGAATGTGCCAAGCAATTAGCATGCATTCTCTCGATATTGTTTTTTACAACACCCCTGTAAGGTAAACAGCTGTCCAACCTTATCTTTGGCCGGCCTGTGGGGTGTAGCTGTGCTAATGCACCCTCTACTGCATTCCATTGGCTGGCTGGGGAACAGGCAGTAGCATAGAGGTAAGTAAAGACATTATTTACTTTCCTCCTCCACTGCTTTCTGGTCCTCAATGGGCCTACCTGAATCTATGCAAACAATTTGGCTGGATTAATTGGGTAGGTTCAAGGAGTATGCTGGGCCTCGGCTGGGGGCTCTGAATCTTATGGATGTCATTGCCACCATGATCCACCCAGATTGGCTCCTGCCCCCAATCTGCCCTCAATCTCCAGTTTCTGCCAACATACCTGGCATAGCGGAGGATCTTCAGGCTGCTATAACCCAGCCTCCCAGCCTTTGCCCTGGCTGTCCACTTCCCAGTTCTGTTGCTATGCCAGTGGCCTCAGGGGTGAGATGGGAGATTATATGATCTAATCACATATCCCATGCATAGGAATGGGCCATAGGAATTATCATCCCCACACTGCAGCTAAATTGCTGTGGTTAAGATGGAATGGCTTGCCCAAGGCCAGCAAGTAAGTTCCAAGCATACTTTACGGTGGTCTTTTTCAACCAAACTTTGCTGGCCGAACTGTGCCAGCCTAACTCCAGGTTAGGATTGGGCTTTCAGTCGTGGTTCACTTGTCTTCATGAAGGTGGAACTAGGAGGACTGGTTTCTTGCAGTATATTTCCAATGATAGCCATCAGGATCTCTATACCCTTACTGCTGCTATTCTGCATACCGCAGTTTTTTTTATTTTTTGCAAATTAATCCTTTTTTAGAAGAAACATTATTGCCTTCGCAAGGATAAGGACAAGCATTAAGGGTAAGGAACTTTAGGTTGTCACTGTGTGGTTGTCACCCAGTTGTCACTGTGTGGCTCATCCCCTTCTTTGAAATGTTCTCTGTCCTCAGCCTGGCTTTACAGTTCCTTCTCATTTGGCACAAGGCCCATGTTTTAGGATTGTTTCATTAATGCTGCAGTTACTCCACCAAAGTAGTTAAAATATTCATTACTAGTCTTGTCACCTTTAAAATTCTGCTCTCCCTGTGTACTGTCAATAATTGTTCACTGCAGGCAGAGAACTTTAGAATGTCAATACCCCCGGAAAAAAAAACCTCAAATGAAAAAAGGTGCTAAAAGGAAAAAAAAGTCAATCAAAAGTTGCCAAAATAGCTCATGTTGGAATGAATTTCCAGTTGGGTGCATTTTAAGCAGAAAAATTATTAGCACACACATCTAGAGCAAGTACATTATAAAGAATGCTGTAGTAAGAACAAATTAATATATATGTATATTACTAGACGTATGAAATTGTAAATAAAAACACTGAGCAACGGGGCAGAAATAATTCCAAATGGATGAAAAAAATCCCTCCTCACTGCTTTTGTAAATCCCATCCAGCTCTGGTTTGTCTGCTCATTACAGCTACTATCCATGGTGATAATGCTGTTGTGTCCTCTTTAGAACATGTTGCTTTGCTGTCCTGTGGAGCACTGAAATAGCATGATGATCCATGTGGATAAAGCACATTCAGAAAAATAGCTCAAATCGTACTTGAAAGATCTTCCAAAACCATAGAATACCGTAATTCCAATGTGGCCATCTGATACAAAATATGTGCTGACCTATGGAAGCTTCTAGAACTCATGGTTTTGGGAGAGACCTTGTGGGGGGGGGATAGATTTCTTTAATGGAATAGTAAACCAACTGCATTGTAAAGTGAACTAGCATTTATCTTCATTACATTTGTATACCACCCTCCCTCCAAGCATGTGCTGTCCTTACAGCAACCTGGTGAGGTAGTTTAGGCTAGAAGAAGGTGGCTGGCCCAAGGTCACCAGGAAGCTTCATGGCTGAGCAAGGATTTGAACCTGGATCTTCCAGGTCAAAGTCCAACTTCCAAACCACTACACCATCCAGGGTCTCCACTTCCCACTATACCCACTTTCACATCAGCATCATTCTGCTCCAGAGTGCTGGGGAATCACAATCCTTCCCTGCTGCCCAACAATATGTGCTGTGCAGATTGAGATGCGGTTGTCAGGTCCAACGAAGATATAAAATTATGCCCCAATCTTCTCTCCATTTTGAACTCTCCATTGGCATACTTGTGTCGAAGCTCTGTGGGTGCGGCATTGCTCCACCTTTGTGCCAATGGCCATGATGCATCCATCAGGTGGACTTCAATGCCGGCGGGGCCATCATTGCACCAATGTACATGGATATATGCTAGCACAGTGCTCTTCAAACTCTGGGTCAGGACCCACTTGGTGGATCGTGAACCTGATGTTAGGTGGGTCGCGGAAAACTGGGAGCAGCCATCTTGGAACCTGCAAACCTTACTCTTACTATATTCTTTTTGTATTAACAGTTGTATTAACATGATGATGTCACCGCCCACTACTTCCAGGAGGCTCATTTTGGGCACTTCAGTGGCTGGGGCAGGTGGGAGGGCCCAAGGTAAAGCTGCTCTGCTCGCCCCACTGACCTACAATCCTTAGAGAGCCTGATTGTGGATTGTTGCAGCAGGCAATATGCTTGCTGCCCTGGTGCGGGGACCCCCAAAGCGCAGGGCCCAATGTGGTGACGTTAGTCACATTGGCTTAAAGCCAGCCCCACTGCCTGTGTCCCTAACTAGTTTGTGCAGATGATCTTTAGCTTTGTACTCAGAGAAAACCCCAGGAATGAAAGTGAAACCATTCAAGTATAAGAGATTTAAATACTGCAGCTATTCGCTATTTTCAATTGTGTATTTTCATTTGATTGGCTTTTTTTAAATCTCTTGCCAGCTTCCTCCAGCATCTCTACCATACAATTTTGCTAAATGTGGAGCTACCTCAGAGAGTCTAAAGATTAGGGCTAAATCTTTCCTATTTTTTATTCGCTTCTTGTTCCTCCCCTTCAGTTGCGACTCCCTGTCTTCCCTGCCTCTACGAGCTCCTTCCTTGCCTAGAGTGCTTACCACTAATTTTTAATTTCTTAGAAATCCTGAGCCTCAATAGCAGAATACATTATGCAAAATAGCAAATATATTCACTTTTGCATGAGTCCTTCTGGAAGGATTTGGGCATTTGTTTGTTTTTGTTTGGGGGAAGGAAGGAGGAGGATTGTGCCAAGAATCCACATGGCTCTGAACATCTCTAACTATGAAGCCCGAAAGCACAATTCAATAAACTTGGGAACTGATATGTACACACAGCTCAAATGACTAAGAGTGTTCTTCAGCCTGTGGGTTGGGACCCCAATGGGGTCATGAAGCCTCATTTTGGGTGGGTTGCAGCAACCTTTCAAAGCCAGTACAAGACAGGGCTTGGATCCAGGAATGGTACTGCCTTATCAAAATGAAGTTATCATTATAATCCAGCCCAGCCTCTTCTCCTCATCTTTCCCTGCAGCTCCTAAGGGCTGGTTAGGCTGCTACCTCACAGGGTTGTTGTGTAGACACAAGAGGTAGGGAGAAATGGGGCAGGCTGGGAGAAATGGGGCAGGCTGGGAGAAATGGGGCAGGCTGGGGCAGGGAGTGGGCAATAATGGGGGCAGATCAAGTTCCGGTAGGGGGTCGGGATTGGTGTTGGGTCCCCTGTCTCATAGTTCAGTTATTTATTTCTTGGAGTCATGGCACAACAAAGGTTGAAGAACCACTGAATAAGAACATCCTGGCCACTTGCATGATAGGTGGCTTTTGCTTCACATATGGGGATTATGTATCCTCACACCACACCCCATTCCTACATGTTTGGATCATTCCCTGGTGCACAGAAGGCAAGTGGAAAGTCATGGAGTCAGAGTGCTGCTAATAGAAGCATGGCAGACTCAGCACGCTGAATTGTGGTAACCCAACTGGGACACTGCATTCTGCACTAACTGCAACCTTGAACTGTCTCCAAGGGTAGCCCCATGTAGAGTGTGTTACAGTAGTCTAAATGAGATGTTACTAGGGCATAGACCACCATAGCCACATGTGACTGATTCAGGTGATGTCCCAGCCCAAGGCAAAGACACACACACACACACACACACACACACACACACAGAGAGAGAGAGAGAGAGAGAGAGAGAGAGAGAGCTTGTTTGGCAGCTCCCTTTGATATGACATTCTGCCTCTCTCCATATTACTGTCTATGATACTGGAGTTTTAAAAATAAATTTTGTCTTTTGTTGATCCTTTTAGACTGGAGATGCTTTTCTTCATAAAAGTAGGATAGAAAAGAAAAAGCTGCTATCCTTATGATGTGAAAAAATTCCACTCCTCTACCACCTAAATTGAAGGTGGGGACTTATTTGCTCTGCCCCTTCTGGCACAGGTCAAGGTGGAGAATCTTCAGTGCCCCATTGGGGTTGGTGAATTAGGGGCAGAGCTAAGGATGTTTGAAGGGTGTGCTGTTGTTAGCCAGGTTGATTGCAGTTGGTAGGTATAATGCAGGATGGAGATAGGAATAAGGAATCAGGTGTGCAACCTCAGTTAAGTAAGAGTCATAGGGGGAACCAGAACCAAGCTCAAGAGTCTGCCCAGTTTGAGGATACTTGCTAACGCTTGGGCTTAAGTTACAAAGTTGTCTTCGAAAGCTGTCTAGCTGGAATGGGGGAGAGAGAGAACAGTGCAGATCGGCCTCCTCAGCTCCCTTGGGGTTGACTTATGGCCCAATCCTCCTCCCCATCACTGGAACCTGAGTTCGAGCAGTGGTGCATGTTTTACAGCTGTTACAAATTGCCTTCTGAAAGTGCATGGAGCTGCACACTTTCAGAATGCTGCCAATGAAGGTAAGTCATCAGGGAGGGCAGAATGGGGCAGAACAGGGGAGGGTGGAGTGTGATGGAGGTGGATGGGTATGGCACCTAGCACAGGTGATTTGCACGAGATGCTATCCCCTCCTAAAGTGCCTGGCACACTCCTGGGATCTGCACCAGCTAAGGGGCTCACACAGGTCCTAGGGGACCCATTGTGAGTTGAAGGGCTTATGAAGGGAAAATATTTTCCTGTACTTCTCCCAAACCTCCCAATCTGCATCCCCCATCCAGCAGGCTACAGTGAAAGCCCCTGTGGTGCAGCTGCATCAGCTGGGGAGAAGAACAGGAATTGGATATTAGAGAAGTGGAATTGATAATACAGGATCTAAACCTTTGAGCCCAGCTGGAAATGTGACCCCTGCTAACTGGGTAAGAGCATTTTTTTCAAGTGGTGTTCCTCTTGCAGTTAGCAGGGGGGGAGTAATTGTCCCTATTCACCCCTGTGCAGTGTCTTTTATAGTGGCTATTGCTGGTGGTGTTCTGCATTTGTTTAGATTGTGAGCTCTTTGGGGACAGGGAGCCATTTAGCTTTATTATTACTATCTGCCTGTAAACCGCTTTGTGTTCAAAAGTGGTATATAAATACTGTTGGTTGGTTGGTTGGTTGGTTGGTTGGTTGGTTGGTTGGTTGGTTGGTTGGTTGGTTGGTTGGTTGGTTGGTTGGTTGGTTG
>JAJKFI010000078.1:1881192-1904570 GCA_029204185.1 Lerista edwardsae
TCTCTCTCTCTCTCTCTCTCTCTCTCTCTCTCTCTCTCTCTCTCTCTGTGTGTGTGTGTGTGTGTGTGTGTGTGTGTGTGTGTGTAGCAAACTGGTGTTAAAGCTGTCTGGAAGTGTCTTCTTTTGCTGGCACTGCACTGTTGCTGCCGGTGTTGTCTACAGTTCCACTAGAATGACATTGATGTATCATCAGCGTATCTCTAACCTGCAGTCTTGTGGTGCTTAGACATAACCTCAAGTACAAACATTAGCAAAGCTGCAGATTCTAGACTAACCACGATGCCTGTGAAAAGAGAAAAGTTGCTTTGGCAGCACTAGGTTGCAATAGTCGATCCCTTCCAACTATGCTCTTGAAATCTCTCCACGTGCTCTAAAGAAAGTGAAAGACGGAACTTTCACAGAATCCTCCTCCCAAGGGGGGGAAGCTGAAATAGGAAGCATAGGCATGATTAGAAGCAATGAAGCATGTGCTAATTTGTTCGTGTTTCCAGTTAGCAGGCGTTTATTAAGGATCTCTACCTTCATTCATATTCAGGTCAATTTAATAATATTATCTTAGTCTCAGATGACACCCATGGAATCAACAGATGACCTACTATATTTTACAAAAGTAAAATATCTTTCTCCAGACAGGTTACTCAATCAGATATACCATTTTTTTTTTATGAAGGGAGGGATGGGAATTCTAAAAGGGTTTTTTTTGTGTGGTTTGAAAATGGGAGGAAACATTTCTGGCACTTGTAAAAATGTCAGTTTTTAGTATTTGGGGCAACCAGAGGGGTCAAAAAATGTTAGCAAGTGGAAAAATATTATCTATATTCAATATACAGATTCTACCTACCTACCTACCTACCTACCTACCTACCTACCTACCTACCTACCTACTTATCTGATTCATAAGCCAACTGAAACCCATGGGATAAGGCAGGTATGAGTATAGAATTAACTAAGGGTGCAAACCTCACCAGCAGATGGGCTGGCTCAAGTCCTTTGGGCTAACCCAGGAGTGTCGCATACATCATGTCTGTGCCTCTCCAGGAGGCCACAGGTGAGTAGCGGAAGCGCCGGCTGAGTTCGGCTGGTGCAGGAGGTTGGGAAGGGCAGGGTGAAGGGAAGATGGAATGGGGCAGGGCCGTTGGCTGGCCGGCCCAGGAAGGGAGGTGGGGATAGGATCCAGCACTTAGTCAAGACCCTAAGTGTAGTATCCCCACCCCAGTTGGCCCAATCTGGGCTGCTTGGATTTGCACCAGTGATTTGGCTGATGCAGATCCAAGTTGCCCCTTAGGGGTGGCTGAGGCTTACAGCACGGTAAGAGGAAAATAAGTATGGTGACCTCCAGAAGCCTCCAAACCTGCACTGAATACAGCACAGGTTAGGGTTGGGCTGTAAGGCTGCTTTCCCCATTGAACTTTCCCCATTGAACACCATTGAACGTACTTCTGAGTAGACATGCCCAAGATTGTGCTGTCATCAGCTATGCAATAGTTAAATTGGTCACATCTGGAATACAAGGATTCCAACGTAACTGGATCTAGGATCAAGCTATGACTGTGCCACAGCCTGACTATCCCCCTGCTCCATGCTCCTCAGTTTGAACCAATGCTGCCATGTCCATGGGCACATGAGTCATTTTAGCACTCTGCACCAGGGGAGCCTCTCCCACCCATCCCGCCTTCTTGCTTGAACACCGTTATCGATCACCATGTCTAGACAGACTAAGGAAATTATACACAGAGAAGTATAGCAGCAGTTGTGGGAAAGCAATCAATTGCATATCCTGGGGTTTAGGCTTCTTTTTTCTTTTTAAAGAAAGTATAGCTGTGCAGGTTATAATTATAGTGACAAACTTGTTTCTCCATTGCTGTCTATTTGAGGCTTAACCAGTACCTGGGTAGAAGGCAGGTCCATTAAAAGGAGGATGTAAGCAGCAGGTGAGCTTTACAAAGCTAAAACCACAGCACTCAATGGGAACAACCAAGAAAAAAAGGGCTGGTTTTTTTTTTTAAAGCAATGGGGTCTTGAACCAAGGCCAGAGCTGTCAAGAAGAGCTTGAGTCACTCATGCATTTTCACCTGTAGCCTGATTCTCGGAACAGAAGCACAACATACAAAGGAAATAATATTCTCCATCATGCATTTCCCTCTGTACTGTACGTATAGGCATGCCTCGGTATCCACTGGAGTTCCATTCCAGACCCCACCATGGATCGGGGCCGGCCTTAAGCCAATGTGACCAATGTTGCCACACTGGGCCCCACACTTTGGGGCCCCCCGCAACAGCACAGCAAGCAGATCGCATGATGCTGCAGCCAAGATCTCTATGGGCTGGAGGTCAGTGGGGCGAGCACCCTCCCACCTGCCCCTGCTTGCGAATGGCCCAAAACGGGCTCCTGGAAGCAGTTGGCAGCGATGCCATCATATCACCACCAACTATTTTCAAGTGCCACATGTGGCACCACAAGTGCTTTTCTTGGTGAGTGGAGGCCCCGCAAGGAGGGTGGGGAAATGCCCTGCATTGGGCCCCACTGCTCCTAGAGCCGGCCCTGCCATAGATAATGGGGATGCCTTTGTCAAGATAGGGGGAAATCAGTGGTTTTGCTGCAACAAGGTAAAAAAAAAGCTGTTTGATTAATGTTCCCCTATCTTTTTAATAGGAGTCCCAGTCTCCATGGTATCCATGGATAACTGTAACCGTGGATACTTAATCAGTGGATACCAGGGCAGACCTGTATTTGCAAGAAGGAATAAAAGAGGAGAAAGCATGCTTAATTTGACATCTGATCACTAATTCACCCCTGCAGATGCTGTACCGGCTAGATTTTGTACCAGATATTGCACAGTCAAGGTCCAAGGCCAAAAGAAGCTAGGCTGCTGGGCAGAATGATGTTCTGTATCCCAGCCATTCTCAACCACTTTGCTGTTGCACATTGATGCGCCACGAATGATCTGCAGGTGTGCCAAGAAAGTTGGAGGAGGGCACATTATTAGTAGGGGCATTGGGGGTTTTGAGCCCCACCCCAGCATTGCGGTGTGCCTTGTCAAATTGTCAAAAATTGGATGGTGTCCCTTGTCGACATTAGTGCCCCCTTATCAGTATGCCATGAGATGAAAAAGATTGAAAATTACTGAGCTGCACAGACTGCCATTGCTCTCCAAGGTTGCAGACCAGGGTCTTTCCCAGCCTGACTCTGACATACCAGGAATTGAGCCTGGCATGGGCTTTGCCACTGAACAAAGAGTGGCTTTGCTTGTCAAAGAGATGCAATCAAAAAAAGGCAGCCCGGCCCCATGTCAAGTTTGCCTTCCTCTCCCTGTATAATTTAGGCATCACTTGCCCATACCACCATTTCATTTAGTTTAGATCATGTAGATCCAAACGTTTGTCACAAATGGCTTCAAGGCAACTTCCAGCTGTCACAAAAAACAGTCAACATACAATACCGAGCATCAGTAAAAGCACCCAATGAAAGCAGCAGAGCTGGTGCACAAAACAGCATCTTAATATGTTATGTCATGTTCTGCATTTCCCACCCCTCAATCCATATTGAGGGGTGGGGCTGCCACTAGTGGGGGAGGCAGGGAGCATGCAAGGTGATGATTGTATGGCACGGGCTGAGTCCTCTTCAATATTACAACAGGGAGCTGCTATCTGGGGCACTTTGTTACATCCAGCGTAATGTCATGTTCCACCCTTACAGTTCTCATTGCTTCATAATAGTCAATGTCACTGAAAAGCTGAAGCTGGAAATAGACGCTGCTCTGTCCAACTCCTAGCCCAGGATCTCAGCCGTGGACGTTTCTTCTTGCTCCTGTTACCCTGCAAAGCACCAGATAGATGGATGGGGCTCCATAAATAAATAAATAAATAAATAAATAAATAAATAAATAAGCAAGCCATCAATAAAATCCTGCCATTTTCTGTCTTCCTCTGCTTTGTTTTCCAATCTGCCATCTTACACAAGCCATCAAGGTTTGCTAAAGAATAATCGCGGCTGCCTAAATACAGGGAAAAGCACAAAGCAATTCTTCAGCTAAGCGTGATGAGATTTTGACTGAGTGGCTACGGCTCGGGGTGGGGTGGGGGGTGAAGTCTTCCTGCTGAAAGCAAAGAAAATGAAAATGAAACCAGCCAGGAAGATATTTTCTCATACTGTTCTACATAAAAACGGAGGCATCTGGATCTATAGAGAAAAAGGTCACACCTAACAGCTGCTGGACAACTTCCCCATCAACAAAAAAAGTCTCAGGCTCCGGCTGTTTCATCCAGAGACAACATCTTGGAGGCAGGAGGACACTTCAAATATCTTCAAAGCTTCCCTAAAAGAGAGAACAATTCATTTATAGTCATGAAGAAGAAATGAAGCAATGGAGTTAAGTAGCACCAGTGCCAATTTTTGCCATTGTTTTCTTAAAGCATTACCCAAAGAAAGAAGCTGCACTTAGATGTATTTAACCTGAAATTCGATTTTAGGCTAATGGCATTTGTGGAATCTTTGGAGATAGTGGGCAATTGCTTGGTTTTTAAGTTTATTTTGCAAAGAAAAGACTACACAGGTATTTTTCAGGTGTGTTTAGGTCGAGTGCAGTACAAGATTTTTTTTAAAAAAAGCCTTGCCTGAGGAAAAATGTTTTCCTAGTGCCAAATGCTGGAATCCTCTGGACTCTGAGAAGAAAAATTAAATTCATCGCTGTGAGCCTCCAAAAACAGCCTTCTGCTGTTAACACGGCTAAAAGATATTTGATTGCCGCATTGTATCTGCCTGCAGAAATCCCTGGACTTTTTGGAGTGACTCCAATACTGGACCAAAGTGTATGGAGCTAGACCTGGATATGCAGCCTGAATTGAATTGATTATGTAGGATGAGATTCCCATGCAATGAAAGAGGCTAAGGTTGGATGCTATAATCAAATTAAATCATCCAGATGAAACTGGTCCCACTTGAATAACCCTAAAGGGCTGCTAGATTGCAAGAGAGATCATCATATAATGAAAGTGAAAATGACAACGAGCATTCAAAGCAGCAGTCCCCCTTTAGTTTGGGAAATATGGTAAAAAGCCTGGCTTGCCACTGTTATGAATGGCCCTAGCAGTCGACCTGTTTCAGAGGTGACCAGAGTGGATTTCAGAGTGGACCAGGGAAATGACCGTGAATGGCTCTGAAGGCAAGGGGGAGGGGCCACTTTGCACAGGGGGTCTGGTTCCTGCAGAACTTAGCATTTTGCCCCTGCCGTAGGAATGCTACTGGCTGGTGCGAGGAGGTGTGCTGGCCTGCGGAGGAAGCATCCAACACCTGCACTGCTCCAGGTAATTGGGGCAATGCCAGCCGAGTTTGGTTGGCTTGGGAGCTTGGGAGGGCGGGGGAAGACAGAATGGGGCAGGGGAGGCAGGAGGAGGGTGAGGTTGTGGGTGGCCCAGCGAGGGGAGTGGAGCCAGGAACCAGCAATTAGATCCTAAAATTGGATCCTAACCCTCATTCCCAGCTGCTTGGCCACGCTCCAGGTTGCTCGGACTTACAGCACCACTTTGGCAGCCCAGTTCCTAGTAGCCCCAACTGGGTTGCTGCCATGTTACCTGGGGTAAGGGGAAATAATTCCCCTTGCCCCAAATTGTGGCAGACCCAACCCCACACTGGATATAGCACCGGCTAGCTGGCCTGCCTGTTCCAGCGCAGGATAGGATTGGGCTGCCACACGTTAGTGTTTAAGGCAGTACAAGGCTCTTTGTTATTTTTCCTGCAACAGAATAGAAGAGCCCCATCCAAAGCATGTCTACTCAGAAGTAAGTCCCAGTATAGTCAATGGAGCTTACTCTCAGGTACGTGTGGATAGGCTTGCAGCCTAACCTGCTTACATTCTGGAAGAAACCACCTCCTTTCTGGCTCCTGACTTCTCCAAGACAGCTAGGCTCCTATATCTTGGAGTGCATCTCTGTTATGTAGGAAATATTAGATGTGAGCACACATCTCCCATCTCACCAAACATCGGGACTTGTCCCTAGTTCCTTATCCCTAGTTAAAACGTAGTTTGAAAATGTAAGAAAATAAATGTGACATCAGAAGTGGCCCTAAAATAATCAGAGGTGTGTGTGTGTCATCAGGATTCTGCAAAACGGCTATTTCTTGAACCTCTGGAAAGGGCCTTACCTATTAGCTGGCCACTGAGGCTTTTAGCTTGGAGTTCAAGTGCATTTTCCTTGAAACAAGACACTGCAGTCCCATTTCCTAGCTAATGACTTTGGCAACAAAATGCAAGCAAGGGCGGCAAAGGGCAGAACAAGGGCTGGCTGCATTCTATTTACTGATTGGATCAGGGATTAAAGTAGATGTTTATTTTTATAAAGTGATTTCTAACCTTGTTTTCCTGCTGCTCGGGATGGGGCCAGGAACACTGCCATTGGCTTGTGCAAGGCACAATTTAATTTGTACATTTCCCAGCCTGTTATTAATCTCCTGATTTATTGCAGGCATTTGATTTCTGCAGCATTGTTTCGTAATAAAGGGATTATCGAGAGCCAGAAGTCTCTCATCGAATGCTCATCTGCTGCGGCTTACATCGCCGTTTTGTAGTTAATTAATGGGTCAAATGAATAAAGCTGCAGACGTGAAGTCAGTGTTTTCTTGGGTCTGGGAAGGAGACCAAGCTGGACCGGTTCAAGATGCTGAGATGCATGAACGTTGTCTCCCTTCTCAATTGGAGTGTATTATTTGCCTGTGTTGATAGGATCCCTTGCATTTGTGAGACTTGGGGCAATTGCTATGATTATACCAAGGCTGTGGCTGTGGCATTAACCAGAATTAGGCCCTAATCCTGTCCTTCGCCTACCCCACTCCTGCCGATGCCACCATGCTGCAACCGGGGGGGGGGGGAATCCCAGATCCCTCCAGGAAAGGGAATATTTGTTCCTTTAACCAGGGTAAGCCTTGGCAGCCTGGACAGGTCAACTCAGACTGGTGTTAAGTCTGAATGGACCCTGGAAGGTGGATTGAGGGCTGGAAAGGGAATAGGATATCAGCAGCACTACCTCCAGGGCAGTGATGTCATGCAGGGGGTACGCGGGGGTACGCGAGTACCGGTTCCTAGGATTATGGCTGGCCCCGCCCATTCACCCGCCCACTCGTCAACTCCGCCCCCTGCAACATTTGAATTTCCTGCACGTTTGAGTTGCCTGCACGTTCTCAGAGCCAGGCAGGCAGTGAGCGGAGCCTTGCCTTGCCTTGCCACTGAAAAATGAGCTGCTCTGGGGTTTTGGAATTGTTGGGTCACTTTAACATGATGCCAGGCCTCCTTAACATGTTCTGGGGGTGCTGTGGAATACTGTTGCAACTGTTGGGTCAGTTTAAAATTGTCTGAGGCCTCAAAAGGGGCTTTTTTCATGTCACTTCCTGCCACGACATCACTTCCAGCTTATGATGTCACTTCCGGTGGGCGGGTCCTGACACATGCCAATCAAAAGTGAGTACCTGTTCTTAAATCATTTAGATGACACCACTGCTCCAGGGATAGTGCCAACTTCCAGGCCACAATCCACCCCCACTCTGCCCTGTGTGCTCCACATTCCTCCCCCTTTTTGCCCCGTTCTCCCTCCTCCTTGCCTTCCTCCTGCCCCCTGTGGGGACCTACTAGGAAGAGAGATATGCAGGGACCAGTGGCAGGCTACTACTACTGCTCACCCCCTGGCTACTCCAGATGGCATGCTGCATTTTGTGATAGCAGTGAAGGACTTTATGCTGCCAGAACACGCATTCCAGCACAGGTTCCACATAGGACTGGACTGTTAGCAAAGCAATTCTCCCATCTGATAACCACACTCAGTTGCTTTGTCTGGCCTGGAGCACTTTATTTAATCTCTCAGGTTGCCTGTCCCTTGAGGATAATAGAAATGGCCATGAACATTCTTTCCTAAGGGGAAGGTCCGGGAAAGGCTACATTAAATGATCTTAGATTAGATACTGTGGGATGACAGACCAGAGTCCAACAGGATCCATCCATCAGCTCCATCAATGGCACATCTATCCAGTGGATTATATCCTCACACTCAGAGTTATTTGTATTTTTCATCCCCAGGTGTCAGAGACCCAGCCAGAACCTGGAGGTTTATGAGGTTAATTTTTGTCACAGTGACAGTGCTATGGCAAGATTATCTGATGTTTTTTGTTTCTCTTCACTGCCATCAATCTAAACTGGTGCAAGGTACACCCACTGTGGTAGTCTGTGTGCTGGTGCTCAGGCTTGTTCTGAAGCACATTAGAACTTGCAGCTTGTCGACATTGCCTGTTTGTGGTACTCTGATACCGAGAGCCAAATTCTCAGCCTCCTTTACAATGAATAATAACTGATAACCCTAACGTCACAATCACCAGAAATAATGATACGAGTGATAAAAACACCCCGATCAGCAAGAATGACTGATATGATCAGCCGACAGCAAAGCACTCACTCTGAATTTGTTCTCGATATGCTTTTGAAACATCCGCAGAGACAATCTCGGCCTTCTAAAATGGTTAGTTCCACCTTACTCTCTGTCCCCTTTTAAAAGTGTCCCTTGCCAAACAGACTAGCAGAAAGTCATGGCATATTTATACTCTCACTGCATGTCTTGGTACATATGTAAGGGCCCCATCTCCTGCTCTTGCCCTATTTTGGCCTTCTCCCAATGTGCTATTTACAAAACAAAATATCCAAAATACAGGCCCCCGTTACGCATTTATCAGCAAAGGGATAAATGAGAAACAAGAGGAAGACATTTTCTTTTCTTGCAGATGCATTCTTGATCAAACAAAACACACTGAAATTCTCTGATTCTGTGTGCAATCCTACGCACCCTGGGAGTAAGCCCCACTGAAAATGGTGTGCCTTCCTTCTGAGTAAACACGCAGCCAGCTCATTATCTGCTAGGGTTATGTTCCTGGAAATCCTCATGGATCGCCAAGTCACACGTTAATGAACCATTGATTCTGTGGGATCAATGGGGTTAGGTGCAAGGAGTACCTTATCTGCCATCAGAAGAATCCAGTAGAGACCCTCAGGAAGCCAGCAGAGCACAGCAGGAAGTGCCAAAGATCTCTGAATGCTGCAGAGACCTTCAGAATGGTGCCTTTGACCAGCGTGGACCCCTTAAACATGACCAGAGGATGCTTCTGCCAGCCATTTTAAAGGGGTTAGTGTTGGTTGCAGATGGCATTCTGAAGGTCCCTGCAGCCGTCAGAAGGTCTCTGCATAGTGGAGAATGAGGAAAGAGGAGCAGATAATGAAATAAGTAGGAATTCTGCCCCTCCCAGATAGCAAGTTGCATATAAAGAAAACTGACTGTATATCGGATTGCTCTGTATGTTTTAGGGGACGTGGTGGTGCAGCAGGTTAAACCGCTGCTGCTGGGTTTTCCGACCGGAAGGTTGGGAGTTCAAGACTGCACAATGGAGTGAGCTCCTGTTGCTTCTCCCAGCTCCTGCCAACCTACCAATTCGAAAGCACCTAAATGCAAGTAGATAAATAGGGACCACTTCGGTGGGAAAGTAACAGCATTCCGTGCGCTACAGCATAGAGTCATACCGGCCACATGACCACAGAAGCTTGGCCTCGGACAAAACGCTGGCTCTACAGGCTTTGAAACGGAGATGAACACCGCCCCCTACAATCAGTCATGACTAGACCATTCGGTCGTGGAGAAACCTTTACCTTTTTTATCTGTATATTTTGGTTAATTAAACCCACATTATTTACTTAACTAAGAAGGTGCTATTTTAAAACTAAAATACCCAGCTAAGTAATAGAAATTTCTGCCTGCTCCCTGCTTAAGATCTTTCCCAAAGGTATTTAGATTCTTTCTAAGTTAACATTGCCTGCATCTTTTTTTCAATTTCACTTGAATCATTAGGATATTCACCCATTCTCTTTCTCCTTCCTGCTGGAAAATATCTCAGCCATATGGTCCAGTGCTGAAGAGGTGAGCCGCCAAATTCCTTCCTACCTTGATGTGAATATAACAAGTTATATGGTGCATTTTATCCTTCCTGCAGCACCGATGGAATCCTGTTGCACACTCCTATAGCAAAAGCTTATACTGCAGCTAAACAGTTAAAGTGGGGAGACCAAGGTTAGTTCATCTTCTCTTGACCTTGAGTGTGCTCCATTTTTGAAGATTTCGTCTCTCTTCCTGAGTCATCTTCAGCTAGCTGAAAGCCATCTGCTCTGCTCTAACCATTTCCTAATCCTTTTCATTAGTTTATGATTCATTAAACTACAGAAACAATCAGGAATAGGAATGCAATGACCCACATAACTCTCTTCGTCTCCCTATCCCAGGGGCTCCAAGCTCTGGCCCATGGGCCGTCTCTGATGCCTCCTTTTTCCTTCCCTGGCATGAGTATCGGCTTGCGTTCTGCCAGGAAAGGCACAAAAGACCCCAACTACAGCTCCCATGGGTCTCTGCAGCCAGCCGCTTCCAGGGTCTGCTGCTGCAGCAAGCCGTGTACCTTGTGTTTCGCAGGTGCACGGCTGGCCGCAAAGACCCCTGGGAGCAGTAGTTGGGGTCTTTAACACCTTCCCCAGCGGAATGCAAGCGTTCCCCGCTGCAGTGGTCTTCAGTTTGAAGTCCGCTGCCCTATCCCACCCAAAAGAAGAAAGGAAAAAAGTAGGCTGTTAAAACAAATAAGATTAGGAAGAGAGAAGAAAGGGCTGTAGTAAAGAAGACATAGAAGCAGTGATGTCATGCAGGGGGAACACGGGGGAACTCAGTTCCACTAGTTAAAATTAGGGCTGACTCCGCCCACTTCACTCTCCCTCCTCCCCCCTCCCAATTTCTCTGCAAAGAGCTTTTCTTCTTGGTTGGCCAGCACTCAGAGGGTTAAAGGGAGCGACTCCGGATTCCTAGGGGGGTGAAGGCAGTGATGTCATTTGGGGGAACGGACCAGAGCGGGCGTTCCGGATCCTAACGGGCTCCGTGGCTGGTTCCGGGTTCCCGACAAGTGCCAATCAAAAGTGAGTTCCTGCTCCTAAATCATTTGAATGACACCACTGCATAGAAGACACCTGAGTGCAGAAGAGAGATCAGGGAGAAATGCTGCAATCACTGTTTTGGGGTTGAGTAGGAACACCCGATTGGCTGTGGGTTGGTGTGTTTTTTTCCTTTTCACCTACTGCACCAGGCAGTTCCTTCAGTGTGAGGTGCAGCAGGTTGTGTGGAAGGGATAGTTAAGAATAGGAGAATCTGTTGAGCCTTCTGAGGTAGGCGTATTGGTCAGGGGGGTCCCAAGCCAATTCCCTGTGGCTTCTCAGCAGGACGGAGATGTGGAATAGACTCCCACCGAGCAATGGAAGCATGGCTGACCTCAAATGCTGGATGGGTTGGTGAAGGGGATGCAGTCCTGGGACTTCTTGGCTGGGGTTGGAGGTGACAAATTAAGATTGCACTTGGAGGACTGCTTCTTGGAGCCAGGGTGGAGTTCCCCCCCCCAAAAAAACAAGAAAGCGTTTATTAACCTTCCTCACAGGCAGGCACTAGGGGCAGTGGAGTCGCTGGGGGGCGGAGCTCTAAGTTTTGCAAGGAGCCTTACCCTCCTGCATAAATCGCTCCTCTCCCTTGCTGCTGCAGCCAGTAAACTAGGCCAATATGTTGCTTTTCCCCTTGAGGCTTGGCTAAAGTAGCGCAGGAAAGGAGTGATTTCCACAGCAAGGTAAGGCTCCTTGCAAAACTTAGAGCTCTGCCCACCCCCACCCCCCAGGATGCCACTGACCAGGGGCACAATCGTAAGCAACATTCCAGCATTGATATAGCTGTGCCAATTGACACAGGCACAATGGGTCTGCATTCTGCAGTGGAGTAGTAGTCATGGAGGCCTCCTCAAGGTTAGGGAATGTTTGCTCCTTTACTTCAGAGCTGCATTAGCCTTACCCCAGTGCTGGAAGGTTGGTTCAGATTGTGCCCTAAGAGAATTAGGGCCTTGTGGTGCACCAGTGGGGTTACTATACTGGAAGTAGTACTATTTGGCAGGGCACCCAGTTTACTCGCATAAATGGATTTTTTGGATGGATACATAGGAGGCATAGATCTGTTTGATTAATCCTAATTTACCGCTAGTCATAATCCTGATTACGCAGTTGCTCTTCAAAGCCAATTGGGAGGATTTTTTTGGACTTTTTAGCTAAAATTAAATAAGCTACGCTTGTGCAAAATGAAAATGGAACTAAATCAAGTTGTTGTGAATGCTTTTCTTATTTTTGCACTGAAAATGGCATTATCCTAGAACGACATAATTCTTTCCAAAGAGGGCACATTGAATATGGAGAAAAATGAATCTTTAAGCTTCTGTCTTGAAGCTGATGATGCTTAGACATGGCAAGGTCTGCAATGCACTGGAAAGACATAAATGAACAACCGAAGCCAAACTCCACCCACCAACTCCTTCTTCATCCCTTTGTTCTTCTGTTTTTCCAGGTGTGTCTTATTACCCCTTTCTCCTCCAATTTGATCAAAACAACAGTTGGAAGCTTACCTAATGATGGAGGGAACAGCCTGTGTACTGTAGTGGGGAAGGACATTTTGTCAGTTTTGAAGATGAACGGGGAAAAAACAACCCATCAGCAATAATGCCAACAAGCCTAACAGCCCCATCCTAACTGGGCCAGGCAGCAGCAGCAGCAGAGAGATTCTGCTGGTGCCGACTGCTGTAAAGCCATCAACCGGCCGTAGGTTTTTTGGCAGCATGCTGTGTGCTGTGTTGCTGGGACTCAGGTGGGAAGACTGGGATCCCCCTGCTCGTACCGGCAGTTCCCTGGCCACCTATCAAGGAAGGTAAAGTGGGGGCGGGGGCGGAGAGGGAAAAAGGGGGCTGAAAGACTGTGTGGGGGTGGATCTGACTATCAGGGCAAACACTGGTTTCTACCCCCTTTTTTGCAGCCTCTCTGTCCTCTTTCTCTTCTTGGACTGCACTAATGAAATTGTAAGTCCAAGGAGACCCACTGCAAAGCAGGAAGCTTACGCAGGGGTAAGAGGATTAAAATACTGATACAATATGCCCTTTTTTGGCATGGCTGCACCATGGAGGGGAAGGAGAGGATTGGGCTGTCACATTTTAAACTTTGAATTTTGATAGGATTTTGAGAGTCGAATGGCAACGATGAAAGATTCGGTGCCTTTTCAACAATAATTGTAAATATTCATCCGAGTGCTGCACGCTGAGAATGGAAATGTCTATGTTCTGCCCCATTGTCGCTGGAATTGCATTCTTTGACACAGCATCTAGAATGCTAGGCCAACATTTCAAAGAAAATCAATGATACTGAAATGACAGTACTTGAGCATTACTCAGATAGTTATTGATCTGTGGAATTCCTTGCCAAAGGATGTTGGCATCTTGGCCTAGATACCTTTCAAAGGGGATTGGACAAATTTATGGAGGAAAAGTCCATTTTAGGTTACAAGCCATGATGACTATATGCAACCTCTGGGTTCTCAGCCTATCCCTGAACGCCAGACGCAGGGGAGTGGCAACAGCACCATACTGTAACAGCACGATACAGTGTGCTCCCTGAGGTATTTGGTGAGCCACTGTGAGCCACAGGAAACAGGGCTAGATGGGCTCTTGGCCTGATTCAGCCGTCCCCTTCTTATGTTCTTATGAACTTCTGAATGTTATGGTGCTCCACTGTTTTCAAATACTGGGCATCTCGCTATATCCTGTGGGATTGTGGAAACTGCAAACCTTACTCTGGTTATATTCCTTTTGTGAGTGTTAACGGTTTCAATTTTCAAGTGAGGGTTTTTAAAAAAATTTGTTTTTAGTTCAGGGCTTTTACATAATATTTTGTCCTTATCTTCCTTTCTGTCAGGGATGTTTCATATTTGTATAGTTGCGGCAGTCCAAGAATGCCAATTTGCATTTCTGGAGTGTCATTTTATTATGTTACAATGCCAGCACTTCCTGCTTGATGATGTCACTTCCTGCCATGACATCCCTTCCAGTGGATCCCAACTCAAGTGCCATTCTAAAACGTGGGCCCCAGTCTAAAAAGTTTGAATACCACTGTCCTATGATATTTTTCTTACTAAAGCCTCATTTGGTTTGTTTTTATGACATCTGCTTTTGCTGCAATGATGTGTCAGTTAATTCCCTTACCCTACGTGATGGTCCCTTTAGTTTGAGCTACTGGAACAACACAATTTGACTACATCTGGAAATCAGGGGCGGAAATGGTAGGTTTCATCAAGGGCTACCACTCCCTCTTTTGCCATGTAATTTGAGCAATTTGGCAAGTGGAGTGCTGCAGCAACTTTGAAAAACTAGCCATACTAGATTTAGGAGCAACTGATCAGCATGGCAAAGGCAAGGAAGGGTTTGCCTACTGGGTATGCCCTGTGGCTAACAACGCTGGAGGCACAGAACTGCCTGAGGGGGGAAAAGGATAGTGACGAAAGGCAATCCGTTCAGGATGCAAACTGTTCTGAGCACTTCTGTAGCAGCTCAAGTGCCTTCACTCTCCCATGCAGGAGAGTATCGCACACATTGCAGCCCATTAGCGAAGCACTGGAGTCCTTGCAGATTGCTTTTAACCACCAGAATATTTCATGGGATGCTGAAATCATCAGTATCCAATTGGGATTTCATTTACAGAGAGCACCGAAGCCAAACATCAACTAGAATCTTTTGTTTAACAAGATGTGAAGACAGAAGAAATGGAAGGAAGGAGAGCCATTTAGAAGTTGTCAAAGAAAAATAAAAAGCCAGGGTGTTTTTTTTCATCCCAGTTGGCAGATTCCTCATCTCAGGAGCCTAAGACTCTATTCACTTGTTATCGTAGAGCTGGTGGGGTTGTCTGAGATTTCTTGAAGCAGAAGAGTTGTCTTTTCATGTCTGCAAGGAAGTTAAGAATATTTTGCAAGTTAATTGCACTCGGGTCTGAGAGTCTGAAAAAACCGCTCATAATGGTTATCGTTTGTAAGTAGATCTTCCTTGCCTGCTACCATTTTACACATTACTGGCCCAACCAAACTAACTTCCCAACGTGGCTATCACTTTATCCCATGGTGAGGTTATGGTCATTGCATAACATTTGTTCCCTTGCCCCAGGGGAAGCCTCAGTAGCTACCACGAGTCAACTTGGAACTGCACCAGCTCTGTAGCTGGCATAAGACTGAGTTTATCTGGCATGGTGGATTTGGACCAGGGGTTAGGATTCAGTGGATGCCTCTGCTGTTTAACCTGCCCCCCTCCCTGACCTGATCTGCCCACTCTCACCCACCACCCACCCCATTCCACCCCCATGTGGCCAGGCGCACATGGAGGCCCGAGTGTGCCCCATGGCTGGTGCTGAAACCGCACCCACCCATGTCGCCCCACCCCCGCACGTCACTCAGACATGCCTCCCTTAGCCTGGAAACGCTCCATTTCCGAGCTAAGGGAAGCGGGGGTGGGCGGGAGGGCCAAAACCCACGCAGTTCCGCACGCGATGGCACCCCACCGCTGCCCGGCGCCCCATGGCTCGCACCATGGGGGGCCACAGGTAAGTTACGCACCTGCATGTTGCCTTACCTTCTCCAGTGGGCCTTCCCCATCCATCAGAGTGAGAACCTGGCCAGTTGCTGCAAGCTACACACACAGGCATAGGCATAAGAACATAAGCCCTGCTAGATCAAGCCAAAGGCCCATCTAGTCCAGCTTCCTGTATCTCACAGTGGCCCACCAGGTGCCCCAGGGAGGCATGAGACAACAAGATGCTTGCATCCTGTTGCCACTCCCTTGCACCTGGCATTCACAACTGGGAGATACAGATGTGGGATCATAACATGACCAATGCCTGTAACTATGTGTGTATACAACTCTCATCAAATTCAA
The DNA here is from genome assembly GCA_029204185.1 of Lerista edwardsae. Taxonomy (NCBI): domain Eukaryota; kingdom Metazoa; phylum Chordata; class Lepidosauria; order Squamata; family Scincidae; genus Lerista; species Lerista edwardsae. The sequence continues at coordinate 1,897,022 of JAJKFI010000078.1, forward strand.
TAAAAAATAAAGCTCAAGGAGGAGGAGAACATGCTAGGAGAAGAAGTGTGGAGCAGGCCTGCATTTTGTTTTGGTTGCCCATATGATGCCTCTAAATGGGCTTGTTATGTGTTATTCAAAATAGTAGGTGCAATGCTGGCTTTATGGAGACCTTGATGGCTAAAGGAGTAGACTTGGAACCTGGAAAGCCTTGAGATAGATTCCATAAGTGGCAACAATAGTATGCTAGAATTCATGATGTTTTCCAGAGAGGAATATTAGATAAATATGCAAAAAAAAAAAAAAAAAAACCCCACACATTGATGGGCAAATCAAGTTTTTTATCAGGCTTATAATAATCAGATGATTGAAGTTCAAATGCTAATAGGATAAATTATGGTGGACCGAAAACAAGTGGCCCATTTACCAACTCAACCCTTTTCTCTCTTATATGCATCACTGGCATTATCATCACCTCCATAAATTAGATTGGAATAACAACTCGAAGCATGAGAGGGGCAGCCTGTCCGCCACAGCCGCAAAGGTGTTTTGTCTGTTTTAAAAGATAAAAGAAAATCAATGGATCTAAAGTAAAAAAAAAAAAAGAATTGTGTGTCCCAAAAGTACAGGTTGTCCTTCCTAAGGAGGAAAGAACCATCAGTTCCTAGGTGAAGAACAGAGTCTTGATCTCTTCCATGACCATTTTTCTGTCCATCTTGATTCGGCCACAATGTGGAAGGATGAATCAATTGCCAAGAGCACAGGCTTAAGGGCAGAGGACTCCTTTTACCAAAGAAAAAATAAATTATTGCCTTTTTAAAGCCATTTTCTACTAATGGTGCATTAGAGCAACATTGGTAGAAATGCAATCTCCAGCACATCATTGGCAGAAAATGGGTTTTAAGTAACTACTTAAAACTAAAAAGAATTGCTGGACACATTGTAAGTGCAATTTTTTTTATGTTCTTTTAACCAAAAAAAAAGCCACCTCGAATATGTAACACTTTGCTCAATATTTAACACATTGTTTTGATCTGTTCCAAATTTCACTGCAGTGTTTCAGATCAGAATGTGCATGAAGATTTCGTGTTGCTTCTACCTATTCCATTCAGCTACGCATTTCATTTCACGGCCAACACCAGTGGATGGGCAGCCGCCAGCTGGCAGCATCATGGACTGGTGGGAGAGCACTTGGAAAACCAGCAAATTATTCTTGGCTTAGGCGTGTGCATAGACACTGCACCAGCAGAGCAGCTCTTGAAGCTCGGAGTCCATTCTAGCAAACCTGGAGCCAAGCTTTCAAATGCTACTATACCACCATAGCACTGACGCACAGAGATTTCCGTTCCACTGAGCATTCAATTTTTAACTGCTTGCAGTCACTTGTGTGGTAACAGTACAGCAGCATTCAAAGCAATGTTCCTGCAATAACCTTCCCCCAAATCAGGATCCATTCACTGTGGTACAACAATCCCACCCACCCCAGTGATGGAGAACCTTTTGGGCTTGCTGTGTTAAAAATGCCTAACTTGACTCTGCTGGTGTGTCACTTCCCCCACCCCCAAATGAAAGAAAAACCAAATGAAATGAATAAATATTCATTTATTTTTTAAAAAAAAATACAGCCCAATCCTGTGTACGGCTATGTATTATATAAAGAAACATCAAATAATTATAAAAATGAAATACTAATAACACAAACTCAGGCTGCAATCCAGTTTCACACTTGCCAAGGAGTAAGCCCCATTTACTATAAGGAGACTTACATCTGGGTAGACATGCATAGGATTGGGCTCAGTTGTTGTCAGGTGTTGGTGAACTGGTGTGTCACTCAAGATGTTGTGGCATGTCACCTTTGACACATGTCATAGGTTTGCCATCACTGGTTATCTAACCCATGAACTTGGGCACTATAGGTCAATGAGCCACCTATTTAATAGAGGAGGAATGAACCAAATCAAGAACAAAGAAGTTACAACTAATGTTGAATTCAAAACTAGAAGAGCCGTGTAAAGCTGATGCCTGTGACTCAGGAACTCCCTGGTTTGGATCACCTCAGCCACAAAGTCACTGGGCAGCCTTAGGGAAGTTGCTCAACCTTGCCCCTGCCTCCAATTTACAAAATAGGGATAATGATATTTACAGGATTCTTGTAAGTGTCATAGCAAGACAATGTACTGTATATGAAGCACTTTTTTGTGTATGTGAAGGAGTTATTTGTCCAGCACTAGACATAGGCAAATGCAAAGTATTAGTTACACTATAAAATGCAAAATGTTGAAATAGATAGAATCGGTGACTTGGGTTCAGATCCCAACACAGCATGGAAGTTAGGAAGTAGCCATTGACTAGCCATCGTCCCTCGACCTAACTTGCATCTGTCTGTCTGTCTGTCGTAGTTGTGAGAACAAAATAGGCATGTGTGCCCTGAGTTCCTGGGAGAAAGTGTAAGAAGGGATTAAAGAGTGAGAACTAAACATAAAACATTGTTCTTCTTCGGGACAAGCAGATCATCAGTGTCACACAATGCTCTAGGAGTTTGCCAGCATCACAGATCCTGAAGGACATGTTAGTCCTATGATCATGTGAAGCTGTCTTGTATGAGTCAGACAACTGAAGCATCTTGCTCAATAGCATCTGCATTGACTGGTAGCAGCACTCCAGGGCTTGAACCTGGGACACTCTACATAGCCTCTGCCAGTGATGTCCTTCAGGGGGAACGGACTAGAACGGGCGTTCCGGATCCTAACGGGCTCCGTGGCTGGTTCCGGGTTCCCAACAAGTGCCAATCAAAAGTGAGTTCCTGTTCCTAAATCATTTGAATGACACCACTGGCCTCTGCTGCAGAGCTATGTCTCATCACCTGCCCCGTAAATACTTTACAAAGCAGCATGTGTGGATGAAACTGCACGTTTTAATTACACCCATCAGTAACAGATGGGTTTAAAACAGGGGGTGGACTAGAAGCAGTTCTTTTAAGCCCCAACACAGCCACAGGACGGAGTGTGTGTGAGTTATTGCAGGACAGATTCAGGTAGTGAGGTGGGGCAGTCTAACACTGCCATTTGCATGCTGAAAATCCCTTCAACCCTCCAAAGTAGCTATTTTTGCAAATAATTGCCTCTGGGCAAATTTTCAAAATAAAAAGGGGAGGGGGGACATGTGACATCCCCCCTCAACTGTGTGCTGCATTTCTGCACAGAATCAGGCCCCCCTCCATGGCTGTTTGGGTCTCAAAAGGGCCGTCAATCCACAGCCTCCTTTTAGCCTGCCTGTTAGAAATGCATTTAATGTAACATAATTTGCCTCTAAGAATTTTTTGACTTTTCATTTTAAGAAACAGCAGTTGCAAAGAGCTGTGATTAGGAGCAACTGAAAAACAGGGAGGACAAGCTGCTTAACCCTTTTCCTTCTGCCCATTTTTTCCCCTCTTAAAAGTGCCCCTTTAGCCACTTTTCCATGCGCCATCAGAAGAAAAACAGCCCTCAAAATCCAGGGACTGGCAATTTGCATTGACTCCGGGGGCACTTGATTAAGTATAATTTGCCTCTTTGGCTCTCCAAAATAAAATCATTCCAGTAGGAAATGTGGCTTATCTGATCCTATCCAACAGAATGAAGTATGAAATTGACTGGCATTTGTTTGCCAGAAGAGAGCAATCAACGCTTCCCCCAAACGTAATTTTTTCTCCTAAAAATGTTAATAAGGAAACTTTTATTGGAGGGTGATTTTTTTTAAAAGTGATTTTATAGGATCTTTGGATCTTTCCAAGCCACTAATAAAGTTTTTGTCTTCTTTTTCCCTTTCTTTAAAGGATCATGCACCCTCCCTCTCTCTTTCTCTCAATTATATTCCAGAAGAAAAGAGCAAGTCAACATGAGTCAGACTATATTTGTGCACAGTGCAGAGCCTCTCTGGAGCACAGGAGAAAAGTCTGCAAAGCTTGGGGTGCTAATTGGCACAGAAGAAGACCAGACAATTGTGCATTGGAGCGATGCCTATAGCTGGGCACCACCCCTTCCCATGGCTTTTATTGCACATTACGTTTGAGCATGAATATTTCATTCTCTCTGTTCCATGAGAACATCTTCACTGATATGCACTTTAATAAAACATGAGACCATGTTTTTGGCATCTCCTTGGTTGCCTCCTGAGAAGGCCCCATCACAGTTTCATTAAGCAGAACAAACATTTCGGGTTCATCTCTTTAATAGCATTGTTCTGAGGGAGTCGCATACCATGTAATTTAACAGCAAGATGTTTTCCTGGGAGCCTTGGGTGTTTCAGAATAGGGAGATGCGTGCAGTCCTAAGAGCTCAAAATAAGTAGTCCAGAAGGCGAGGAGATAAGGTTTCTATTCCTGGCTCTCCCAGGAACATTGGATTAATTGTTGATTCAGCCTAGTCACCTTCTCACAGTAGTGGCCAAAAGCAAGTACAGGAACAAACTTTTGAAGAGTTACAGCATAATGATGAATTGATCCACCCAAACCACCTAAGATTAGAGGTCTCCTAGGGGGTGCTCAAGTGACCAGGAATGTCCAAGGCATCTGGTGGGCCACTGTGAGATACAGGAAGCTGAACTAGATGGCTGAACTCTTGGCCTGATCCAGCAACGGCTTTTCTTATATTCTTAAGCATATGGTTCTAGATCTGTGGTTGTCATTCTGGCTCAGTGAACATTGTTTCTATAGGTAGGATATACCAGATCTCTCATGCCTCCTCACTAGACAATGACTAGACAGGGTACATCAACTAAAATTTAGTGTTGGGAGAGTTAGAACAGATAAAAGGAAATACCTTTTTTACCCAGGGGGTGATTAATCTGTGGAACTCCTTCCCACAGGAAGTGGTGATGGCATCTGGCCTAGGGCCGTTAAAAGGGGATTGGGCAGATTTCTGGAGTAAAACTCCATCGTGGGCAACCTCCTTAAATTAGTAGTAGGCTACTTCAGAATGCCAGGTGTAAGGGAGTGGAAACAGGATGCAAGCATCTTGTCTCGTGGGCACCTGGTGGGCCACTGTGAGATACAGGAAGCTGCACTAGATGGGCCTTTAGCCTGATCCAGCAGGGCTCTTCTTATGTTCTTATGTTTTTACGACACATTTAACATCTCACCCAGTTTAACTCTTGTTAATGTGGAGGGGTGATGTTAGTGAAGAAAGCACTTTACTTGAATATTCAGAAGCAGTGGTTAAGTACCATTGAGCCAGTCCCCAATCCTACAATACACAGCAGTCTGCCCTTAGCTAAATCTGTATTATCCCAGATAGGAAGAGGTGATTTATAAAGCAGAAATAAACTGGTGGGGCTATACCATTTCACCTACTTTGGCTCTCATTTCAATTTTACATCATTCAGCTCAATGCTGAGTGGTTAATTACATTTTCATCTTATTTCTTGGATAATGCTCCCCTTGTTCTTTGTCTCGTAGTTTCTCAAAAGGGTGTTTTTTGGGTTTGTTTGTTTTTTTGCATTTTACCTTTCATTTCACCTCCTAGCAGAGCTCTAAATTTAGTTGGCTGGCAATTTGGGGCTATTTTATACATGATGTCTTTAGTATTGTGAAATAAAATTGAATCTTTTCCTCTTAATTCACTTTCTAATAATTCTATATCAAAGCTTTAATACCAAAAATTTCTCTCCACTCCTACCTAGAAGTTAATTGAGCTAGGTGTAATTATAATACCCTAGGAGACAAAACCAAGCATGCCGTAACTGTAACCATCTTGCACCTAACCCACTTCCCCCACAAAAAGACTTATGTTGCCACATTAAAACACAGGTGCATTAAGAATCAGGCTTAGCACTCGTTTGAGGCCACTGTTGTACATTCACTGTGAGATTAAATGCTGATGTAACTGACAGTAATTATCATCCACTCAGTGGTCTTCAACATTTCTAGACTCAGGACCCCGCACCAACCTTCAACCTGGTATTCGCTTTATTTTATGTGCCTCTCAATCTCACACATATTTTATGTACATCCAGATTTCTCTCATGTTTTCCCTCTTCTTCTCATTCCCTTTGGCGCTGTCTCTTTAAACTCAGACAGTTCATCTTTCTTTGTACTTTTCTCCTTTACGTCTCTATCTTCCACTGCCTTGTTCTTTCTCACTGTCTGTCAAGTTGTTTCTTCTGGATCTTTTTCTCCCCTCTTCCTGTCTTTCCTTAAGTCCTTTGCTTCATCTTCTCTTTTCTTCTTCCAGTGAGAAGGCCTCAAACGTTGGACAACCAGTGGGTCACAGTCAAAATGCAAATACAGGTAGCTTAACAAATGTAAGTGCTTGAGAGTGCAATCCTAACCTGGAGTTAGGCTGACACAGTTACACCAGCAAAGTTTGGCCTGCACAAGGGCAACTGTAAAGCTCGTTTGGACCACTCTCAGGCAGGGAGGATGGCGCACATTTGGGTGCTGGCCTCTCTGACTCTGAGAGTGGTCCAAACATACTTTACCGTGTCCTCTGTGCCAGCCAAACTTTGCTGGCCTAACTTGAAGTTAGGATTGCGCTCTTAATTGCATTACCTTTTGGAGAGTATTTGAATACAGTACTGCCTGCATGACTTTCCATATGCTTCTACCTTCAAAAAGGGTGAACATTTAAAAATAATTTAAGGCGCAATCCTAACCAACTTTCCAGCCCTGGGATAAAGGCAATGAAGCTCCGAGGTAAGGGAACAAATATTCTCTTACCTTCAGGAGGCCTCTGACTACCACTCCACTGCCGGATGCAGAACATGCCTCGTTGGAACAGCTAGTTCAATGCTGGAAAGTTTGTTAGGATTGCACTTTAAAGCCTGCAAGGAATATTCCTGTTGGGCCAGGCTCAATGGTCCCACTTTGTTCCAGTGCTCCCTTCTGTCTTTGTCCAGCTCTCTCTCTCTCTCTCTCTCTCTCTCTCTCTCTCTCTCTCTCTCTCACACACACACACACACACACACACACACACACACGCACGCACGCACGTGCGCGCGCACACACACACACACACACACACACACACACACACACAGAGAGAGAGAGAGAGAGAGAGAGAGAGAGAGAGAGAGAGAGAGAGAGAGTTTTCTTCCTTTTTCCTTCTTGTTCTTTTTTCTTGTTCTTTCCAGTGGATTCAGATTCCTCTCCCCCCCCCCCCCATATCAGCCATAAATATGAATTGGAAGTTGAACCCTGATTGCATGTAGAGTTGAAAGAGTACCCTGATTTAGCCTTGAGAGACAGAAGGTGCAGAAATTGTAAATTGGCACTGGGGGAAGAAGAAGACCTCTGCTGCCACTGCTCCCCGACAATAACACTAATACTAGACATTTCTATAGCACTTTCTGAGCATGCTGAGTGCTTGATGCCAATTGTTCTAGATGAAAGCTTTACAAAAATGAGGGGAGATAGGATCATTATCCACGTATTGCAGCAGCAGAAGGGTCGCTTGCTCAAGGCCACTGAGGGCCCAATCCCTTGCTTCCCTGTATCATTTGGAGGGCCAAAATCAGCGGCGGCATTCAGCCGGTACGCTGGGCGGGAGGAACGGGTGAGCGGCAGCCCGCCCGTTGCGTACCGCTCCGTTTCGCC
>JAJKFI010000078.1:1904970-1915044 GCA_029204185.1 Lerista edwardsae
CCGTCTTCCCCGGGGAAGATGGCGAAATGGAGCGGTACGCAACGGGCGGGCTGCCACTCACCCGTTCCTCCCGCCCAGCGTACCGGCTGAATGCCACCGCTGGCCAAAATGTATCGTATGAGACAAGGGAAGCAGCCAAAGGTCTTCTCTGGTAAAGAAACAAACGTCCCCTTACTCTGTGTGGACATCAGTGTGGCCCTGTGTATGGGATTGGGACCCCTGGAAGTACCATGCCCCAGAAACCACCTGTGTAGCTCCTCCTGGTCCCCAATACATATTGAGGAAGGACAGTCATGTGCTGCTTGGGAAAGAGAAAGATGCAAATGAGCAAAGAGCAGGGGGAAACAATGTCAGGAGACTACAATATGAGAATGGATAGGCTGGCTTTTTCATCTTAAGAAAATAAGAAAAGCCCTGCTGGACCAGCCCAAAGGCCTATCTAGTCCAGCTGCCTGTATTTAACAGGGACCCACCAGATGCCTCAGGGAGCACACGAGACAACAAGATGCCTGCATCCTGTTGCTATTGTTTTGCACCTGGCATTCTAGGTGCAAATGCCACCTCTAAAATAAGTAGGCTTTAGCAACTGCAGCAGGATGCAGGGCTGGATTAGGAGAATACAAAGAGGCTTCCTTTCTCCAAAAATTGTTCACATTGCCATGGATGTACTCTTCAAATATGTAACCAACATTACTAGCTCCAACTCCATGGTTTCCTTCCACCCTGCCAGCTTGGAAACCCATAAAGGAAGGACCATTGCCAACTTGTGATGGCTACCCCCTGCCCCCATTTTAATCCGAAACTAAGCACCCATCCTCCCCATCATAAAATAGCTCAATTTGGGCTGGAATAATTATCAGCCCAAATTGGACTCTTGTTATACATTTGATGACAAATAGCAATTGAAAAGATGATTCTGAAAGTACACCTTTAGCAATTGTCAGATATTTACTGACTCTGCATGTCCAATCAGAAGCAAAGCCCACTGAGGGCGGAATCCTAACCTGGAGTTAATTGTCATAGTTAGGCCAGCCAAGTTTGACTGGCACAAGGGCCACAGTAAAATGCGTTTGGACCACTCTCGGAGTCAGACAAGATGGTGCACCTCTGTGTGCTGGCCTCTCTGACTCCGAGAGTGGTCCAAACATACTTTATAGTGTCTCTTTTGCCAGCTAAACTTTGCTGGCTTAACTCCAGGCTAGGATTGCACCCTGGGTTCAGTGGGACTTACCCTCAGGGAAGCCTGTATCAGAATGCAGCCTGGGTAATTCCACAACATAAATCCCACTCTTGTATAAACAGTTGCCAGCTATGTAGAGATACTTTTTAAGTAACTATTTTTAAAACACGGGACAAATTATAACGAAGAAAAGATACCTTTCGGAGAAGACTTTCCTTCTTCTCGGCATAAAATTGTTCAGTGCACCACAAATCCAGTGTCCGATAATTGTAAGTTGTGTGGAGGACGTTCTATTTTTAATTTGTTTTATTGTTAAAGTGAAGTTATTTTTACATTTTTTCCCCAGATAGTATTTCTTTGATGCCAAGTGCAAGGGGTGGGGATGAGGTTAAGCCATTGGCTTCCACAGCAGAAGCAGCGACTGTGTCCCAATGCATTGGAAATTAGTTACATCCCAGCACAAGGGCTGGTGATTTTCTGTATTTATACGCATTACCTTGGTGGCAGTGTACAAGATGCAAGGTCAGCACTTAGTGGTGACACTAAGGGGCTATTGTGTTGCTAAAGGACTGCCGCAAGTGAAAAACAAGCTTTAGAGCAGGCTGTTATATGAACAATAAAATGGTTTTATAACACTGAAGTCAAGAGTGGATCCTTGGAATTTTAAAACTGGTAACCACAATGCATAGTCAAGTAGCAGCTTGGGATGCTAGGGAAAGGCCATGCCCTACATTTATTGGAGACAGATATCAATAAATACTATTAATAATGTTCTAGTGTTAGAAGCCACTAATCAGAATCATGCCTCGTCCACTACAGTTGAAGATGTAAAGAGGAAGTTGGCCTTGGCTAAGGCATGATGAAGAACAAGCAAAAGGAAACAAAATAACTAACTCTAAGAACTTTCATATACATTCTAAGGCTAAAGCATTCATCAAGTAATGCAACAATCACCGTTTCAAACTGTGAAGGATAATCCAAGATGTCTCCCACTAAGGCAAGTTTAACGCGGAAAATGCTGTTGTACACAAGCTGCTTACATCTCTTATAACCCTATGCTATCCAGGCCTTGTATTTAATGTGGAAAATGCTGTTGTAGACAAGCTGCTTACATCTCTTACAACACAGTGCTATCCAGGCCTTGTGCTAACAGAACTCATGCTCTATCAATGCAAGGCCCGGTTGTCTGATGTGGCAGCTGCTGCAATGGCGCATACTGTAAGATGAGGCCACTAGTGCATTTGGCTGGAAGCTGTGAGTGCTCACCACTAGCCTTGGGCAGAGACCCGCCAAAGCAGGTAAGTCAGTGGAGGTGTTTCAGGGCATTCCAATAGAGGATTGGGACCAGCTGGGGGCATGTCAAGTGCACTATGGGGCAGATATCAGCAGTACTGCTGCATGCTCTGAGCCAGTCCAGAATAAGATTGGGCTGTTAATTCAGATAAACTATCCAGAATTCATTTCTCAATGACAAAAGATTTTTTTATGCAAGAGAAATGTGTTTGTATCAAAGAGCATCTGTCTGTGTCAGAAATCTGCAACATTTAATTGGCTAATTAATAATGTACAACTAAGTCAGTTTGACTAAAACAGACACCAGCACTATGTGTACTGTATGCTATGTCTTTCATTGCAAGCAACTGGTTCAGAGGCTGACGTTAAGCAGTATATTTTATCTTCAAATTTCATTTCCTGGCATACTTTTTTTCCATATAGCTGCAAAGGAATCTTAAAAATATCACAGGAGACCAGCAATGGGGGGAGGAAGAGTTGAATCAATTACCACAGGCAAGTTGTTTTTGTTGTTTGGTTGTTTGTTAAGACAGTTATACACCACTTTTCAGGCAAACTTCTTAAAGCATGTACACTGGGCAAAAGGCACTTTTCTAAGTGATGTTCCTCTTATATTTAGCAGGGGGAAAGTAATTGTCCCTATTCACCCCTGCACAGTGTCTCTTCTAGCGGCTGGTGATGGTGATGGTCTGCATTTTTTAAGATAATGAGCCCTTTGGGGACAGGGAGCCATCATCATCATCATCATCATCATCATCATCATTTTGCCTGTAAACTGCTTTGTGAACTTTGTGTTGAAAAGTGGTATATAAATACTCTTGATTGAAAACAATGCATCAATAAAAGAGCAAAATGGAGCAACAAAAAGGGTTTCGAATTAGCTTTCAATACTGAACTCTGAAATTTGGTTATCTGACAAACTTGTTTTCAAGTTTGTCTTGTTTCTCCTTCCCTCAGGAAAAGATGGTTCTTCAGCAGCCTGTGGGATGCAGTTGGGCGTACAAATCTGATTGGGTACATACATGCAGTTATCAAAACAAGTTTTTTCAGAGTGAGGGTAGTGCTTCCTGCCTTCACTCTGAATTGGCTTTGTGATATTGTAACGCAAGGGTGGTCAAACTGCAGCTCACAAACTATGTGTGCCTCTTTGACATATAATGTGCAGCTCACAGAAATATGTTCTCTGAGCTCCTTTTTGCATCGGAATTAATAAATAAAAAATAAGATAAGATAAAAAAATTCAAGATAATTATTTACAGGGTATAAAAAGATAAGGCACTGGATTAATGTTTGCTGTTCATATGAATAAATATATTGAAGGATTTTTATGCTTGAGATCTCAGACATTGGAAGTTTATCATTCTTATATTAAGCAAATTTGACCACCCCTGTTATAGTGCAACAAAATCTCACTGTGCCTATGTTATCCCTGATTGGCTGGGATCATTTCAGATGAAATGGCTGTCAAAACTGCTCAGTGTACAAAAAAAGTAAGAGAAAAAGCATACAAAACAAGAGTGCATGCAAAAAGCATGCAAAACAGCAAAATACATGTTCCATCTAAGCACCCTGTCCAGCCTTTGTGACATTCATGGGTGACAATTAGGCATAATTCTTGTATTTAAAAATGCTGGAGTGGACAGAGAGAGGCAGTAGTGACATCTGCAGATTGGACCTTCAGTTCATTGTATACTTGCAGTCAGTGTCTTGTGTTTGTAATTACATTTACGTTATATTTAGGGCACAATCCTAACCTGGAGTTAGGCTGGCACAAGTCCCTTATGCCAGCCCAGGAGTGTTGCAAATGGGCCGTAAAGCACATTAGCACCACTCTTGGAGTCAAGGAGGCCAGCACACGAATGTGCGCTGGCCTCCCTGACTCCGAGAGTGGTCCAAAGGCACTTTACATTTGCAACACTCCTGGGTTGGCACAAGGGACTTGTGCCGGCCTAACTCCAGGTTAGGATTGTGCCCTTCGTGACTTCATATTATTGAGGCTTTGTTTATATTTAGTGAGGCCTTGTTCAGACAAACATTATTTAGCAGGTATGTTGGCATGAGGCCTTGTAGGCACACACTATGGCAGCAATCCTAACCTGGAGTTAGGCCGGCACAGTTAGGCCAGCAAAACGGCTGGCCCAAGGGACAGAATAAAGTATGTTTGAACCACTCTTGGAGTCAGAGAGGCCAGCACATAGACATGTGCCATCCCCCCTGACTCCGAGAATGGTCCAAATGTGCTTTATGGTGGCCCTTGTGCCAGCCAAAGTTTGCTGGCCTAATTGTGCCGGCCTACGTCCAGGTTAGGATTGCGCTCTATGTCTCTCCGCCAGCAATGCATGAACAGCAAGACATGATTTTAAAAAAATAATGATGACCCAGGAAGTGGCCAGGCCTTGTGTCTCTGCTGGTTCCCCGAATGAACTGAGACTGTGCAGCAGTGCATGGTGGTCCTCAATACAAATGATATCCAAGCATCAAAGAGTGCATACAAGACCATCGCCCATTATCCAGAAGATGGTGTTTCATTTTTTGGTTTACTGAAGCCTGGGGGCCGGCAGCCAAGGCAAAACTTTATTAGGAAGATCATTTTACACATTACATCCAGGCTACATGTAAGCGAGCTCATCCTTTTGGCCAGAATAGGAAAATGGAAGAGGAAAGTCCATGGACAGTCCTCAATCAAAATGTAAAAGACTTTCAAAAGGAAGACAGCCGAAGAAATAGAACCTCAATGCAGAGAGAGAGTAACCTCCAGGAGAAGATGTGGGATGATATATTTATAGCAGCAACATGTCTCGTTGCGTGTACCACTTTTTTCTTGGTTCCTTGGTCAAGTCAAGTTCTGGCATGACTTGAGTGGAACTCCTTTGCCAGGAAATCTCTGTCCCCCAGTAATGTGACAGCAGAAGCTCTGGCCTAGAAATAATGACTCATGGGGAACGACAGGAGCAGTGCACAGGGCCTTGTCGGTTCTACCTTGGTTGGAAAATGTCAGCACTGACCTACTGAGAAGAATCAATTAAAACTCACAGCTCCATTAGCACATTCTCAAAGAGCAGGATAGGGGGCCAGTTTCCCCCTCTCTCACACACACATACACCACAAAGGCACCAGGGGCAGGGAATTTAAAAGCATTGCTCTCTCTCCCTCTCCCTCTCCCTCTCCCTCTCATTTTCATCGAATTCAAAGTGCTGCATAAAACACCCGTTGTTCTGGGACACATGACAAGACACAAAGACTTTCATCTTTCTTCTTATTAACAGGAGAACCTAATAGAGAGTGGGTGAATGACAATCTCTTCTCCTTAACATGAAAGATGTTACAGTGTTCCTACTGAAAGTGTCATATAATGCAGGCCATAGTGTTCTGCCCTTACAAAGAACGTCAGGTACCACCTACTATGTTCCCATTAGGGCATCACTCAGGTAGCGAAAGAGCTTCATCTTGACCTATTGCTGTTATGATCCTCCCACTCTTTTCTTTCTCGGAGGGGGCCAGCATCCTCCTGTTCCTGCTACTTTTTCACAACAACACCCCCTACGAACTCTAACTTGATCTTCCGACCACATCTTTTATCCTAATCATTTGATTTATTGCAAAAATAAATGCAGCCTCTTCTACAGACAAAAAGTTTCAAGTGGAAAAGTGAAAACTGAAAGAGTTCATGTACGGGGACCAGCAGGGACCCTTTTCATCCCCAAGTCACTTGAACCCTGCTCCCAGAGTGTCTAGCTTAAGAACCTTCACCCTTATAGAATTGTATCTGATAGGTTGATAACCATTCACAAAGTTTGGAGAGAACCTTTTAGCTTTTCACACGTATTTCACTGTCCAGAATATTTTGGGACCCAAACATAACTTTAATTACAACCCAATAAATTCTTTAAAAACTCCAAGAAGAATGCTGTCTGGTTTGCTCCTAATTTATCAGTTCTGAAACTTTGACAATAAACCATCACCTTTAATGATGTGATTAAAGCAGAAGATTTAGCCGAGAGGGTTAATGCCTCCGTTTGCCTGAAGATAACAGCTGAAGATCTGAAGGTCGTGAGCTCGGGACTGCCGGAAGTCTCTGTGAGCGGCAGACCTTGCAAAAGACCTTGATTAAAAGCTGAGTTCCAGCTGCCTCGTGGGAGGAGGAGTGTGCTGAAGTCAGCTGTGTCTCTGGTGGGAGCAGGGAAGCCTCATCAGCCAGCAGAAGACAGACGGGTAGCTAAGAAAGAAGGCTAAATCCAGAAAGAAAGATATGTATGAGTGTTGTTCTTGAAAGATAGAACATTTCTGTAAATTGTAAAAACCTTCAGGTTTATGAATAAAAGTCTGCCTATGTAAACTGCCTTGAGTTACAGTCATTAGAGAAATCTAGTGATACCCCTGCTAACTGGACAAGAGGCACTTTTTCCAGTGGTGTTCCTCTTATATTTAGCAGGGGGAGAGTAACTGTCCCTCTTCACCCCTGCGCAGTCTTTCTAGTGGCTGTTGCTGGTGGTCTGCCTTTTTTTTTAGATTGTGAGCCCTTTTGGGACAGGGAGCCATTTAACTTTATTATTACTATTTGCCTGTAAACCGCTTTGTGAACTTCGTGTTGAAAAGCGGTATATAAGTACCTGTTGGTTGATTGATTGATTGATTGATCTTAAGAAAGGCGGTATATAAATACATGTATTATTATTATTATTATTATTATTATTATTATTATTTAATTGACAGGCATGACCCCATATGGCAATGCAGCTGTTCCAATGCAGCATCTGCTGAACCCTGTGGGGGAGTTTTGGCTCCTCGGGGTAAGGGAACATGTGTTCCTTTGCCTAGGGGTAAGCCCATGGCAGGCAGCTGGGTATACCTGGGCTTGCCTTGCGCTAGCTCTATAGTTGGGAAATCAAGGCTGGGAAGGGGGTTAGGATACTGGCATGTGTCACTGCAGCTGATTCTGGCTACTTCCTGATCCCAATTCAGCCTTCCTCCCCTTTCCTCTCCCTCCCCACCCCATTCTGTCCTCTCCTCATCTCCCTCCAACCCCCTGCACCAACTAACTGGCACTGGCAGGCATCTCCTGTCTGCTGTGCTGGCACACAAACCCAGGCGATTGCACTGAATGGCTTGCCACCTTTTGCAACAGCCATAAAGGGTTGTACGCAGCCAGAATGAGAGTTTGTTGCTCAGGGCTGGGGCAGTCGTTCTTCAGATGCACAGCCTCCCCCATCCCAATTATTCAGGTGACTATTCCAGATGGGTAGTCGCAACCCACCATTGAAAGATAAAAAGGGCCATTCACCCTTGAGGGGAGTGGCTCAGGAATGGGTGCCCCGATGGCACCACAGCAATCGCTGCACCGCAGGAACCCAGGGGCATGACAACATACCTGGGGGCTGCATGAAGCCTTCCAGAGGGTCCTGGAGGTTCGCAGTCCCCTGCACGACTCTCTTCTTGCTGCTGTGAGCTCCGTTTTGTTGTTCGAATTCACTTCCAGTTTGTGTTTGGGGGGGGGACACCCCCGGGCCCAGTCCTTGCCCCCACAAAAACTTACAGTGGCGTCAATGTCCAAGTAGGACTTCAAAGACTACTGCCCTAGACTATCAAACACACTCCTAGCTTTCCTGAACCATCAATAAGATGGCTTATTCCATCAGACCTTTATTCCATTTCTTTACCTTTATTCCGTCAGACCTGTGTTGCATTTTTAATTGTGGTGCCTTTTTAGGAACGGCTGCTGGTCTGTTGATGTTTTCATCATTTCCTTATCTATGTCTTGTTTCATGTTTGATTATATTTTAATAAGTGCTTCAGTTGTTGTTAGTGCTTTAGTTGTTGTCTTATTGGCTACCTTAGGGCTTTGGGGCAAAAGGTGGGATACAGATCTAAATGAAATAAATACATTATTCCAATCTACTTTAACCCATATTCAGTTCCCCACCACCTCCAGACAAAGCTCCAGGATACTGAACCCCCCTCACCCCCTGTATTTTCTGGAAAGGAGAGCTAGAACTGGGTGCATCAACATATTGGTGGAAACCCACCTCCAAATCCCTAGTCAATGGGCTTGGTATCCTGAGATTATTGTCTTTTTTCATCTTTTTGCAGGTTTTTGTTTCTTACTTCCTGTGCTTCCATGCTAAATGGCCACCCCAGATCATTCTGATGGAGGAGAATCACCCAAGGATGAGAGAAAGTCTCTCCACTTTAATGCCAGCTTCCTCCATTACAGCTATCCAAGTGAGCTCCCACATCTGCGAAGGGATGTGCTTAGTTTTAGAAGTGACTAATCAATTGTTTTCCCCGTTTGTTTGCATTTGAAGATAAAGGCACAAACAAGCACAGAAACTGCAGAAGACAGCAGCACAGTGGAGCACAGGGTAGGCAGCTGCATGTGGTGGAACCCTTTGATTGCCAAAAAGACACTCTGAGCTGACTCGCAGCCTCAGCTTCAAACAGACGCACCGCTTTAGGGGCATGAAATATTCACCGAACAAAAAGCCCCATGTGTTTCCTCCCCACTCTCATCTGCCTCCTTCGATGAAGTACTAAAGGTGATGAACACCTGGTGGGCTGTCCACACACAGCACCACAAACCGTGCAAGCTGATGCACATTTCTTCAGAAATACGTCCCACTGTAGTCAATGGGTGCATAGGCGGGCAGCCAAAAGCCGTTTGCAACCTTTTGATGAGGAGGAAGCCTTTAGATTCTGGCCTTCCTGAAAAGTTTCATGCCCCCTTCCTCCCTCACTGGCTACTACCCCCCCATAAGCCCCAAAAGTCAATGCAAGTGTTTTTTTTTGGGGGGGGGAATGTAGCTTTCTCTCTAAAATACCGTATATATCAGACACATTTTTCATGGAAAATGTCAATCAGCCCTGTTGACTGCCAGGTTAGGAACCATAAAGGCCAGCTATGGTTAGAGCTGCTCCCACTTGAGCATCCAGTTATTTGCTGAATAACGATAAATCCCCATCTGCTCTGATTTTCATTGCTGAGTACACTTGGAAAATCTACCCACCCTTGGCTAGCCCCAGACGGCTAGGCAAACAGCCAGTGCGGGCCTTTTTTTGGTACACATCCAGGTATCAAAAGGACTCATTGAATGTCATTGCCTTCTCCTTCACAGGGGATTGGGACCATCCTGAATTCAACGCTTTTAATGATTTGTTTTATAAGATGCCACCATTAAAAGTTACCAGCAAAAGCAGGGTAAATGCATACTTCCAATGGTTGGCTAAACTAATTGCACATTTCTTGGGAGTCCATTACTGTCAGTCTTCAGTATCAGGCACTGTACTGAGAGCTATCAACACTTACTGCCCAGTTCTAAAGGTGCCAGCAGAACAGGTGTTCCAGCTGCACTAGGCACTTTCTGGCTATTACAGAAGGCAACATCTGTAATTGCTAACTGGCCATCACCCCTGTTCACTGGACAAGAGGCACTTTCAAGTTGTGTTCCCCAGCACAGTGTCTTTTCTAGTGGCTGTTGCTGGTGATGTTCTGTTCTGTTCTGTTCTGTTCTGTTCTGTTCTGTTCTGTTCTGTTTGTTTGTTTGTTTGTTTGTTTGTTTGTTTGTTTGTTTGTTTGTTTGTTTGTTTGTTTGTTTGTTTGTTTGTTT
>JAJKFI010000078.1:1922494-1936539 GCA_029204185.1 Lerista edwardsae
AATAATAATAATAATAATAATAATAATAATAATAATAATAATAATAATAATAATAATTTAATTAGTTAGCTAATCAATCAATCAATCAATCAATCAATTAACATTAAATGGCTCCCTGTTCCAAAAGAGCTCACAATCTTTAAAAAAAAATACAGAACACCACCAGCAAGAGCCACTAGAAAAGAGGTGAATAGGAACAGTTACTCTCCCCCTGCTAAATATAAGAGGAACACCACTTGAAAAAGTGTCTCCTGCCCAGTTAGCAGGGGAAGTTTCATTCTTGATCTCCTGCACAGTACAGACACCTGCTGTCTGAATCTTCATATTGCTGTATCATTTGTCAGTGTTGCACCCTTCACAGTTCCTAAGCAGTGGGAAGTTCCAGGGTTCCACTACTCCTTTTTGATATGGTGCAATGGAGGCTTGTAGTAGTTTGTGATATTTACTCCATCTACAAATAAGCTGCTCAAAACAATAAAGGGAACACTTACACAACACATCCGAGATCTGAGTGAACGAAATATTCCTATTAAATACTTTGTTCCTGACATAGTTGAATGTGCTGACAACAAAATCACACAACAATCATCAATGGAAATCACGTTTATTAACCCATGGAGGTCTGGGCTTGGTGTCATACTCAAAATTGAAGTGGAAAAACACACTACAGGCTGATCCAACTTCGATGTAATGTCCATAAGGCAAGTCAAAACGAGGCTCAGTAGTGTGTGTGGCCTCCACGTGCCTGTATGACCTCCCTACAATGCCTGGGCATGCTCCTGATGAGGTGGCGGATAGTCTCCTGAGGGATTGCTTCCCAGACCTGGACTAAAGCATCCGCCAACTCCTGGACAGTCTGTGGTGCAACGTGGCGCTGGTGGATGGAGCGAGACATGATGTCCCAGATGTGCTCAATTGGATTCAGGTCTGGGGAACGGGCGGGCCAGTCCATAGCATCAATGCCTTCATCTTGCAGGAACTGCTGACACACTCCAGCCACATGAGGTCTAGCATTGTCTTGCATTAGGAGGAACCCAGGGCCAACCGCACCAGCATATGGTCTCACAAGGGGTCTGAGGATCTCATCTCGGTACCTCATGGCAGTCAGGCTACCTCTGGCGAGCACATGGAGGGCTGTGCAGCCCCCCCCAAAGAAATGCCACCCCACACCATTACTGACCCACTGCCAAACCGGTCATGCTGGAGGATGTTGCAGGCAGCAGAACGTTCTCCCTGGCGTCTCCAGACTCTGTCACGTCTGTCACATGTGCTCAGTGTGAACCTGCTTTCATCTGTGAAGAGCACAGGGCGCCAGTGGCGAGGTTGCCAATCTTGGTGTTCTCTGGCAAATGCCAAACGTCCTGCACGGTGTCGGGCTGTCAGCACAACCCCCACCTGTGGATGTTGGGCCCTCATACCACCCTCATGGAATCTGTTTCTGACCGTTTGAGCAGACACATGCACATTTGTGGCCTGCTGGAAGTCATTTTGCAGGGCTCTGGCAGTGCTCCTCCTGTTCCTCCTGGCACGAAGGTGGAGGTAGTGGTCCTGATGCTGGGTTGTTGCCCTCCTACGGCCTCCTCCACGTCTCCTGGTGTACTGGCCTGTCTCCTGGTAGTGCCTCCATGCTCTGGACACCACACTGACAGACACAGCAAACCTTGCCACAGCTCGCATTGATGTGCCATCCTGGATGAGCTGCACTACCTGAGCCACTTGTGTGGGTTGCAGACGCTGCCTCATGCCGCCACTAGAGTGACAGCACCGCCAGCATTCAAAGGTCACCCAAACATCAGCCAGAACACAGAGGGACTGCGAAGTGGTCTGTGGTCACCACCTGCAGAACCACTCCTTTACTGGTGGTGTCTTGTGACTTGCCTATGATTTCCACCTGTTGTCTACTCCATTTGTGCCACAGCATGTGAATTTGATTGTCAATCGGTGTGGCTTCCTAGGTGGACAGTTTGATTTCACAGAAGTGTGATTGACTTGGAGTGACATTGTGTTGTTTAAGTGTTCCCTTTATTGTTTTGAGCAGTGTAGATAGCTGGATGGAGGCTAAGATGGAGGTCAGGGCAGAAATCCTCTACTGCTGTGGTCGGGGAAAGCTGGGAGCAGCCATCTTGGAAGCTGCAGACCTTACTCTTGCTACAGTCTGAATTTTCAAAGGAGGGTTTTTCTTAATTTTGTTTTTAGTTTTAGTTCAGTGCATTTACATAATATCTTGTCCTAATCTGGCCTTCTGTCAGGGATGTTTCATGGTTATGCAGTTGCTGCAGTCCAAGAATGCCAGTTTGCTTTTCTGGAGTGTCATTTGATTACATCACAGTGACGGCACTTCCTGCCTGATGATGTCTCTTCCAGCCATGACATCACTTCTGGTAGGTCCTGACACAAGTGTCATTCTAAAAAGTGGGTCCACTAAAAAGTGGATCCTGATGCTAAAATGTTTGGGAACCACTGTTCTACTCCAGATCCCTCGTAGGGAGAAGCCCTGACCCTTGATACAACTTACAGTTTTCTCTTTGCCTCTTTTATATTACTGTTTTACATATCCACCCACTTTTCATATCCGCCTCCCCTCTGCTTATCAAGACAAATGGTGTCAAGGAACCGAGTTTCTAGTTACATGGAGGGCCTAACATGCATGTAGCCAGGGCCAACTCTAGGAGTGGCGGGGCCCAATGCGGGACATTCCTGTGGGGCCCCCCACACTCCCCACAGGGCCCGCCACTCACCATGAAGAGCACTTGTGGTGCCATACACAAAATGTGGCACCTGGAAATAGTTGGTGGTGACAGGATGACGTCACTGCCAATTGCTTCCAGGAGGCCCATTTTGGGCACTTCAGAAGCTGGGGCAGCTGAGAGGGCCCAAGGGAAAGCTGCTCTGCTTTCCTCACTGACCTACATACAATCCTAAGAGATCCTGACTGCAGCAGCAAGCAATATACTCACTGCACTGGTGTGGGGGCCCCCAAAGCGCGGGGCCCGATGTGGTGACATTGGTCACATTGGCTTAAAGCCAGCCCTGCATGTAGCTATGGACACACAGAGGTTGGGCAGGGCCAGCTTCTGATTTCAGGGGGACCTTGGCAAAATAACTCTGTGGTCTTCCCAGAGGCGGATCTAAGGGGGAGGCAAATCTGTAAGTTTTGCAAGAAGCCTTACCTTGCAGTGGAAATCACTCCTCTCCTGCACTGTTCTAGCCAATCCTCACAGGGAACAGCAACATCTTGGCGTTGCTTACTGGCTACAGGAGCAAGGGAGAGGAGGGATTGGCATGACAGGGTAAGGCTCCTTGCAAAACTTACAGATTAAGTTAGATCCGCCTCTGGGTCTTCCTCCTTCCTGAGGGCTCTCCCCCCCAAATTACATGATGGATTGGTGGATGGGATGGGAATTGCAAAAGCCAGGGCACATTGTGAGCTCAGGGACTGGCAGTGGGCCCTGTGTGACAATGTATACCCCTAACACAGGTCCTGAAGTGGGAAGGGCAATATCACACACCACTCCACACGTTACTGAAGGTGTGGAGGGGGTAAGTGAAAAAAAGGGCTATAGCCCTTGAGAGTAAAAAGTTGGATTTTCACCAGTTCACTCTATTGCACAATTGCAAAATAACTGTAGCAAGTTATTTAGTGAGCTTGTGAAAAATTACAGGAGTATTTTTAGGCAGTAGATCATTATCTTTGGAAATGTCAGCTGTGCACATTTTTGTTGCTCAAACAATGCAATATTTATATGAGCATTGGAAACGCCTGCAATTCCTGAAGCTCATTTTAGGGCCCCCTCGTATCCAGCTTTCCAGCACTGATGTGGCTGCAGTGCAGCCCTAAAGTAAGGAGACAGACACAATGTTCTTTTACTTTGCGGCCGTCCCCCCCACTGCAGGATGCAACGTATGCCCCATTGGCGTGGCGTTTTCACCTACTTGGCCTTCTTGCTGGGTGGGCAAGCAGGAGAAGAACAAGAAGAATCCTGTTTTGATCCTGCCTCTTCCTGCAGCTCCACCATTGTGATGGCTTGCAATGGTGGCACTGGAGGAGAAGGTGGGCTGTCACTGCAAGAGCCTCTTCTCTCACACTCTCAGCTCTCATACACAGTGAGTGAGCCGGCAATCAGAGAGCTGATTGAAGCGGCTGGTTGGAGGGGCGGCAGGCAAACACAGGTGCTGGGCACCCCTCATTAGTCACCGCCTCCTCCAACCCTCTGCTCAAATCTCCTGCTTCAGTCTGCTGGGCCAGCACTGAGGTTCACACCTGATGTTTCCGTTGTCCTTTTGTGCCCATGCAATGCAGAGGAAAGCAACAAGCTCCGACTGTCATTTTTGGGCTGGCACTATTCAGAAATGTCGCTGCACCTATTCTGTACAAAATGATGGAACCGCTGAATTCCCACCACAATCCACAGCATCAGCATCCATGGAATGAAAAGCTCGAGATTTCTTTCTCTCCACATCACATTGAAAAAAGGAATGTCCTGGAAGCTTTGAAAGTATAAAAAATATTCCAAAGGCAGCAGTGAAAAATATTACACTAGGGAATTAGAAAGAAAAATCACACGACTCTCTGGGAACAAAATGCTAGTTTTCCACCTTTTGGCCACTACTAAAAAATATCAGTTTTTCCCTACCACAAACTACTGCTCCTATCTCCTTCAAGAAAGGAAACTCACACCCAAAAGATGGAGGGATGGCAATAGAGGTGTACCACGTGGGCAGGGCAAAATGGTAGGTACTGCAGGTGCTGCAATGCAGCATGTGAGCGCCCCTCCCACTTGTTGTCAGAGCCATTCTGGGCAGCAATGGCAAGTGGAAGAGGTTGCTTACATGGAGCATTGCAACACCTGCAGTATTTACTTTGCCCCCCCAGCTATGCAACGGGTTCCACTGCAAGTCTTTGTAAACACAGTCAGTCCTCCTTAAATGCGAACTTGCTATCTGCAAGAGGCAGAATTGCTACTTACCTTGTTATCTGTGCCTCTATCCTCATTCACTATGCAGAGACCTTCCAAAGGCTGCAGGGACCTTCCAAATGGCACCTGCAATCAGTGCTCACTTTTTTAAAATGTCCAGCAGAAGCATCTACTGGCCATGTTTAAAGGGTTCATACTGGTTGCAGGTGCCCTTCTGAAGATCCCCGCAGCATCTGGAAAGTCTCTGCAGCATTCAGAGACCTTTGGCACTTCCTGCCACACACTGCTGGCTTCCTGAGGGTCTCTGCTGGATTCTTCTGAAGGCAGGTAAGGTACCTCTTGCACCTAACCCCAATGATCCCGTAGGACAAATAGTTCATTATCTGCTAACTCACTAACTGCGAGGATCTCCAGGAATCTAACCTTAGTGAATAATGAGGACTGACTGTATCTTACAGTACAATTGTGGACCATTTTAAAACCAAACCTGTTTGGCTTGTGCATTACTGGGGATTGCAAAGGCAAGGAAGTTGTCACACAGGCTCTCCTACATGCCTGTAGAGCCTTGTTTGTCTCAGCAGTTCACAAGCAACCTTTGTACAATCAGAATCGTGGAGGTACGCTGGGTTAATGTTACAAAGGAGATCCTGGAAGATTTCCATTGATAGGGTCTAAGCTTTCAGCCTTCTCATTTCTTACTTTTATATATGCATAATCCCCTTGCTGAATACAGTACACCAGTTCAGTTCTCTAATATGATTATTTCTCCATCCTGGACTGCTTGCTCTGGCTATTTTCATTGTCAAGGAGCAAAGCTCCACTGGGGGAGGCAATCAGCACAGGAGTGTCACGTGCATATGCTTAATGTCTGTGCCTGAATGTGCCAGATCTATTCAGTCGTGTTTGCTGGTTTTTACTGGGATTCTAAGTCTAAATGTTGATGTTGTGTTAACTAGCAGATGCACAGTTACTCATTTCTGGAGCATGACTACATTCATGGCTAGTCAAGCTCTAATCGGCTCATGGAAGGAGGCATGGAAGGATGGTCTTGTTACAAGGTGGGACACAGGTTGAAAAACAGATGGATGGGAGGCAGATGGACTGCTTCAGGACACGAGAAACAAGCAACCATGCAGTTGATCCCACCATGGACAATTCTTGAGTTTGCTGCTTCTGTCTGATTCTTCTCGATAATTAACAACCTTTTATTCCATGACAGTACTCAGACTGAGAGCGCAATCCTAACCTGGAGTTAGGCTGGCACAAGCAAAGTTTGGCCGGCAGAAGGGCCACAGTAAAGCGTGTTTGGACCAATCTTGGAGCCAGTGAGGATGGCACACGTCTGTGTGCTGGCCTCTTTGACTCCAAAGTGGTCCAAACAAGCAGTGTCCTTTGTGCTGGCCAAATCTCGCTGGCCTAACTGTGCCAGCCTAACTCCAGGTTAGATTGCGCTTTGAGACCATCTAGATTGCTGTGACATATTTCATTGACCTGAGTTCTGCACCTATCACCTGTGCTGGGTCAGTCAGGATGAGTCCAGGCTTTGAAGCTTCTCTTCCTCTCCAGAGCTTGGTTTTAATTACTTGATGGTGGCAACCAGGGCTGGGCAAGTCCTCCTGATGCCTGAGACAGTATGCAAATGCTGCCCCCCTTGCCCAATGATGTGCCAGCCTCTCCACTCTTGTCCTTCAGTGTTAAACACCCCATCGTGTTTTCTCTTCCTCTCTGTCCCTCAATCCAAGGAGTGGAAGGTGAGGAGTAGCGTAGGCAAGTAGGCAGACAGAGATGAGTAGTGCAGCTAGAGGGAGGGCAAAATGGTAAGAACTGTAGGCTCTACAGTGCACCATGCAAGCAGCCCCTCCCACTCGACATCAGAGCCATTCCAGGCAGTGAAGGCAATGCACAGACACTCACCGAAGCTAGCGGTGTCTCCTGTATGTCGCCATTGCTGCCCATAATGGCTCCAATGGCGAGTGGGAAGGACCACTTACACGGTGCATTGTGGCATCTGCAGTACTTACCGTTTTCCCCTCTAGCTACACTACTGAAGATAATTGCGATACCGCTGCTTCAGACTCAATAGTTGCACTTCTGCTTTTAATAGTATGCAGTGATTCACCTTGGGAATTAGAGCTCATGGCTGAAACGTGGGCATCAGGTTTAAGGAAGCTGCCATTTGGAAGTGCCCTAAATGTTATGCTGTTAACAAAAAAAAAAAAAAAAACAACAACTTTGTATAAATGCACATTGCCTTTGGATATCTGCAGATGTAA
Source organism: Lerista edwardsae (assembly GCA_029204185.1). Lineage (NCBI taxonomy): Eukaryota > Metazoa > Chordata > Lepidosauria > Squamata > Scincidae > Lerista > Lerista edwardsae. The sequence continues at coordinate 1,929,684 of JAJKFI010000078.1, forward strand.
TTGTGGCAAGGAGTTCCACAGATTAACTACCCGGTGGGTAAAAAAGTACTTCCTTTTATCTGTTTTAACTCTCCCAACCCTCAGCTTTAGTGGATGCCCCCTGGTTCTGGTGTTTTGAGAGGGAAAAGAACATCCCTCTATCGACTTTATCCCTGCCTGTAGAGCCTGTAGAGCCGGCGTTTTGTCCGAGGACAAGCTTCCATGGTCATGTGGCTGGCATGACTATACGCCGAAGCACACAGAACGCCTTTACCTTCCCACCGAAGTGATTCCTATTTATCTACTTGCTTTAGGTGCTTTCGAACTGCTAGGATGGCAGGAGAACGTGTCTACTCAGAAGTAATTCCCATCAAATTCAATGGGATTTACTCCCAGGAAATTGTGCATAGGATCTCAGCCTTATTCCAGTTGAATAATTACTCCCTCTCTCCAAGGAAAGAGTTTTATTTATTTGCTTTATTTATTCCAAATATGACCTACTGCCATCACGCTGAAATTTGAAAAATATTTCAAACCAAATGTAAAAATTAAAAACCAGCACAAATCTAAGAACACATTGGTTGTACAGCATGGAATTTATGAGGAGTTCTGCTGGAGGAGCATGTGAGTTTTATATGGACATCTGACATAAATGAAGGCTTAAAAGATTTTAAAAAAATACATGGAAGAGTATAATTAGGCTTTATTTTTGTGATAGACTTGGAAGTATGTAAAATAAGTGTGATATGGAAATGAGTAACTTCCTTTCTGCATATTTATTTTTAATCAAGAAAATATATATTTTAAAAATGCTAAACTAAAATACATCACATATATAAAGTAAAAAAAAAAACAGCTGTACGAAACAGATAAAATGGAGCAGCCATCCACAAAAAACATTTATGAAAGCTTTTGATAAATGAAATAGTTTTCACTTGTTTGGGGAGCTAGGGAATTGCTGAGATGCAGCCAGCACCCTCACCCAACTACAATTCCCAGAAGTCTTTGCTGCCGTGATAGCAAAACTGGTATAAAACTGATATAGGGTTGTAATGTACATGCTTTATTTCTTTATAAACGTTATCACCTATTAAAATACAAGGCAGTTTGAAGCAAATAAAGTCAGGAAAGCAAATAATCAAACATCAGTAAAAACAAGACAACTGTGTAAAAATCCAAAGCATTTAAAAGGCATAGGAGAATAAACACAGTTTTAACTTGGTGCTTAAAGACAGATCATGTGGCAGCCTGGTGGATGTCCTTGGGAGGCTCGTTCAAAGATAGCAGTGCCATCGTACAGAGTGCCATCCATGGGGATCCACTGGATTTTATTTCATGCAAAGAAGGCACTGGGATAAAGTCTCCTCAGCAGAGGCGTACCTAGAGAGGACCACAGCACTATGTTTTGCCAGAAGCCACTCCCCCTCCTCTTCAGAGCCATTCCCAGCAGCTAGAGCAAAACTATGTTGGCTCCAATGTCTCCGAAGAGGAAAGGGAGTGGCTTTCAAAACTTAGTGCTAGGATCCCCCTCGAGGTATACCCAGCGTTGTCATCCGCAAATGAACTCCCGGAACACTGGGAGGGACGTGGGCAGGACTTTCACGTGATTGGCAGCCCGCCCGTTTTGTTCTGCGGCTGCCCTGGCCTCGAGGGGGGGCTGCCCCCGGTTGGCGCGGTCCCCTGCTGCTTGCCCAGGCACCCGGCGCGCCCCCCCCACCTGTCTCCCCCGGCGAGCAGGCACCCCTCGAGGCCAGGGCAGCCGCAGAACGAAACGGGCAGGCAGCCAATCACGGCGAAGCCCCGCGTAAGTCCCTCCCAGCGTTCCGGGAGTTCATTTGCGGATGACGACGCTGGGTATACCTCGAGGGGGATCCTAGCACTAAGTTTTGAAAGCCACTCCCTTTCCTCCCCAGCAGATTGTAGCAAGTGGGAAAGTATCAGAGGAGAGGATGGTGCAAATATGCTGGGCCCTGGCCATGCTGAGCATTGCTGTCATCACCTATCACCTAGAACTGAACAAACATATCCACTACATTCCCTGCACCCTGTTCCGGTACTCAAACAAGCTGCAGCTTCCAGGCTACCATTAAGGGGAGCACCACATAGAATACATTACAGGAGTTTATATGCCCTTATTGAAACTTTAGCATCTTTGAGTAGATCAATTTCAGCTGACATTTCAAGGTTGGGGATAAATAGAAGTGAGTTTGTTTGCAGTGAGTTTGATAGGTTTCTAGTTTAAGAGTCCAATCCTATGCCCAATCCTATGATACTCAGATGCAATTCCATTATAGTCAATAGAACTTACACCCGGCTAAGGATTGCAGCCAGTTTTACTGAGCACAATGGGCTTTCTTCTGAGTAAAGAGCACAGTTTGCAAACACCTCTAGAGATAAGACATTACAAGATAGTCTGAAGGTAAACCTTTTTTTATATTTTTCACCTGTTAAATTGGATTTGGTTAACATCAGGTTTATGTTAAATTTACAATTGAGGGTGCAATCCTAAACTGAGTTAGGTTGGCATAAACTAAGCCAGCAAAGTTTGGCCAGCACAAGGGACACTGTAAAGTATGTTTGGAACAGTCAGAGAGGCCAGCACACAGACATGAGCCATACTCCCGACTCTAAGAGTACTCCAAACACACTTTATGGTGGCCCTTGTACTGGCCAAATTTTGCTTGCTTGGTTTATGCTGGCCTAACTCCAGTTTAGCATTGTGTTCTCAATCTATGGTTACCCAAACCCAAAACGTTAGGATTGGGAAGACTCTATATTTTCAAATGAATAAAAACTATCAAATCTACTTCTATTTTTTACAAAATAGATTTCAAGCATAGTTTAGTAGTATTTCCCTCAGTTAATCCTAACCTCACCTCTTTGGAGTTCTCAGTGAATGTCTGAATTATGATTGTTGTATTAATTTCAAAGGCCAAATAAAAGAAATGAAAAAGGGAATCTTCCACATCAAGGTTGAATTGTTAGGAGTTTTACTCCAAAAACATATTACATGCACTGTTTTGTGTTGTTGTTGTTCAGTTGCTAAGTCATGTCCAACTCTTCGCGTCCCCATGGACCACTGCACGCCAGGCCTCTGTGTCCTCCACTGGCTTCCGGAGTTCGCCCAATTTCATGTCCATTGCTTCAGTGACACTATCTACCCATCTCATCCTCTGCCGCCCCCTCCTCCTTTTGCCTTCAATCTTTCCCAGCACAAGGATCTTTTCTGAAGAGTCCTCTCATCTCATGAGGTGCCCAAAGCATTTCCGCTTCAGCTTCAGTATTTGTGTACTTTCACTGAAATTTTTTCCTAGTATTAATGAGAGATAGAGGCACAGATTAAGAGCGCAATCCTAACCTGTAGTTAGGCCAGCACAGTTAGGCCAGCAAAGTTTGGCCAGCACTAGGACCACCATAAAGCACGTTTGGACCACTTTTGGTGTCAGGGAGGATGGAGCATGTCTGTCTACTGGCTTCCCTGACTCCAAGAGTGGTCCAAACATACTTTACAGTGTCCCTTGTGCTGGCTAAATTTTGCCACCCTAACTCTGGGTTAGGATTGTGTTTTAAGTGTCATTGTCATCTTTGGACATAGGGAAATGACCACATGCAATGGTGTTCCTATGGAGGGGGGAAACACTAAGTGTTGCAGGAGCCTGAGCTCCTCCGTAACGTGGTCCCTCTCCCTTGCCTCCAGAGCCATTCACGGCTCGAAGAGCAAAGCCTCCAAACTGCTTCTCTGAGCTGCAAATGGCTCTGAAGATGAGGGGCAGGGACCACACTACACAGGAGCTCAGGCTCCTGCAACACTTAGCATTTTGCCCCCTGCCATAGGAACGCCATATGTGCCTGAAAATGCAAGCCACATGCATAGCTGCTTATGCATAGGCAATGAATGAACTGCTTCTAAACCCTAATACGAACAAATGGCATCACATGCACATTGACTTCTAAGGTTGATTTTGCAGAACCAACAAGAATAGTCCATGGAAAGGAACACAACTTGCATTGCTTCCTTTTCATATTCCATTCCACACTGCAGAAGCAAGCATCAAACCAAAAATTAATATTCATAGTTAATCTGCATACAAAATTCTCGCATCGTTTACAGAGTAGGTTCACCCATTGTTCCTGTGCCATTTTAAATTTTCCCTCAAACCAACTTGAGAATCTCTGTCATTCTGTGTCAATTGCTTTTTAGGGAAAATTTAGTTAGATACCAGAGGAACATATAGTTCAAAGTGCACATTAAAAGTTCAGGAAACTTCCCAAACCCATTCTTAGCCAGAAGGGTGGTTCATCTCTGTCCCTCGGGAGTTTCATTTCTTCATATTATCTTTTTCAAACAGGCTCAGTACTTCTGATCCTTTACACACTTGGACTTAATGTGACTTATTTCCAAAGTAAGCCTTTTTAGCGGAGGAGTAAAGCCCTAAAATTCAGCTTTGGTTCTGACGTTTTGCCTTCAAGTCATGTTAATTTAATTACCATTTCTAATAGATTCTCCTGTCCTGGCCCATTTTCTTCATTCTTCAGCAATGGTCTCTTTGGCTTCCTCAAGTTCACAGAGCTGATCATGGAAACAAGCAGCCAATCCTACCTTTGAGTACCATATCGAAAGGTGGTGTTTTATGTTACCAAAGTACGTAGTTGCCATTTTTCAGAATATGTGTAATAAGACATAAAAAAGAAGGGATTTACATCCCACATCGATTTCATCTGGTGCTTCTGTGTTGATGTGGGAAGTAGTCAAATTCTATACCCCTCCTACTGGAAGAGGAAGACAGTGTGAGTAGGGCCACCCTATATATTCAGTGGGCCCTCCTTATCCATGTGGGTTTGGGTCCAACCGCCTCCCCCCTCCACACAGATAAGGAATTCAGCGTATGTTGGGGTCCACTCCCAAAGCTCGCACAATTACCTGGAGCCTCTGGAGGCCTTTCCTGGGTCGCATTGGGTCGGCGACAAACTCCATTGGCCTCTGCAGGCCTCAGACTGGCCCACAGAAAATTACTGTAATTTACTTCTGTAAATTACTTTTGGTTTTCGGAGGCAAAGCAGAAGTTGCCTCACTGTGAACCGTGGCTACCAGGGGACTCATGGAAACCAACCAAGGGAACTGCAGAATCCTTGCAAAACACTTGCCACCCTATACGTACAGGATTGCAGGCCAAATGGGGAGCCATGGTCAATGGTCCAGTAGGTCAAGGGAGCTAACAGTTGACAAAGTTTGGGAAGCACTGGTGTAGACTCTTCCATGAGATTGAGAATATGGAGTGGGTTTCACAATCATGTGAAGGGTATACAGGAGTGCCCCAGTATCCACTGATTTGGTATCTACTGTTTTGGTTATCCACGGATACCATGGATACTGGGACACTTCTTAAAAAGATGTGTTGTTGTTCAGTCGCTAAGGGTGCAATCCTAAACTGAGTTAGGCCAGCATAAACTAAGCCAGCGAAGTTTGGTCAGCACAAGGGTCACTGTAAAGTATGTTTGGACCACTCTCGGAGTCAGAAAGGCCAGCACACAGACGTGAGCCATCCTCCCTGACTCTGAGAGTAGTTTAAACGCACTTTATGATGGCCCTTATACTGGCCAAACTTTGCTGGCTTAGCTTATGCTGGCCTAACTCCAGTTTAGATTTCACTCTGAGTCGTGTCCAACTCTTTGCGACCCCATGGACCACAGCATGCCAGGTCTCCCTGTCCTCCACTAGCTTCCGGAGTTTGCCCAATTTCATGTCCATTGCTTCAGTGACACAATCTACCCATCTCATCCTCTGCCACCCCCTTCTCCTTTTGCCTTCAGTCTTTCCTAGCATGAGGGTCTTTTCTAAAGAGTCCTCTCTTCTCATGAGGTGGCCAAAGTATTAGAGCTTCAGCAAGCATTTATGAGAAAAGGGCTCTCGCACTGTGAGAAAAAGAGAAACATCTCTCCATGCCCTTTTCTGGTTAGCCAGGTAGTTCCATTCAGTTCAAATCTCATCAGTATACGCGTGAAGTTCTATTGTTTTGCTCCATCACTTTAGCCGTTTGTTGCCCATTGACTTACCAGTAGTTTGGCGCTACACTTTTTGAGCATTTCACAACTCACTTAGCTTTCGCTCTCCTGAATGTTTTGGTGTCAGTGACAAACTAAGATTTGCAAGCCTAGACACAGTTTCCTGGGAACATAATGTGGCTTATTTCCTAGTAATCATTCATAGGATTGTGCTATGAGACAACCATAGCCCAGCTAAAATAACTTGGTAGTAAATACCATTGACTTCAGCAGAGTCACAAGCGGTTGGCTGGTATTCCAATACTGCCTGAGCCAGCCAAACAAAATGCTGCTTGTGTGTATGCATGTGTTTATTGTAATTTGTTTTACAATTGTTTTAATTATTTTAGGGAACAGTAAATTGCAATGATATTAATTGTGATCTTATTATTTTTCTGTTTTTTTAAAAAAAAATGGTTGATTTTCTGTAAGCCGCTTTGGGTTCCCTTACAAGGAGAAAAGCGGGGTTAAAAAAATGTAGTCAAAAACCAAATAAGATCATCCTGCAGATTATTGTGTTCAATTCTGATGTATGAGTGCCTGTGTTTGTCTTCTGCTTCCTGCTTCTTACACAGGCTTGCTATCAATACCCTTGTCTTCTGATCTGAAGCACATTTTCTTCCAATTAATCAGAATTCCCAGGGAAACAATAATTCAGCCACCAGTGACTCATCTCTCCTTCAAGAACATCACTGGCTTATTTCCCATTAGGAAATACAGTGGAATTAAAATGAAATAATGTGGCTCCCGTTGCTTAAAATTACCTCTTCTAGACAAAATTTCAGGCCCACACACACACACACACACACACACACACACACACACACACACACAC
>JAJKFI010000078.1:1936549-1984262 GCA_029204185.1 Lerista edwardsae
CACACACACACACACACACACACACACACACACACACACACACACACACCATTCAATGTATTATAAACACTGCCAGCCCAACTGTACTAAGTGCCTATGAACAGCAAGGCTTGGCACAGCTCAGATTGTTCACTGGTCCATTAACTCCCTTTAAAAGCTGCCTTAAAGATTAATGAAATTAACACAAGCCTAACACTTCACTCAAGTCTCCCAAGGGCAGTGATGTGTTTTGCACAGTGTTTCGGCGAGACGTTGGAATCTCAGTACGTGCAAATTGCCTCTATTTTTCTACACAACAAATACAGGCAGAGTCAAGAATCCACCAGAAAGCCTGAAGTAAAATCTAGTGGGACAAAGAGAGTAAATTAATTTTCTTCCTGCCGCCATAACACTTAGATGAATAGTCCAGCCGAAGTGTGTTCTTTTCTGGCCAGTTGTGGGTGATTCTTGTTACTTCTGAGCCAAGCGGGAGGTGTCAAGGCAGAGATGTGTTTATTCATTCACCCGTCTTCCAAATTTGTTCATGTACAAAACAAGGATGGGAGACTTACAGAAAAAGAAGGGGTGAGTCAGCTAAAGCCTCGCTTTACTCACGCCTTTGCTTGAAGCCCTTTTCTCCCAGCCCAATTCCAAGATACGAGCCAAGAGAAGTGCTTGAAGCAACAGAGAGGTAAATTAGGGTACATTTGGCTTGTCTCTTTCTGAGAACAAAAAGGCTCAGCAGGTGCTCCAATACTGCCTGTTGTGCGCATGCCACCACATCCCCTAAAAATAATTTTAAAAAATACTGCGTGTGCATTAACACATTTCTTTGGGTGCCTGGAGAGGGGAAGAGGGAGCTGAAATTTAAAAGACCATTTTGCCAGAATATACGGCAATAGATAAGTTTCTAAACAAAAATATATTATGATTAGGAGTGGGTGGGTTTTTTTTTGGTTTTTTTTTGAAAACTCCTTTTTGGCAGTTAAAATATCTGAATAAAAACACAAAACACTGCATTTGGGTGTTTTAAGATATTTTCCAGAAAGTAAAAGAGACTACTTTTCCAATTAGAAATAATACTGTGGCTGCATCTGCTGACACCGGATCACCTATATCATCTATCTAATAAACTTTTAAAGCATGTAAAGTTAATAAAAATGAGACCTGGGAATGAGAATATGGAATTAAAACACATAACACCGCAATTTGCTATTTTAATCAAGTAATTTTGGAAAAAATATCACCGCAACATCACCGCCTCGCACCCCTGATTATGGTCTTCCTCTCCTGTGGCCCAGCCCTATCCACGTAGAATGCTGGTGGGTCTTGAGGGCTGCCGGCAGGCCTTGCAGTCCACCATTTTGGCAGCATCTTTGTTGGTCTGCAGAATGCTGCCACCAGCGCATTGGTCGGAAGGCTGTGTGCTGGCAGCAGCACTGTGCAAACTGCTATTGGCAGAGTGGGGCAGACTGGGGCAGGATTGGACAGGGGCAGATTGTGTTTCGGTCAGAGGCACATCTTGGTGGCAGTGGCAAACACTCATTCCTAAACTCCCATCCTAGCCTGGACATGCCCTCTTCAGCCTAACACATCTATGCCAGCAAAGGAGTAGGTGTAGATCTGAGTAGGTCCAAAGGGGACCTCGGAGAAGAAAGTAATGTACATTTTTTCTTTACTTTCTTCTCCTGGCTGGCTTGGTTCTCAGCAGACCCTCAGGACACAGAGGCCACTGTATCAATGGCCCTGCATCATGCTGACAGACCCAGGGTAGAATTGGGCTGTTAAAGTTGTAAAATGTTCAATCGTTCTTGAAGATGACTTTAGAAAGCCCACATTCTGTATTTTTTATCCACCCGTTTTAAAAACAATCCAGCCTTGAAATGAACAAAATAATCTTGCCGAGATTAAAACGAACTTTAATATTTCACAGTCTGGTATTTACATCGCATCCGAAGCAGGTATAACATAGTCTGTTACAAAAAATGTTTAGATAACAAAGTCAGCAGGTTGTACAGTCACAGCATGGAGACCAGGCCACTGCAAAACAGGAAGGTCAGGGCAGAGTTCTGAAGATGCAGGGTTTGCCCACTCCCTTCTTGCTGGGTACCTCTGGAATCCATCTCATTTTAGGCAGAGTTAGATGCTCACTTTGAGTTATACTGTTTATTGTATGCAACCATTCTCACACACATACACACACCCCCAAGAGAAATCAACAGACCTTCATGAATTAAGGTAACCATAAGAAGACAAACACATGGGAAGTGTTCATAGATGTGAAGCAATTGGGAGTGGATCTGAACAGCCCGCTGGGGCTTGAGTGAAAGAAGGCCTAGCCTTTTCGGTGCCTGATGTTTCCATTTGCTATGAAATGCTGATTTCTGAACACTCATTTTCATTTCAGGCACCCGATTTCCTGGGCAATCAAACTTGAGATGAATGTCACCACATTCGACACCATTTCTCTGGGCGTCTGTGGAATTCCTGTCTTGGAAAAGCATTTCTCCAAAGCCTTGCTCCCGCTTTTGTGTGCATCCCCCCAATAGGAACAGCAACGGGATCATAAACTGGCGAGTTTAAAATAGTTCTTGTAATATTTTCTTTGTTTGGAGGAACAGATGACCAAGAGGGATCTGAGCTCAGAGTTGTCAGGTACACACACTTATTTAATATAACGGGTAACTAAACTGCCTCCATCTTTTGACTACAATTCAGATTGTACTAGGCAAAGCATAAGAAAGAGAAAAGACACTCTTCCCCCCTCCCCAGTCTTGCCCAACATCCACTGCAAATCTTTAAAATAATCCAATTTTGTACGACTTTGAAGGGAAAGATGAGACTATAAGCCTAATTAGTGTAATGGTAAGGGAAAGGCAAGGACAGAACATTTATCATGCCTTGCAAAAAGTAACAGACTGCACAATGCACATTTGTCCTCATCTCTAAGGTTTCCAGTGAGTTGGAAGGAATCGTTATCTAGAGATTCTTCCTTACTCTGAACACAGAACCGGAAGCTGCCTATCTGGATAAACGGTGGAGGTCACTCTCTGCTTTTCCAGGACGTTTCTCTAGCTTTACGCAACAGAGAGAGATCAGAGTGTGGTTCCTTGTTTCTAGAGCCTTTACATAGAGCCTGTATGCCAGGGAAACAACTGAAACATACAATTGGGAAGATCCTGTAAAAACACTAATAATTTTGTTTTAAACCATGAATGCAACACCCAGTTGATTCTCTTAGCTCTCATCAGAGCCAGCACACAGACACAGGAGCACTGAAAGGAAGGAAAGCTGCTTGTTCTTGGTAGCCATCAAGAGATGCTAGGCAACTCCAACATTTAACAGAGCAGGAGGGGAAGAAATGTGTGGTGTGTGTTTTTTCCTTACACGTATATCCATGTTATGGAGCAGAAGAGAGTTCTTGCAACCACATTCAAGACCCATGATTGTAGACTTGAGGGCAACTGGTGGCTAAATATCTCGGAGGCTGCACTGGATCAATCGTTGATGCAATATTTTAATCTTCAAAAACAAGGGAAGTTTTCCAAGATCTCTGCCCAGACAGGTGAGTCAACCCTTTTCTGTAATCCTTGGTGTTCTAGCAGGAGGGAGTGAACTGGGGCACCACTCCCTTTGCACACGGACTAGAGGAAGAACAATAAAGTGCATATGAAGAACAGCCATCCTATTGCCGTCTTGTTGCATTCTATCCCATGCCAAGGAAGTTCTCCTGGTTCCAGCTCTGCGGAACAAATGGGGAACGTTGTGCTCCTGAACAAAAGCCATTTTGTTGCGCCATTTTCACAAAGTCAGCCATGTCAACACAGATGTAAATCAGAGAGATCTTCCATTATCTACCGCGTGACCTGAGAATAAAGGAAAATGCATCAGACTTCTCAAAGACCTATGGAATAATACCAAATCTAGGGCCTCTCGTGTGTGCTACAAGGCTACATGAATGGACTTTCCTATGCACGTATGCACACCACATGGATTTTCCATCCATTTGGATAAATGGGAAAACCCTTGCAAGCGGGGGAGATGCAGTATGTATGCACTGGAACCCCCTAAGCTGGCAATAGGCAGTTATTGGAGGAATATAGGATTGGAGGAAATAAGTCAATGATTTTTCTTAGGTTTTTTCTGTGGAAAGAAAATCACCTAATTATTTTTTTTTCTTCACATGATCATCATCGAAAACAAAACTATCATTCTCATTTCAGTTTTTTAAATAGTATTTTGTGTTCTCTAAGAACTGAACTGAACCATGTTAACGTAGGTGACAGAATTTTTGAAACTTCTATTTTGGTCACACATCTTTAAAAATAAGCGCAACTGTTGGTGAGGAAAACCCAATAAAAGGTCTTTCAGGTAACACATTGCTACAGACTGGCCTGGATTTTACAGTGCAAACCTATGCGTGTCTATTCAGAAGGAAGTTCAATTTATTTCAATAGGCCTGACTCCCAGGTAAGTGGTATAAGATTGCAAACACAGGGTTCACTCCTAACCAACTTTCCAGCACTGAGGCAGCCAACATGGCTTGCACTGCATCCTGTGCTGGGAGGGCAGTCATGTGAGTCTCCTCATAACATTTGTTCTCTTACCTCAGGCCCAGCGATGGGATCTACAAACGACCTGGGGGAACGCTGAGCGGGACTTCCGTGTGGCTTCCGCGTGATTGGCTGCCCATCCGCAGCGTTCTGCAGCTGTCCTGGCCTCGGGGGGGCTCCCCGGTTAGCGCGCCCCACCGTTGCTCGCCCAGGCAGCCGGCGCGACCCTCACCCGTCCTCCGCAGAGAGCAGGAGCCCCCCTGAGGCCAGGGCAGCTGCGGATCGCCACGGACGGGCTGCCAATCACCCGGATGTCCCGCCTAAGTCCCGCCCAGCGTTCCCCCAGGTCGTTTGTAGATCCCATCGCTGCTCAGGCCTGTACTGCAGCTGCACTAACACAGGGAAGTGGGATTGGATTCGGCCCTCAGTCTATGAGAGAAGGTTTCTCTGTTAATGTTACAACAAAAACAGTCTGATGGCGAGGGGAGGTTCAAATTGAGGTGTGTTTTCCCCCCCCCCCCACAGATTTCATTATTTAAAAGGCAGAAAGTGGTGTTATGTATTTTTATTCCAAGTCCTCATTCCAAGTTTTCATTCTTAATAGTTTTAAATGCTTTAAAAGTGAACTAGGTAGCTGACATAGGTGATATATCGTCAGCAGCTGCAGCTGCAGTATTATTTCTAATTGGGAAAGTAGTCTATTTTAATTTCTGGGAAAACCTTAAAACACCAAAATGCGGTGTTTTGTGTTCCTCCCCAGATATTGTAACACCCAAAAGGTGGAGTTTTGTGTTTTTATGCAGTTTAAGGGGAAAAAAGCCCTACCAATGGCACCTTTAAAAAGCAAACAAATTTATAATTGTTTTCACTTTCGTATTCACACACATTTTTAATCAGATGCATTAAATGATCAGTGTCTCACAGTGGTTGCTTTCCTTCATGAGACTGGTGGATTCATGACCAACGGCCCAATCCCATCCAACTTTCCAGCGCTGATGCAGCCACAATGCAACCCCAAGATAAAAGAATGCATGCTCCCTTTCCTTTTGGAGGCCTCAATGACTACCGCATCCCTCCATGGGAAGCAGCTGCATCAGCGCTAGAAAGTTGGATAGGACCAGGGCCCTAAACCCAGTGCCTTCCTTTTTGACATTGAGCATCTTTACTGTCCATTTGATGAAGAAGGTTCTAGCTTATGAAAAATACATGCCACAATACATTTCGTAGCCTTTAAATTGCCACAGAACTGTTAAAATGTGATTCCATATGTGTGTTCCTTGAGCTAACGCATGTTATGGGGAATCAGTTACCAAATGTCCAAGATTAATTCTGAGCCCCTACAATGCAACAGCATCTCATAGAATCCCAGGGATGGAGAAGGCACCCAAAGGCATCCATCTTTCCCAAGGCAAGGTCCTCTATCTGTAAGGATTGAGTCCAATCCTTTGCTGCTTCGAGACCCGCCAGGAATGCATTTTTTTTCTGGCAAGTACATACACATGGAGGGCCAATAAGATTCACCATGGATCAAAAATAAAGGGCCTATCAAATACCAAGGACAACTCGAATATGGCAGGCGGGAGGAAAGAAAGCACTGGGGGAGAGTAGGCAAGAGATGTGCTTGGGCGCAGGCATAAAGGAAAGAGAATCTCTTCCAAAAGGCTTAAATATTAACATTTCTTAAAATTTTAATACCTTCATGCAGTTCTGGCTTTCCAGCTCCAAGGTTACCTCGAATGACCTTTTTAGCAGCCAAAGTGCAAGTTATTTTTTTTTAATTCATCCTCGTGACTACAATCACATTACTCTATCTGAAAAAGACGCAAGTGTGTGCAAGCCTTTTGGAAGAATTTGAAAGGAAAAGGGGGGCATTTCCTACGAGAAATTGTAAGGAAAAGCCCTGGGGAGGCGAGGGGGGGGAGAAAAGGTCCACCTGCTATGCAGGCAGACGGGCCAGCACTCACCCTGCTTTGTATTCCACATGTCCTGTATACAGTAAACAGTCTAAACAAATTTCCCTTAAGTAGCAACCTGAAAATTGTGTCTCAGCCTTTGAAATGCTGGGTTATTCTGATGACTGTGGATGATTTTATAGCCTGTAGATGTTTCGTACCCTATTTACCCATTACAATGTCCTTTCTTATAGATTTCACAGTAGGACTAGCGATTTCTGTCAAGGCAGCCATCAGAACCGTGGATGCATTTGAAATATGGCTATTTAAATTCCATCCTTGGCCTTCTGTGCATGCCAAACAAGAGACACATTCAGCAGGAACAATTTAGCAAATCCATTGCAAAGTGGCAGAGAGATCAAGCCAAGAGCAGAAGGGGGAAAAGGAGCGCAATTTGTACACAGCAGAGACCCACAGCTAAGGCAGGAAGATATGCTTATTATTCAACTGCCCGGCGCCTGATACTAGACCAGGCTTCAAAGAAAAGAGAACAAACAGGGGCGATTTGCTTTAATGCAGAGGCTGGAATGACCAGATTGGGAAAAAGAAATGCATAAAAAAAAAACGCATGGTGCTTTCCGAAGATATGAGAGTGCGGAGATGGGGTAAGATGGAAAGGGTGAAACGTATTTTGCTATGTTGTGGTATCCAAATGCTCATGTTGTCAGAGACAGGGGCAGCTGATCCATTAGGAGGGTGAAGTGGGTGAAGTGGCAGATGGCAAAGGCTGGCAAGAGGGTGGATTGTAGCAGGTGCAGAGGGTGGCAAGCAGGTAGCAGATTTGGAGTGCCCTTCGCCCTGAGTCTGCTGCCGCAAGGGCCAGCTCTGGGAGCAGCGGGGCCCAATGTGGGGCATTCTCGTGGGGCCCTCCACTCACCAAGAAGAGCACTTGTGGTGCTGTGCACAAAGTGCAGCAGCTGGAAATGTCACCACCAACTGTTTCCAGGAGGCCCATTTTGGGCAGTTTGGGAGTAGGGGCAGATGGGAGAGCCCGAGGTAAAGGTGCTCTGCTCGCCCCACTGACTGGGATATCCATATCATCCATAGAGAGCCTGGTTGCTGCAGCAATATGCCTGCTGTGCTGGTGCAGGGCTCCCTCAAGTGCAGGGCCCAATGTGACAACACTGGTCCCATTGGCGTAAGGCCGGTCCTGGCTGCAGCTGCCTCCTCCCTCCAGCCTGCTACAGATACAACCTGCAGGGAGCTGCTTTCTGCCAGCCAAAGGGAAGCGGAGAGCAGCTCACATGCCTCCTTACATGCTCCTTGCACAGTGCAGGACTTCCAGCTTTATAGGGACTGCATGAAAAGAGGAGCGCCTTCATTTGTGCGGAACTGTTCAACTGCATGTAGAAGTTCCGCATTTTTGCAACTGAAGAAACCGTGCAAGGAGCACGGTAAATGGCTGCTATTTTTTCAACGATTTACAGTAGAAGTGGTGAAACCAAGAAGGCGTCAGACAACATTCTGGGTCACGCTGCTGCTGCTCAGGGAAGAGGAAGTGTTTGTCACCTTTCCCGCACTGCCTATACATGCTTGTGCAAACAAAGGAGTGTGCTTGTGACTTCAGAAGTTAAGTAACATAGGAAGCAGTTCTCTGAAAACTGTTGATAGTGGCAAGGCGGTCACAAGGACCAGCTGAGCAGAAACAGCTGCTGTGCGAGGACTGATTTCCTTCCTTGTCACTGCAGATCACATCCAGCCTTAGGTGGATACCTCACCTATTGTCTCAGTGTGCTCATTAAATTGATTCTATCTCACCTACAGCAGCATTGGCCTGTCAATTCTGTCACTTGCGCGATTTCTATGCAGCCGAAGCATGTACACCTAACCCCTTCCATCCCCAGATGCAGACAATGCGCTGCTCCAAGTTGACCCAAACGAGTAAAGGTTGGGCTATGCTACATCATTTCCAGTAGTGGCTGTTAGCAGTTCGTCTCTGGAATGCAGATAGCCCAGAATGACAGTTGGATGAAGGCATCAGAGCTATTTCAGAGAGGGGCGACAACATGCTTTTGTTTCCCATTGTAGGCCAGAACGTAAAGGTGGCTCTGGGCCAAAATTATTTGCTGCCAAGAGCTTTGCATTTTGGGAGTTGGAAGAGAGGACAAATGAAACAAAAATGCAACCATGTTGGTTTTTAAAAAATGGAAAATAAGCAAAATGCAAGGGGCAAAGGATCAAATAAGGTTGGTGGTGTAAGGCTGGTCTGATTACTCATCAGTGGTTTTGATGTCTGAGCCAACGGAGGCTGCTCTGATACTCATTAAAAAACACTTCAGTGCGAACTTGTATTTGTGGAGTAAAAGATAAGGAAAAGAACCCAACACATTGCTATTTCACAGGATAATTTTCTGGGGTGTTTGTGTGGAAAGAAGATGGAAGCACGAAGCAAGCAAAGCCTGAAGAATAATTATGCTCCACTCGATGAACAATGATTACAAAATTATGCAACTGATTAACCATGACATACATGTAATTACTAATGAGTTTGATAAAATTTTAATTATACCTTGTTCTTCAGGGTATTCAGCAAGCCATGAAAATAATAATCATGTAGCTCTCTGTCACAGATGACTGCTCCAACTGGAGGAGCTATGACAGGCTGGAAAGTCCTCAGTTGGATCGTGATGCAAAGAACATAGACTCGCTACACCAGGCAGGGGCTGCTTGAGGTCTTGCAGATACAGCAGCCACCACCATCAAACCAATTGAGGTGTGTATTGGGACAAGTGTCAATCCACATTTCTACTGCACTAGCCGGAGATGCTGTTGGCTAAATAAATGTTAGACGTGAAATCCTAATTCTCTTACTGGATCACTTCTCCGTTGATCAGGCAACCGATGGTTTTTTATCACAGCTATAGCTGCTATTTCTTATTTTGCTTCTGCATTCTATTTTAGATATTTCAGGATGCAGGTCAGAACGTTCAAATGAAATCATATTCAGCGGATAAAATAATTGTTTTCAATGTCTGAAAAAAATGCTTCCATCCGTCGAAATAACTGGACTTGAGAAATACCATGTATAAGAAATATATGGCAACTCCTTGCCTGGCTTATTATGGAGATCAGTGTGATGGATGTCCTGGGAATAGTTAAGAACTACAATGTGGATAGAACATCTGACTTTTTAGGCTTGTCTGGAATGAAGCGGTTAGGGGATCCAGCATACTCTAGTCTGCATTCACAAGACAATGTGTACCTTGCTAAAACAAGGGATTAGAAAAATTGTTTCTTGGTGCGGCTCAGCCATTTCCTGCTCACCTTGAATCAACGCCATTCTAAAGAGAAGTGAACTAAAAAATACCTTGGTTGTCTTTACTTTGTTTCCAGTACTGCAGCTCCAACCAGATAGATCAGGTAGCACCTTACACTCCTCTCCTTCTACACACGGCTGCATTTGGCACCACCACTTCTGAAGCACTATTGAGGCTAGAAAAAAAAAGAAAAGGAATATTAAACAAAAACTAGACTGGAACTCTCCAATTCTTGGTTCCTGTGTAAGCAGCCACTGAAGCAGGTGGTCCGTTTCTCTGGCAGCAAAAGATCCTGAAGCCAATTCAGACTCGCACATAAAACACGGAAGAGAGACACAAGAGAGATAAAGCCACACTTTGACCTTATCAGATGAGCCCCAGACTGGTCTAGCATGGACACTTGGGTCAATTTCCAATTATTTTGCAAGAAAGGTGAACAGAAAATGGCTGAAATAAGCCTGCTCTAGACCAAGAGTGGCCAACCCATGGTACATGTGCCACGAACACTTTCTGAGTGGCACGGGCAAAGTTGCCATATATTTTTGGGAAAAAACCCCATTTAAATAATAAAGAAGTGTTGCACCACCACGGTTTATGGGTTGCTTGTTTTCTTTGCTACTCCTTGCACAGCACATCTTCAAGTTTCTAATGCTGTAATGGGCACACTCAGGGCAGGCACACGTACTCTGCTTGATTTGTTCTGGTTATATGGATTTTGGAACAAGTCCTGCAGAGCCAGACTAAAGGTCCATGCAAGGCCACCTTTCTGGCCTCATCCGCAGTCAACAAAGCATCTTTGGAAAACCCCAAATAGACAGCAGCAACAGCACTCCCATGTCTCTTGCTCTGTGCCTTCTGGCACTCTGAGATATACTGCCCTTGAACTTGGAGTCTCTACTTAGCCATTGTGGTAATTGCTAGAAGCGACATGAGGGTGGAGTGGTACGTTCAAAATTCTCCATATAAAAAGTGGTACATTGTGTGCTGCGGGTTGACCACGCCTGCTCTAGACAAATACAGAGGAGTCAGCAGACAACCCCCGATCAGGAGCAACCTTGTATTATGTTACCTGATTAATGCACCAAGAAATCAGTTTCAGAAATAATTATGTTGAGCTATTCCAGATCCTATTTATAAAAACTTAAGCAAGTACACCAAACATAAGAAAACTCTTGCCAAGAAGTATCAACAATCCATCTGGTAAAGGAAGGGAGGCAGGCTGACAGCATGTCATGTCTAAGGATAGAAGGTTCTTCCCACTCCCCAAAATGCCTCTTAACTACGGTGCTAGGGATGTCATTCTATGCACAGGATGCATAGAGGATGCAAGCTCAAAAGCAAACACAAAAAACCAATTCAGAGTTATTCCTGGAAATTTTTTCCCAAGCATGATGTAATGTCAGTAAACAAGGACATTACATTAGACCAGTGAATCCCAAAGTCCTATTTGGATTTTAGGCCCACAGGAAAGTGTTTCTGGGGGCGGGGCCTGGGGTGGAAGAATGTCCCAATGACACTGCAGAGATCGTGGCACCACAGTAACCAAAGTGTTTTTTTAAGTTATCTGGGGGGTTGTGCTGGCCTCCAGGAGGGTCTGGGAGGCCCTCAGCCTCCTCAACAGAAGTGTGCTCCAATCCCCAAATGGAGCTATTTTGAGCATCAGGGAGGCCCACAGTGCAACCCCCTGGATAGCATAAAAAGCCCCTGGGATCCCATGGTGTTGTGATGTCTGTGATGCCATCAGGATACCCTTTACTGGGCCACTCCTCTGAAGGACGAATGGCGCACTTCTGATTCCCAATAGTGCATTGGTTCCCAAGCTCCTACGAGGGAGTTGGGAACCACATAAGTAATGGTGGGGGCGGGCCAAAGGCAGCGACGCGATCCCCAGGACCGCACTGTTGCCCTGGCCAAAGGGGCTGTTTTTACACTTACCTCTCGCAGCACTGGCTTCCGGGGTTCGTGGGGAGCCTTGGGGACATCCCTGCAGGGCTCCCCATGCCTCACAACATGTGAAAAACGCTATTGCGACCCACTTCTGGTTTGTGCAAAAGGAATGTTCCCTTAAAGGAATCTAGGCCAGTGCTTCCCACGTTAATGGGTCGTGACCCACCACTTTGGAAACCGCTGCATTAGACTATTCGATTATTTGGGAACCACTGCATTAGATCCTACGAGGGAGCTGGAGTCGCGACTCACTTTGGTTTGCAAGAGGAATGATTCCTTCAAGGAATACAGGTCGTGACCCGCCACTTTGGGAACCACCTCTTTGGGACCCACCTCTTTGGGAACCGCTGCTTTAGATCACTTAACCCTTTTAAAATCTCCAGGATTATTTTTAGCAGTCAACTGGAGATTGTTGCTGGTACCTGAAGACTCTATACCAATTCTGGAAGATTGGCGACCGTACCAGGAAGCCCTCAATAACTTCAGACTGATTTTGCCTAGCCAGTACAGTACACCTGTTGTACGGACAGGGCACAGGTATAGGGTTTATCAGCTTCTTTTCTCTCCTGCCTCCACACAGGTGGTCCTCCCCCACAGCACCCTATTATCCCAACTCCAGTGAAATTTCATGGTAATTTCATTTCATGGTGAATTTCTAAAAGGCACCACATACATGTTTAAGAGGGTTAATTTCTAGATTTGTGCATCAGTTCGTTGGCTGAAGTTGGCATCAAGCTCCTTCCAGATCACCCACTCAAAGCATTTGAAGGCAGTGGAGTGTCTTGTGCGAAGTGCTGACTTTGGACTTGGGAGACCCAATTAAAACTGTCACTCAGTTACTGAGGAATGTGGGACACCTTATCTCTCAAGACTGCTGGCTGCATTTTTTCCCATGAGGAAAAACTTTCCATGTAGAAAAAAAAACTGAGGAGAATCTGTTTATTAGTTATTTAAGAAGTTTATATTCCACCTTTCCTTTGCTGCTTACAAGTTTCACAAAAAACAATGAGGCTGACACTAAAAACAATTAATACAACAGAAAAAACAATTAGTGAAAAAACAAACACAGTTGGGGTCAGTATAAAAAAGGAAAAAGGAAGGGTGGAATAGCAGCAAGCATCATACAGGGTGCAACCCTGACCAACTTTCCAGCACCAGGTAAGGGCAATGCAGTTCTGAAATAAGGGGAAAAAAACATTCCCTTATCTTCAGGAGGCCTTTGTGACTGTCCCCCCCCCCAACTGCAGAACACAGCACATGCCCCATTGTCAATGCAATGGCAGTGCTGGAAGGTTGGTTAGGACTGCATCCACAGAGACCGAGGAGGCAACCACCAGCACTTCCACACACATGTCCAAAACACACATCAGACAAAATAAAAATGTTTTGAGCTCCTGCCAAAACCCCAAGAGGGAAGGGCAGTTTTTAAAACTACAGGAATACCTATGGAAGTGTTGTTCCATATGGAACTATGGTGTTCCATAGTTGTGGGGCTACTATGGAGAAGGCTCATCTTTGCATTGCAAGTCCTTTAACATTTATTTGTTTATTTGAAGAATTTATACCCTGCCTTTTCTATGCCTAAGCAAATGCCCAAGGCGGTTTACATGGGCAGCCTTGTCTAAACCACCATTTTTTCAATTGGTTTTTTACAGATATACAGTATTCTTGTGATCTGCCAAATCCTCGGTCCCAGATGTAGCTTTCGCAGTGTGGTTCTCTCCTTTGGCTGCATGCCATCAAGCCTCAGCAGGCAATTGCAAGTCAAGCCTGGACAGGTCCTCAAGGTTGTATTCCGTTCTTTCACTGGCTGGCCTTCTCACACAGTTCCCCACAACTCTAACTTGCCGTGAGCTAATCAATTCCACAGTGACTCTATTCTGCCACCACAGGTAATGCAGCTTGTCACAGCCTGGCATCCGCCTCCCATCCAAAAACAAACCACAGATTCTCCTGCTTAGCTTCAGGCAGTACCGGCAGCTCAACCATCAGTCCACACCTCCTGCCCTTTAACATGTGTTAGAGGAAAACCTTACAGGACAGCCTTCTCAGATGACCAAAAACAGTGGGCTGGAATATATGAGGGAAGGCAGTTTCTTAGATAACCTGGCCCCAAACCATGGAGAGCTTTAATTGGCCAAACTGAACGGCCCAAACTTGAATTGGGCCATTTGTACATTAAACTATTTGTACACTAAAAAGCAGCTACTGTAGATTCTGTTCACTGGAACCAAAATCCCACCTGTGATAATCAGATATTATATTTCTGACAGCATATGACACTCTCTTCCACTGGGCAAGACTTGCATTGCATTCCATCTTTAGAACTGGCTGTGGAGTAACCTGAAAGTGTGAAGCCTCTTTCCAAGAAAGCGTAATCACATTTCCGACAAGGGTGCAGTGCTGACTGAAACAGCAATCCAACAGAGTAGTCCCAAAAAGTATTTTATCCATTGTTTCTCTACACAGGGCCATCAACCTTGCCAACTGTGCCCACAGCAGGACACTGTAACAGCAATGCCCACAAGAAAGCCCATTGCCATGGCAACATTCAGCACAGCATAATCAAAGTCTGAAAGATCATCATCACTCAAACCGTTCCAAGGCCACAGAGAAAGAAAGACAATGCAATTCAGTGATCCATTAGTAAAGGAGGAATGAGCACTGAATGAGGTTGGCAGGAAGTGCAGGCCAGGAGAGAACTGGCAGGAAGAGACATCTCACAGCATTAAGGCTTTCCTGGTTCATGAGAGCTCTGAAGACAAATGACATGTTAATGACAGCAAACCAAGCGCAAGCAAGCTTGAGAGGCTAATTGCAGTAGGGATTTGGGCCTAATGTATCTGAGGTCCATATTTAGTCAGAGGGATGCCTGCTATTCTCTCATGGCTTCTGCCCTCAGAAGACAAGGCAACCGACAAAAGCTTGTCTGGAGTCAACAGACGAAAGCTTGAGTGCGGAGAGAAGAAACTTGGCCCAACAGCCACAGGGCAGCTACTGAATTCACTCAACAGACCCTGAATTCGCTCAACAGGACTGAAAGGAAAAAACTGGAAACAGAGAAATGGAAATGTTTGAAGGGGAAACAGGCTATGTCCACAGCAGAGGGAAAAAATGGCTGACTTTACAAAAACAGTCTATCTCATAAGAAATGTCAGCTGCCCATGGTGTAAACGTCTATCATAGGTCACTATGATTTGGCGCACTAGCTATTTCCCAAGTTTTACGCTGCCCGTCAGACATGGTTGGAGCAGCAGCTTTTTTTTTTTCCAATTTGCTGCAATACATAATTTAGCAGCAGTAAGCAAATTTACAGTCACTTCCAAATCAACACCCTTGATCCTGTCCTTTTAAACACCACAGTATCGGGATGATAGTGGCAGTTGGTACCTTGTCATCTCACTAATCAATTTTAAGGCATAGTCCAATAAGATCATACTATATCGGACATTTGGAAAACATGCACAAAATCTGTCTGAGTGGATCTCACCTCCCAGGACTCCACACTAATTCTTCGGTCAACATGTATAGAAGGAGAAGATATTTTCTTGCTATTCTCATGACACCATTGCCACTAGGTTTTCTACCGGGAGCAAATGTATGTTTTGTGGTGGGAAAGATCTTTAGTATTTATAAAGCCAGTGTTTTAAATCTAGCCATGAATGCCCTAGGTAGGGCTGGACCATCCATGCCGATCTGGCTGATCCAGGTTGCATCAGAGGCAGATCGTGTGGTCTGGAGGTTGAGCTGTTGCCCTGTCTGAAGATGCTAAGCAGGATCAGCCTTGGATGGGAGACAGGAGGTCACTGACAGAGCTTGTGGAGGAATGTGATGAGTCAGTTGACAGAAGACGGATAAAATCTTGAGAACCGGCCAAGGTATGATCTGTGGTGGCCTGTGAAGGCTCTGAAGGTGTTAAGAGTGCAGCCAGGATGATGACCACACATTGAAAGGGAAACATCTGAAGAAATTGAGGGTTCTGTGAATTGTACATAGAACAATAGTTGTAAAAGGCCCAATTGAAAAAAAAATGGGGTTTATGAACAGCCTGCCAATGTAAACCACCTTGTGTCTTGAGAAAACTTGAAAAAAGTGGTATAAAAATACTTTAAACAAACAAATAAATATTGTGAGGGTGCTGAGAGGCTGGTAGATTTAGGGTGTCTTTGATGCTGAGCCTGTCACTGCTGCCTCCCTCAAACCAGCTGCCAATACAACCCACTTATGCAAGCCACAGCAATCTGCTTCGTTTGAGGTCGAGCAAGACGCAGATCATTCCCCTCCTTACACTTTCCCCTGCCATCAAACTTTGAAGTGTCGGACTTAACAGGGTGTATTTACAGGGATAGTGCAAGCAGTCGTGCTGTCCCTGTATGTAAAACTGAAAGTCCAGCATTTTCAGATTTGATGACAGCATGCGAGGAGCATGGTAAGAGTTTGGATGCACGTTTTTTTTGGGGGGGGGGTTAGTGCAGAGGCAGCGGGTCTGAGATGGTATCAGGTGGCATTCCAGGTTGTGTGCCCCTCCCACATCGTAGGCCATCATTTCTGTCATGGGATCACCACCGTTATTTTCCTAGCATCTGAGCAACTCTTCACACATTTTTTCCCTATTTATTTATAAAGGTAAAGGTTTCCCCACAACTGAATGATCTAGTCGTGACCGACTGTAGGGGGCGGTGCTCATCTCCGTTTCTAAGCCGAAGAGCCAGTGTTTGTCCTAGGACAAGCTTCTGTGGTCATGTGGCCGGCATGACTATACGCCAAGGCGCATGCAACACCTTTACCTTCGCACCGAAGTGGTACCTATTTAGCTACTTGCATTTTTACATGCTTTCGAACTGCTAGGTTGGCAGGAGCTGGGACAAGCAACGGGAGCTCATTCCATTGCATGGTCTCAAACTGCCAACCTTCTGGTCAACAGCTCAGCGGTTTAATCCGCAGTGCCACCACGTTTATGTATTCATTTATATAATGCCATTAAAGTGCATAATACTTTATCACAGAAGAAAAAAAAGCAAGTCTCTGCCTTGAGGGACTGACAATCTAGGAAGCGATACAAGGGAGATGACAGAAGAAGTGGAGGGGAGAGGTGGTTGGATAAATGGAGAAAAGGTAGGATTATTTCATCCACATAAACTTGGTCTTAATTGTATCAAGCAGGAAAAAGACATTCACCTGTGTATTAGATGTGAATGTCACACATGCCTCTTTTGAAATGCATATCCCCGGTGCATATAGAAAATGTCAAACATGAAGCAGGCCTCCATATACCCAGCATCTGTGCATCAGTTTCTTTCTTGCACCAGAATTATCTCTCTCCTGTCCATATGCCCTGTACAACGTTCTTATTTCACCCAAGTTTGCCTTTCATGTTGTCATAAAACATGAAATAGTTTACTGCTGACCCCTTTCACCTAGAAGTTAGAATACTTCTGAACATTCCATGAAATCACAGCAGCTCACCCAATGGTGTGTGGGGGGGGGAATAAGGTGTTCAGTTCACAGAAAGTTATTAGTTGCTTTACATTTCATATGATATGAGAAACCTTGGCAGATCTCTATTTCCACTCTTTTTGCACTGTAATTGTTCAGGTATGTAGTGTCAAAGAATTTTGTGTCCCAGTTACATCCCCTGCCTGTCCAATAATTTCAGTAAAATTTCAGCAGTTTTTTTAAAACAAAACTACCCGGCTTTGTTCACACGAAAAGAAGCACCTTAGTGAGGCTGCCTGGGGATACAGTCTTTCATGGGAATTGTATCCTGTGTTTTTTAAGTAGTTTCTTGGCATCGCGTACAAATCCATTTGCACCGGCCAAGCTGCCAAGTCAATCAATAATGCACCAGTAGAGGCTTCCAGCCACTTCAGATAGATCCAGAATGACATGGCTCAATAAAATATAGATGGGCTGGGTTTTTTTAGTGCTTTGCACAGGTGATTAGACAGCACGCTCTTATTCATGTGTTCAGCACCTACATTGCAGTAACAGGTTTTTTCTAAGTAAAAAAAAAATCAATGGTAGAGCTTCCAGATCAGGCTGCCTGGGCTACTAGGGGGCCAAACTTCCAAAAGAAAAGGGGGAAGGGGACAGAATCACATTTCAGAGATCAACTGTTGAATGTTGGGTTCTAACAATCCCCTGAGACTCTATTTCACATCTTATATGTACAAGGTTTGAAATGGGGCCTCAGAGGATTGTTAGAACCCAATATTGTAGCCCTTTATCCCTTAGAGATTGCCTTAGCTATACCTTGTAAGCATCCGTAGCTCAGTGGTAGGGCGTTTGTTTTGCATGCAGAAGGTTCCAAGTTCAATCCCCAGCAACTCCAGGTACAGTAGAAAAAAAAAACTGTCTGAAACCCTGCAAAGCCACTGCCAGTCAGTGTCAACAATCATGAGCTAGATAGATGGACCAGTGGCCAGGCTCCGGTGGCCAGGTTCTGGGAGGAGGGTGGGCAAGCGGGAGGGCGGTTCTGGGCGGGGGGGTGGCCGTGCCGGCACACGGAGGGAGGCGAAGATGGGCCATGCAGATTCATCGGAGCTACGCCTGCTATACAGCAGCTGTAGATCCGAGGAACTCCATGGGGAGGTTGGAGCTTCCCCTGGGCCAAGGGCACAAACATGCCCTTGCCCCAGGGAGGCTCCCCAGTCCGCCTAAAGTGGCTGGATATGACACAGGCCCGCCAGCCTCACCATTTCAGCCCAACTTAGGATTGCGCCCGTAGTTCAGCTGCAGATCCTTCACCATATTTCACTCTCACTTCTTCATCTGTAATGCTGGAACTCAAAAAATATCAGCTTCAAACAAGGAACGTTTGGGATGAATCCGTTCAGAATTTTAGCAAGCGTTAATATCGACTCCAAGCTTCCATTTCCCTGAGTTAGCGCACTTATTTTCCCGAGTTCCACATCTTCAGCCTCGGCTCTCGTCCAGAAAGTGTGGCGGTGTCTCTGCTTTCATTAGCAGTTCAAAGAAATGAGAGGGGGAAGAAGAGCTTTAATAGGAATGAGCTGATTGGGGCTGTGAGAAGCTGTGAACTGGTGTGAACAGAACTTTTTGGAGATCTCATCTTGAAAACCACTCGGACCTACCTCTTTTATGCTATTTTGTACTGGAAAAATATATTGCTAGATGTTAACCCAAGTAATATGCTAGCTTGAGCTATTTCAAACTGGCCCTGACTGATGACTTTATCCTATTCAAACACGTGGATATTGTGGCAGTGGCACAAAACCCCCACAAACGTATGCTGAGGTTGGCCCCAGCACTACTAAATAAATGAAACTTTGCTAAATAAATGAACTTTGCTACTGAAGCAAATTTCAGGGCTCTTGTCAAGGAAGAACGTCAAGAGATGTTGCTCAAGAGAAGCCAAATGAAATTCTATCATATGACACAAAATGTCCCAGGAGGTTTATGCATAAGTTGGCACTGAATTTTCACACCACTTAAAATGGGAAGCCAGTTCCTCCAAGTGTCCCAAGTGAGACATCTGTGAATTTTCAAAGGAAGTCAAACAAGTGTCTTTGAAGCCCAATCTATCCCCTGCTCTGCTATAGCAAGCAGCCACATCAATAGATGTGCTTGCTGTGGTGGTGGAGGTGGGGTGACTGGACAGCAGCCTGCAGGAGCTAAGTAAAAATATGTATTACCTCCCTCTACCTTGCTGATAGTTTAGGGGCCAAGTCAGACCTGTACCAGCCATTTTCCAAACTGGGGGATAGGATCTGATGAAAGTTGCTGCTGCCAGATCCATCTTTCAACATGCCACCAGATCCTCTCACTCCTCACCCATTTCCTCCCTCTCCTCTTCCTGCTCATGAACCATCCCTGTGCCAGCCTACATGCCATGATGCTGTCTGGGGCCTGCAGCAGAAGGTATTTGCTACTGTCACAGCCTCGCTGCAGTGGCCTCAAGTGGCCCAGCAGCGGTGTAATACCTGCACTGTTGCAGGGGCTTTTATGCCAGCAGGATGCTGTTGTAAATAGCACATAGGATTGGGATTAAGACTAGTGAAATTTATCAGTGGGGATAGAGGGGGGTTGTACATCCCTAGTGAGAATTAGCAATGATGGTGAGCCAATGTTGCTTTCCATACACAGTTAATTGAAATGGGATAGCTTGAGTTGACATGACTGGCTTGATCACCATGGGTAAGTCACTGGCCCTTTGAGCTTGAATGCAGAAGCATGGCCTGGTATATGCTAGGGTTCCACTTTGGAACCTCCCCTCCATGGATACCTGAAACTGGGGGTACTGGGGATGCCTTTTTGAAGATAGGGGGACATCAGTGGTTTTGCTGTACAAGGTAAAAAAAAGAGATCTGTTTAATGTCCCTCTATCTTTTTAATAGGCGTCCCTGTATCCATGGTATCCGTGGATAACTGAAACCGTGAATACTGAGTCGGTGGATACAGGGGCTCGCCTGTATTTATGTGAGTGTAATAAAGTTAAGTGCACTGTGAGTGTTAATCCTTCAGTTTCATCATCTGCCAAAGGGTTTCAAACAGTGTCCTAGAAAAGGTGTTATTGTTATTGTTGTTCAGTCGCTAAGTCGTGTCCGACTCTTCGCAACCCCATGGGCCACAGCACGCCAGGCCTCCCTGTCCTCCACTAGCTTCCGGAGTGCACCCAATTTCATGTTCATTGCTTTGGTGACACTATCTACCCATCTCATCCTCTGCCGCCCCCTTCTCCTTTTACCTTTGATCTTTCCCAGCATGAGGGTCTTTTCAAAAGAGTCCTCTCTTCTCGTGAGGTGGCCAAATCCAAATTGCTTAAATCATAAGGCTTGAAGGATTTCATGCAAGCTGCCAGTGGGCATGCATCTTTGTATCCATTCACCAGCTACCTCTGTAATCCAAATACTGACAGCAACATAATAGGAAGTTACCTTATACTGGGCCATGTAGCTCACCTTACAGGCTGCCCGGTACTCACCATCTACACACGAAGGAGCAGCACGTGTTGTCCCAGCCACCTGACCCGGAAAGCAGGAACATTTCACCGTCTGCGAGCGCTCCTCAATCTTGTTCTTATTGCAGCATCTGTGGGCAGCAATGACTTCGCATGTGCCAGGTTCTATGTGCACTGCAGGAAAGCAAAGCATGGCAAATTATACGGGGCTGAGGTAGCTGAGATGGGG
The DNA here is from genome assembly GCA_029204185.1 of Lerista edwardsae. Taxonomy (NCBI): domain Eukaryota; kingdom Metazoa; phylum Chordata; class Lepidosauria; order Squamata; family Scincidae; genus Lerista; species Lerista edwardsae. The sequence goes on from JAJKFI010000078.1 coordinate 1,957,387, forward strand.
TTGTGGAGTTGTGTTACAGCAGCAAGGAAATAATACAGCACTGAGCATACAGTGAAAGAGCATAATGACCAGGATCTGGAGTAAAAAAAGGCAAACTGTTTTTAAATCCCATCTTGTTACCATGTAAGAGAAAAATATGTTACCATTTCCTTGATCAGCTGAAAATCACAAAGATGCAGAAAGAATACAAAAAATATGTCCTCTCACTCTGAGATTTTCACTGGGCAGCTGGTGCTCAGTTGACTCTGAAAGAACAGCTGGTGCTTGCAATAAAAACAAAGAATAGGTACGGCTGAATGTGACCAGCAGATAATCCAAGTCAAAATGTGTATAATGTGGATCATTTCAAAGACGATACCCATGACCAATGAGTTTGTAAAACCTCTCATTAGAGAAAAGAAAGTGCTTGCAACTGGTTTTGGTTTGAAAGAGCTCATTGCTATGACGTTCTTGCCATCATCTAAGCAACTGCACCAGGCACGCAATATTGCCACAAAAAGTGCTATTGTGCATCGTGATCTTAATGAGATGCGCATTGTGCAGACCTAACCATTACTTCATTCCTTTTCTATTCCCAGAGTTACCAGAAATTCCGCAAAATGGAACTCTAATCCAACGCCCGTTACCTTGGTCATGCATGGCACCATAAAGCGCCTCCAATGCCAGCAGAAAGCCTTGCCCACCGGTGCTGGGGCGGAGCCATGGCAACACTGTCCACAGTGCACTGGTCACCAGCGAGTGGTGAGTTTGCCAATCGCCAGCAATGCCGCCTTTCGGGGAGGGGTGGGAAGGAGTTCCTGGGCCGGGGAGGGGTGGAGCGGAGGTGGGACCGGCGGTGACTCTCACCACCGGTTCCTGACCTCCGAGTAAGGCCAAACAGCCTTACTCAGAGGCCCTCACTTCTGTGCTGGCCACATAGCTGGTGCAGAAGCGAGGAGACCTGTCGCCCACCGTGCGCCCTTACTGCTGGGAAAGGGGAAGAACGTTGCACTCCCGGGCTGTTGGGTAGTTCAGGATTAGGCTGTAAGATCCCCTCTGGATGGTCGAGCTACCTCCCCAGGTATCTTAACAAAGCCCTTTGTGGAGGGGGCGGTGCAATGTCTGTGGGGCTGTTGCTGCCCACCTGCCCTCCCCAGCAAAGGTTAACAGGGTTCCCAACCTTTGTGTAAAGGCTGGGAACCACTGTCATAGATCCTTTTTGAATGCAGTTGGCCAAAACAAATTGGAATATTCCCAATGAGGTTTTGCACAACAAAAGCCTCCCTAGTCCTACATGAAACGCTTTGGCGAATATTTCTAGAATTTCATTTGTCTTTCTTTATGAATGAGGGCACAATCCTAACCTGAAGTTAGGCTGGCAAAGTTAGGCCTGCAACGTTTGGCTGGCAGAAGGGCCACTGTAAAGCATATTTGGACTATTTTTGGAGTCAGGGAGGCCACACACAGACATGAGCCATCGTCCAAGAGTGGTCCAAACATGCTTTATGGTGGCCCTTGTGCCGGCCAAACTTTGCCAACCTAACTCCAGGTTAGGACTGCACTCTGAATCACATTGGTGATTAAGAATGTCACATGATTTAACCCCAAACTCTTGGATCTTTCTTTTTCTCTGTTATTTCCAGCTCATGAGTTTCTAGCAGGTACCAAAAGTGCTCTCAAGCTCACACTATTGCACTTTGCACTATTAAACTCCACTCCTTTTCTGTTGCTCCAGTTCATGAATCATCCAATACATTGTGTATACTTTTCTAATTCTCATCTGAATTGACAGTTCTTCACAGCTAATTGCCACTTCATTGACACATTCCTACTTCTATCACCCAAGTTATCAACAAAAATACTAAATAAAACCATCCTGAGATGGGTCTTCGGGAACTCAACTGGGAATTCTGTCTTCAGCGCAAAGATTTGCTTTTCATTATAGCCATGGAGCTTTCCATTTATGCAGTTACTTTTCAATCTCACAGCCTGCACACATCACTCAAGGACCATCTGTTTCAATTTAAGTAGTCATTTCCTTCTCAATATTGAATCTAATGTTTTACCAACCTGCAAATATAGGGGACTGAGCACGTTCTCCCAGTTAAAATGGGGTGTGCATTTCCTCAAATGATTATCTATGCAGTCCCAAACTCGTCTTCTAAGCCAGAATCTTCTAAATAACTTTCATTTATTAAAAGCATGTGTCGATCATCTTGCTCCTGATCAAGGTGATGGGCAGCCCGATCCTAACCTGCGTCGGAGCAGGCAGGCTGGTTAGCCTGTGCTGCATCCTATGCGGGCTGGGAGGTTGCTGGAGCTCACAGTGGGGGTAAGAGACTATTTCCCCTTACCCCAGGATAAAGCCCAGCCCGCCCTGTGGGGCTGCTTAGATCTGAATGGCCCAGTTCAGGCCTGGCCATCCCAGGGACAGGGGTTGTGATCTGGCCTAATGGCCAAATCTGTGCTCCACCTCCCTCCCTGGGTCTGCCTGCCCATAGGGCACTTCCTCTCCACCATGTTCTGCCTCCCGCGCACCTTTCCCAAGCCCCCATGCTGGCCGAACTTGGCCAGCATGGGAGCAGCCTACTTTGCATCCTTTTCAGCATCTATGGGGCGGCACAACTCCCTGCTCTGGCCCAGCGTGCTCCTCGCTGGCGCAGGCGGGAATATGGCACGTTTGCCACAGCACTGGGCCAATGCAAGAGACATGCGCCGGCCCAAGGGCGCGTCTGGATTGCACCCTCAAAGTGGATCACAAAATCAACTCTCTGACAAGAACTCTAGGAAGTCCTAGGGACTGCTCTGCATAGGTGCAGAAGCCAATTGTGGGACTGCTCAAAGACCATGATGATCGAACCAATTAATTTAAGGGAATGTATAGCATATGATACCGGTAAAAAGCAAGACGCTGTATCTTATGGGGCCACTGTGGACAATACATATGGAATTAGACGTGCACTGTGAAATGAAGAGTGGGATTGTGTGTGCTCCACTCCTCCCAGCCATCCTATTTTCCTAATTGGATGGGGTGGATTTACTTCCAAGCTGCCCTTTATATGCAACCAGTATGTGACTTTAATAGGGATGGAATGCAAAGGGCCTTCTGGGGCTCCTTCTGGGGCTCTTTTCCCATTTTCCTAATTGCACTGGGCAGGAAGTCATTGACCCTCTCTTGGACTCATCTTCTTCCTTTTCCTCCTGACTAGTAAAGTGGGTTGGGCGTGAGAGCCCAGAAAAGACTTTGCATTCAAATTGAATTCTGCAATCCTGAACACACTTACCTATGAGTAAGCCTGATCAAACATGAGCTTACTTCTGAGTAAACATTATAGTAGTAGGTACTACTACTAATAGTAGTATGCTACTTCAGAGTACCGGGTGCAAGGAAGTGGCAACAGGATGCAAGCATCATGTTGTCTCATGCCTCCCTGGAGCACCTGGTGGGCCGCTGTGAGATACAGGAAGCTGGACTAGATGGGCCTTTGGCCTGATCCAGCAGGGCTCTTCTTATGTTCTTATAGGATTGTGCCTTAAGAGGCATTGGTTTTTACTAGAGAACTGCTGGGAAAACTGGGGAAAGAGCATCGGAATGAGAAGCAGGACATAAATGATCCCACTCATCACTGTACAAAGAGGGACTGGCTCTCTGTGTATCATCTGAAACAGCTCTTTGTCATTTATTACCATGTTTTCAAATATTCTTTTCACTGAACTAAAACCAAAAGGCCTGGTGCTATTTAGATCTTCTTCTTTTTTTGCACATACATACGGCGCTAATTGTTCTCAAATCACTGTGTGTCTGTGCGAAAAGGGAGGAGGGAGAGCTCGCATCTCATTTCCACTTCTCCAAAGTATATTTGGTTTGGACTCCAAATTTTGGAGCATCATCCTGAACTGCCAGTCATGCTTTACCATCAAGTTCCCGATGCTGCTACACAGCAATCAATTCCCTCAATCTAGTTCTCACTATATGCAACCCTCCATCAGGCTTTCCTGCGCTCAAGGGACCAGGGATCTGGAAAACCTTGGACTTCCATGATTTTCTTGTAGTTTTCTGTCATTCCCAAGACCACAAGCACAGTGGCAGCACAATCCTAACAGACCTGTGCTGTATCCGGTGCACATTAGGCAGCATCAGGAGGCCACCTTGGGGTAAGGGAATATTTTCCTCTTAACCCAAGGTAAGCCCGAGTAGCCCCAATAGGGCTACTTGGAGCTGTGCCAGCAAAATCTCTGGCGCAACTCCAAGCGGGCTGTGTAGGGCCAACTGGACGGTGGTTTGGATCTGGCATAAGTGCTGGATCCTGTCTCTAGCCCCTCCCCAGGGGCCCACCCTCTCTCCACCCTCCCCCACCACAATCTGCCTCCTCCCACCCTCCTTCTGTTCTCCCCAAACCCCTGCACTGCCAGACATGGCCGGCCTTACCTACTGCTATGTCCTGGCGCAAGCAGGCCAGTGCGCATCCTAGCCTGCTCTGGAGTGGCACAGATGTCTCTTAAGGACACTGAGAGCGCAATCCTAAACTGATGTTAGGCCGGCATAAACTAAGCCAGCAAAGTTTGGCCAGCACAAGGGCCACCATAAAGTGTGTCTGAACCATTCTCGGAGTCAGGGAGGATGGCTCACTTCTGCATGCTGGCCTCTCTGACTTCAAGAGTGGTCCAAACATATTTTATGGTGGCCCTTGTGCTGGCCAAACTTTGCTGGCTTAGCTTATGCCAGCCTAACTCAGTTTAGGATTGCGCCCTGAGAGGCTGGCATGGGGGACCTGCACCGGCCTATCATCCCATTAGGATCAAGCCCTTGCTGACATTCCTGATTAGCCAAATCTAAGGAGTCATCACTTAGTCCTGCTCCGCACTCAATCTCATTAACCACAGAGAAAGGCGTATGGGGTCGTTTACTTTGTGAAAAGGTGCTTCCCTTTCGGCTTCCAACAAAGATCCATTGTCTTTCATGTACCGAAAAGGGATTCAAGCCTTCATTAACACTGAATTACGATGCTATTTAAAAGAGAGAGAGTCAAATTTATGACCAGAAATATTATTACTAAATACTTCCAGGATAGGTAATTGTGTAATTATTATGGGCAGAAATGAAAGTGATGGTTCATTAGTAGAAAATGTCCATGAAATAACAATAAATAAAAGCTAAATGGAACTGGTAGTAAGGCAGACACTACACTGGCTTCGAATCAAAGGCTTCTCTGGACATCTTGGCACACAGAGGCTGAACTCAGACCGAATCTTGTAATGGAATATTCTTTAAGAGCTCAACTCTTTGCATTTTTTCCCCCCCGACGTTCTACTGAATTAAGTGGGATTGAAGTGAGCGTAGAATTGCAGCATCAACTCTGAGGTGGCAAGGCTTGAATATTCCTTTTTTCTGAACCCAGGATCTTACATCAACGGTATTGCTGATAGAAAATAAAATAAGTTTTAATTTTTTCAACAGATTATTTATCCCATTTTTTTTTAGTTCTGTTCAATTCCCAAACTGGATTACACCTCATAAAAGAATAAGGATATTTAAAAGAGTAGGTTATGTTTAAATGGAATAATAATTAATTCACGACCCCATCCTATTCAGGCCTTATGCAGCCAGAACAAGCGTTTTTGTGCTGCAAGGCCCTTTACCGCAAGTGGTGCGCAGCCAGGTGTGCCTGGAAGTGGACTGAGGATGCCTCCTGGCATCGGTAGGTCAGCACAGGGGGTGGGAGGGAGTTGAGGCAGAATGGGGCGGCGATGGGGCAAGGAAGAAGGCAGATCAGGACTGGGATGGACGATATCCGAGCCCCATTCTCAGCCTCAATCCCTTGTCCCACGTCTCCGTAGACATCCGTCAGTGATATATTTATCTTGGAGACCTCATATCCCTAGCGAGAAATTCATTTTTGAGTTTTTAGGCCAAATTCACACCGTCTAGCTGGTGTCATGAAGTTTCACCCTAACTTTGCAGGGCTTTCTCAAGGGAATCATCATCATCATCATCATCATCATCATCTAACACCTAGAACCACGAAAGCAACCTAGGAGCAAAGCACCTGCTGCAGCAACTAAAAGCCTCCTCTGGAGTTTACTGTTCCACCAGGGGAACATTGGGTAGCCATGACTACAGCCCCCAAGCATCTACCCTCCCAAGCCCCCAAGTGGGTGGGCTTGGGAGGTGGCCATTCGGCCACTTCCGAAGCCCGTCCGCGAGGCCCCGATTTGGGCCATGTGGTCCCCTCGGATCTGTGCCCACTCTTTAGTGGGCGTGGATCTGAGGAGCACATGGGGGAAGGTAGAGCCTCCCCTACGGTAAAGGAGCGAACACTCCTTTGCCATGGGGGGGGGGCTCCAGCCTCTCCTATGCAGCGCCGGATATGGCGTGGCCAAGTCGGTCTAGCCATACTGGCGCTGCATAGGATTGCGCCCTAAGTTTAACATTAACACACACATTTAAAACAGGGCAAAAAAACAGGGTTCACACACACACACACACACACACACACACACACACACACACACTTAAAACAGGGTAAAACCCAACACATCTCATCAGGCCATTGGAAGGGGAACAAATTGTCCAGAGAAGCAGTCAAGCTCCAGCGCTATTCCAGAGGCACAGAGGGCAGACATCAACCCATCATCCAAATGCCAGATGAAATGTTCCTTTACATTTCCGGAGGAGGGCTCCGGAGGCTGAAACTCCCCTGTGGGATAGAGCTACACCGCACTGCAGCAGCTGCTTCCCCATTAAGTAGCATTGGGTTGTTAACCATGTTTTAACCAGGGATGTGTAGTGTGGGGGGTGGCAGCTGACGCAGAACCGCCCCATCTGAGTCCTCCAAAAAGAACTGCCACTGAGGCTGCAATCCTAACCTGGAATTAGGCCGGCACAGTTTGGCCAGCACAAGGGACACCATAAAGTGCATTTACTTTGATGGCCCAACTGTGCCGGCCTAACTTCAGGTTAGGATTGTGCTCTAAGTCTGCAATACATGATTTCCTGGGAGTAGGCAAGGATAGCACTAGCAGAGCATTACAAATTTAAACAAGCAATTAGACCAGGGCTTCCGAAACGTTTAGCACCAGAACCCACTTTTTTAAAATGACCCTCTAACATGTCCCACTAGACTAGGGAAGCTATCTAATCTTTCTAATCTAGAAAGAAATAATTGTGTTAATTAATAATAATTAATACACAATTAATTATTAATAACCAGGCTCCTGAGCTCCTGCGGCTGCTAGTGATATATAGTATGGGTGTGAAGACAATTGCTAGACTCTTCCCAGAACTGTAGTTCAAGGACGGTTTCCCTAAGCTTTTACAGTTCTTCCAGGGTACACAGAAGGCTGAACTGGAGAGCAAGAAGGGCAGTTTAGTTAGGGATTGCCAGGCCCGACAGTCTTTTGATGGCGCTGCGGCACTGATGCAGGTGCCTGTGTCAGCGTCCCGCCAGAAAAGCTGGCCCGCGCGTGTGCAACAGCACTCAGGGTGCAATCCTGTACTGCGCTGGAATGGCGAGGCCGGTGGTCCTGCATCACATCCAACGCAGTATAGGAGAGGCTGGAGTTTCCCCAGCATAAGGGCACATTTGTGCCCTTGCCGGAGGGGAGGGGCTACCCTTCCCAATGAACTCCCCGGATCCAAACAACAGGTGCAGATCCAAGGAGACTATGTTGCCCGAATTGGGGCCACGCGGCCTGGGGAATGGGTTTAGGATTCGGCCATAAAGCTGAACCCAAAGCCCGCCTTCCTCCCAGGCCAGGCCAGCCTGCCCAGAAACGCCCTCCCCCTCCCCACTCCCTCCCTTGCGCCGGCAAGGCACCTCCCCTGCACCAGCCGGCTTTGGCTGGCGCAAGGGAGGCACAGTGCAGGCACACTGGCGCCCCCACATCGGTGCTAATGATGACGCGTTGATGCTACCATGTTGTGCCAACACTATGGGCAGCCTGGGATTGCGCTGCCTGCCAGCGCAAGAGGCTTGCTCTGCGAACCTGGGACCTGCATGGAAAGCTTGGAAGAGCTTGTGCTCTTCCAAAGAGCTACTACAGCCCTCTGCTTGGATGGGGAACTCAGATGCCAGTGCCACCAGGCAGCCAAGCAGGCTCCCACTTTCAGCCCTCGTAGAGGCAAACAGAGACCATCACGCCAGATCTCCTGAAATCTCTCCCATGCCAGCTGTCTTTGAATAAGCCCCCTTGTCTCTAGTGGCCTGAAAACCCGGCGTTTTGCTCCCAGCGCTGAGCTCATTATCAAAAATGAAATGTTTCTTGGCTTTTCGTAAACCAGCCAGCCAACCAAATCCCAACCTTCTTTTTCTGGGGAATCTTTGAATCCCAATTTATCCGTGTTCTGCTGTTTTCAAAGTCAAAACAACACAACAAAAAAGGTAAAGCTATTGAGCTCCGGATTTGAGTCACATTATTGAAACCGGCTCGCTTGAGAGTTCAGAGCCGTGTCATTGAATCAGCCGGCGGCTTCCTTGGGAGGTCCTCGGCCTATTCTGCCGCTTATCAAGATTCTATAATCTCATAAGAGGCACCCACAGGGAGGCCAGAAGCGATACCGAGGAAGGGGCTTCCAATAAACTCATTCTCCAACTTCTGAAGTGCCTGGACCTACTCCTTGAGAACAACCAGCCTTACATGTTTAAAGGAGGGTATTGTAGATGCCATCAAAGCAATCTTGATAGAAAATGTTAATGAAGAAGATGCGGTTCTATTGTGCAGCAGGGAGAAAGTGCCTTTTATAGGCTGGGTAGCCCTTTTCAGTATTAGAGCGAAAGTCAGACAATTGCTCAGCCTCTCATCAGCGGTGATTACATGCACCTTCCAACCTCTTTTCTTTCTGAACTCTCTGCTGCCCACTGGCTGATCAGTGAGGAAGATAAGTGCGTCCCATTTCCACACCTCATTCCCTTGCAGGCTCCGGAAAAAGCTCTTCAGAGCTCCTTTGGAATATTTGGGGCCATTGTTCAGATGACAGACAACCCTCGATGAAAAGTTCTTCTCTTTCTCTCAGTCTCCCTTTATTTTCTGAGTCACTTTGACTGTTCTTTTCAAAGTTTCCTTTTCAGCAGTTTCCTGCAACTTTATTCAACTTTACTTCTTTAAGTTGCCATTCCTGCAGCACATTCGTGCATGGAAAGTGTTGGTAGAGCCTCACGCCGGCAGTCCGCACTCTTCAAAAGTGGCGAGTCTGGATGTCTATTTCCGTATGCTCGGTCTTCTGCCTACCGTGATTTGCCCTAATTCAGTGGCTCTCAAACGTTTCCACCTTGTGAACCATCTTCACCGCGGAGCCTGGAGATCCGGAAGTGTTGGCGGTGATATGATGATCACATCATCAAGTTACAGCCAACACTTCCGGGTTGCCAAACTGTTGCACAATAGCCATAAGGCCTAGCGTATTTATTTCTTTGATTTATATGCCGCTTTTCTGACATTCAAAGCGGTTTACAATATTTAAAAATAACATCTTAGAATTAAAATTAGTTAAATTAAAAACCATTCAAAGATAAACAAGAGCCATAAAAACAACTGGTGAATCACCGGCCCTAATATTGATATAGAAATATAGATGGACACTTTTGGTTTGGGGCAGCGTTTAGTGACCCATCAGAAATTGGTCTGCAATCCAGTCGTGGGCTGTGACCCACAGTTTAAGAAAAGCTGTCTTAATTCATGGGTTTTACCAAGAGGGCCATCTGTTTTTAGCCAATTCACTTTGCTGCTTAGTTTAACTAATTGATCTGAAATAGCACAATGAATAGCAAAACTCCTATTTTAAAAATATAGACAATTATTTATATCAAAATACTCAGTGCTCTACAATGTAGTAGAAGTAGGCGGGTCTTTGCTCCAAGGAGTTTGCAATCTCAGTGATGTTAAGTCAGGGTAAAGATAACAGAAAAGGAAGATTCAACTTATAATTAATAAAGAAGTTTTAATGAGAATTAGGGTGCAATCCTAACCTAGAGTTACAGTTAGGCCAGGATTGTTTGGCCAGCACAAAGGACACCGTAAAGTATGTTTGGGCCACTGTGGAGTCAGAGAGTCCAGCACACAGATGTGCAGCATCCTCCCTGACTCCAAGAGTGGTCCAAACGTGCTTTACGGTGGCCCTTGTGCCGGCCAAATGTTGCTGGCCTAACTGTGCCAGCCTAACTCCAGGTTAGAATTGTGCTCTGAGTGTATTTCCAAGGATATCGATTGATTCACCTAAGTCTACATTCAAGAACAGCAATATCTTCCTTAGGTGGATTTTTAAGCAAGTAGTAATTCACCCCGTTCTGTATCTGTAAAATAGGATATAGTGGGTTTTTTTCAACCAATCTCAGTAGTAAGGAGTGCAAAGCCTTTTACACTTTACATCTTCTTTAGTCATACACATTTAGGCTGCAATCCTATACACACTTTTCTGGGAGTAAGCCCCATTGGGCACAATTGACTTACTTCTGAGTAGGCATGCATAGGATTGTGCTCTTAGTCGTACACATCAGCAGTTGCTGATCCATCATGTTTTGCTCACTGGTTGGGATGCTTCTCTTTCCCCTACCACCCTAGTACACAAGTGTATTTCTCCCAGTTAGGAAATCTGGTGTTGTGCTATGGCAGCTCCCAGGGCGCAATCCTAAACAACTTTGCAGCACTGACAGAGCGGTGCCAATGGGGCATGTTCTGCATCCTGCAGTGGAGTGGTAGTCACGGAGGCCTCCTCAAAGTAAGGGAATGTTTGTTCCCTTACATTCAAACTGCATTGATCTTACACCAATTAGTTTAGGATTGTGGCCCCAGTCTCTGCACACTTCCGACAAAGCTTGCCTTGCACCTTTGAACAGAATTAGACTGCAATCCTCACCTGGAGTTAGGCAGGCACAGTTAGGCCAGCAAAGTTTGGCCGGCACCAGGGCCACTGTAAAGTGTGTTTGGACCACTCTCATGAGTCAGGGAGGATGATGCACATCTTAATAGAGCCATCCAGAACTATAACGGGGTGGAGCCTGAGGGGCACACCTCAGGCGCTAGGCTAAATGGGGGCACAGGATTGGGTTCAGGCTCTGCCCTCATTACCGAGGCGACTGCCTTCACACCGCAAGCAGCAAGAAGGCAGTCACCTTTGGGCTGTCCCCAAAGGAGGAGGCACTGGCGAGATCACGCATGCGTCCCCTCCTCTAGGCAGATGCCAGGGGAGACTGTCTTTGCGCTTGGAGCATATAAACAGTTCTCCCTGAGGGAGGAGATGCTGGCCGCCTCCTGCACCCGCCCCTCTTCAAGGAGAACCTGTGACGTCATTGCCCTGGGGGCGCAAATGGGCAGAGTCCTGATGTCACTGCCCCAAGTGCTGGGGTAGGACATTATGGCTCTGGAGCCAGCTGTGGAGGGGCCTTTCCATATATTACACTCACTGTGCCCCTTGGCCTCTCTCTTTTCCTATCCCAGGTATTATCCACTGAAGCTCCTTCCCTCTGCCCTGCAGATCATTTCTCCTTTTTCTACAGCTTTTCCATACAAATCCCCAACCCATGCAGAGGGCAGACTCGTGCAATTCTTAATCCTAACAAAGACCGAAGAGGGGAGAGTGAGAGGATGACAGGCCTCTTATCTCTGTGATTGGGTCTTCATGCAAAATAGCCAGTTCAGGCTCGATCTAATCCATGTGATGGAGCAGAGAGCCTCACCCCCCCCTCCACTTCCTAAACCGAGTGTATGAACCAGAGTTTGCTTTTGGGACCAACAGCACAGACCCCCCCCCTTTTTTTTAAAGACGGAAAATATAGGTTGATAATTGCTAAGAACGCGCTAGAAGAATTAACTCATTTTTTAAAACCAAAAAAGCCATTTTTAAAAAAGCATTTCATAAGCAATTAAGCTGCAATTTTGACAGGCGTTTAAAAATGAGCATTCCGACCACTTTGAAATTAACAAGATCAAGTGGGTGCTCTAAAATGGAGTGCAATCTTTTATTAAAGATTGGAGGGGGGAGGAGGAATGGGTTTGTTCTGCTTTGCTCTGCAATAGTGTTGTAGTGCTGTGTAGTGTACTGTTTTAAGGAATCCAGCAAACTGCTTTTAAAGTGTTTAAATATTTAAGCGCTTAAGTCAAAAGAGCCTTTAAGAGTGGCTCCTTGAACACTTAGTACCTGGAAAATAGCATGGTTCATAAGGAATTTTAGCCTTTTGTTTTGATGATTAATGCACCCAACATCTTTCTGTGTGCTCAGGTTTTTCAATATATGCATATCTCTGCTTTAACTATGGATGAACGAAAGCTACCTCTGCAGATTTGTGGGGTTGTCCTCCACCTCTTGCCTAGCAAGCACAAGCCAGAACTCACCATTCTGAGACTGCAGAACAGTCATGCAATGCTGTGTGCAAACTGATGAATACAGGTTGCGTTATTTTGCCAGGGGAAAAAAACCGGCTGTTTGGTGATGTGGAAATTCTTCCAGTCAGCGATGTGGCTCTAATCTGCGGTTTGACAGATGCTCAATTTAAATAAACATCTGGGGCAGAGCATTTGACGCCACTTCTCTTCCACTGTGCTAGTTATTTACTAATATAACAATAAGGCATGTTTGTTGCTGAAGGTGGCACCTTGGCAGCCTCGACTGTCACCACAGATGCAACGTCAAAATCCAGGATTAGGAATCCCTTAGGAGTGCAGGTGGAAGGATTTAATGTTTGAATGCGCCCACCTTGAGAGTTCCGTGGGCATGGAAAGCTGCATATTTAAAAGCAATTTAATTCTACCTCACCTTTCAGGTGTAGTCCGCAAGGGCATTGAAAACAATTATTAAAACAATATTATTAATAAGTCAATATTAAAACTCTGCAGAACACAGCTAAGTTCATCTCTCATGATCAGTAGCTTAGCTAGAGGGAACGGCGTGGCAAGTATTGCAGGTGCTGCAATGTGCAATGTAAGTGGCCCCTCCCACTTGTCGTTGGAGCCATTCTGGGAAGCAATAGCAACTGTGTTGCCATCGCTACCAGAATGGCTCTGACAATGAGTGAGAGGGGCTGGTTACCGGACACATGGTGGCACAGTAAGTATTGCAGGCACCACAACGTGCTATGTAAGCACCCTTTACCACTCAGTGTTGGAGCCATTCTGGGCAGAAATGGCAGTTGCCATCACTGCCCAGAATGGCTCCAATGCCGCCCCTTGTAGCTACGCTACTGCTCAGGATGAATGCTGTGCAAGGGGAAGAGCAGTGCATCCCCCACCATGGGCCAGAGAAGGAAGCAGCTGCAGGGGATTTGCCTCTCTTCTGCCCGAAAAGAACTCTGTTCCAGAGACTGGGGAAATGAGCGGAGGTGGCATTGGTCAAATGACTAAAAGGCTACTGGGTTATTTTCTATTCTAATTATTGTAAGTTGCCTTAGAGATCCATGTGATCAAAAGGCAGGGTCTGAATCTATGAACACCTACAATTCATATACACATGTGAAAAGCTGTATCTGCAACAATGGCTTTCCAGGGGGCAGAGGTTTTTGCCTTGAGGGTGCTCATTCCAAGTGGAAAAATCCAGGGAGGGCTGTACCACATGCCTTTCCTGAGCATTTCATTGTGCCCTCAGTCTCAGGACACAAGGCAAAGGACATAAATCATGTTTTGAAACTTTTCTTGCTGCAATGAGAGCTAGAAATTAATAGCCTTTTCTCATGCAAAAGCTGGACTCTGGTATTGTGGAAGATTTGGTTTTAGGGAGAATAAAATGCTATCAACATTGAACCTATAATTGAATGGTTTCCTTGATTCATCAACTAAGGGCACAATCCTAACCTGGAGTTAGGCTGGCACAAGTCACTTATGCTAGCCCAGGAGTTTTACAAATGCACTGTAAAGCACATGTGCACCACTCTTAGAATCAGGGTGGCCAATACTCAAACATGCTCCGTTCTCCCTGACTCTGAGAGCGATCCAAACATGCTTTACAGCACATTTGTAACACCCCTGGGCCAGCACAAGTGAACTGTGCTGGCCTAACTCCAGGTTAGGATTGTGCCCTAAGAACATAAACGTTCTGCAGAAAACATTGCAGAAAAAAATGCTTTGTTTTGTCTGGAATATGCCACTTCTATATTTGAGTGCACTTATTTTTAAATCAGACTAGTCAATCTAGATTTTCCACTTGTACTATAAAGGCATGGGGAAAGTGGCAGAGTGCTGTATCACAAACAATGTCTGGAAGGTACTCACGACACTTTTGTAATCACATCGCACAATGCAATATAATTGTTTACATTTCTATTCCGCCTTCCTCAGGAGGTTAGGAAAGCAAAAAAGGACTATACTTGTTCCCTTCCCATTCTGTCTTCACAGTGACCCTGTGAGGTTTGTTGAGCTGGGAGATGCTGATGCCCAAGGTCCTCCAGTGAGCTTCATGGCTGAAGGGGATTTGAACTGAAGTTTTCCTGCTACTAGCCTGACCTACATCACACCTTGGTTAGTTTCCAACAAGTAACTAGCTGGCTAGGTGTTGTTGTTGTTGTTGTTCAGTCGCTAAGTCGCGTCCAACTCTTTGCGACCCCATGGACCACAGCACGCCAGGCCTCCCTGTCCTCCACTAGCTTCCGGAGTTCACCCAATTTCATGTTCATTGCTTTGGTGACACTGTCTAACCATCTCATCCTCTGCCGCCCCCTTCTCCTTTTGCCTTCAATCTTTCCCAGCATGAGGGTCTTTTCTAAAGAGTCCTCTCTTCTCATGAGGTGGCCAAAGTATTGGAGCTTCAGCTTCAGGATTTGACCTTCCAGGGAGCAATCAGGCTTGACTTCCTGGAGGATTGACCGATTGGATCTCCTTGCAGTCCAGGGGACTCTCAAGAGTCTTCTCCAACACCATAATTCAAAAGCGCTCATAATTCTTCGGCGCTCTGCCTTTCTTATGGTCCAGCTCTCACAGCCATACATTGCTACTGGGAAAACCATCGCTCTGACTATGCGAACCTTTGTTGGCAGGTGATGGCTCGGCTTTTTATTAAGTTGTCTAGGTTTGCCATAGCTTTCCTCCCAAGAAGTAAACGAGCTGGCTAGGTAGAGCAGCACAGATTGAGCTCATTTACCGATCACTCTCAAATCCTAAAATTAATAACACACACTCATGAGAGCGAGAGAGAAAAGCAGAGTCAGATGTGCATGAAATGCACTTTATAGACATGCCTTTCCCACAAAACAAAGCCACAAAGCCCTGATCCTGATTGGCAACTTCCTCTGTAGAGAGGAAGATATGAACTTTTTTCCTGCTGAGAATCAACCCCAAAGCTAAATGGCTTGCTTCAGGGCAAGCACCACAGAGTGAGGGCAGGATTTTGCAATGCAAGGAGAAAGCGTTATATTAACTTCCTTGTTCATCATGTTCCCAGTCAGGATTGCTCCCCCTAATGGTTGATTTTCTAATGGAAAAAAAAAGAAAGTTCTGGTTGGAAGTACACCCCTTTAAATGCATTCCCACAAATGTCTCATCTGGCTTTGATTCACTGATTGACTGGCAAACACAAAATGTGTTGGGGGGTGGGAAGAAAAAGAGCAGTCTGTCCCGGAAGTTGCGCGGGAGGTGGGTGTGTGAATTTCAATCTTGCGGATTTCAGACTTCGTAGCTATCAGCCTCACATCCATCACCAGTGCTGTATTTCTTTAATGACAGCGATATTTCAAAATTAAAGGAAGAGCTTACATTTGGCTGCTTAGTTCTAATAAAATATTGATTAAGTAAAGAGAAAGAGAGGAGAGCAATTGCAGCATCTCCCCCAAGGGCACAGAGACATAGTATAGCAGGAGCTGCAAAAACTGGCAGAGGGCTGGTGATTCTCTGAAAGCTACACGGAGCCATTCTTTGACCTGAAGATACAGGAATGACCAACCTGTATTCAAAATGACCCTTTCACAAGCCTGCTTGCCTGTGGACCCAAGAACATGCCAAAGGTTCAGGTCCTGCGACTTTACGTGCCTCCGTGGAAGCATAAATGGACGTTTTCGTTTTCCTTAGACATTTAGGAACAGATCTGATTTCTGACTTGTGCTAAATTTCAAGTCAGATCATATTTGGCCTTGGTGGTTTAAGCAGTGTGAGGCCATGTGCGGAAATTCTTGTTGAAAGAAATTGGGGGGGGGGGTGCGCGCACGCATGCGCGTGCCTTCCCATTTAGGTGTAGGTGTTTTGATTTTTTTAAGAGTTTTCTGAAAGTTAAAAGACTAAGGGCCCAGCACCAACAGTCAGCCCTTATCACTGGTGCTGGGGTCGCAAGGCACTTCTAGCGCAGGTGGTAAGGGCTGAACGCCTGTCCCCGGTGCCAGGAGGCCCTGACATGGAACCACCCAGTGGTAAGACTCACTGCCACTAGTAGTGAGCTCACTTGGGGCAGGGGAGGGCAAATGGAGGAGCCCCCAGCTTGTCGGTCTGTCTGCTGCCCTCTCCAGCCTGCTACTCCACTGGGTGACTTGATCTTCCAACTTGCTGGTAAAAATTTGGAAGAGGATCACAGCACTGACAGCCCCCATCTCTCTCCAGTGTGCCTGGAAGGAGTGTGTGGGGGTGGGGGGGAAACAGCTGACAAGGCTCCAAATCTCCTTTCTGCCTACTTGGTGGTGATGAAGCAAGCATTTCCAACCGAAGTGTTGTGCAACCAGGCAATTGTGCATAGGTAGAGGTGGGGAAAACCTGTTTTCTTTTTTGGCATTTCTCGGTGTTTTTCTAAGTACAAAGTGCAGAAAAGTAGCATTCTGTGTTTTTATTCCAAGGACACAATTTTTCATAAATTATAATCGCTTTAAAAATGTACTAAGAAATGATATAGGCAGTATAGCGCTAGCAGCTGCAGCCACACGCATGTGGATGTGTTAGAATGTGTAGAGATGTTAGAGGGATGGTTTATTTTTGGCAGATCTGGCAGTTTTTCAAACAAAAAATGAGAAGTGCAGAAAGTGGTGTTATGTGTTTTTATTTTGGCACCACAAAAAACGTCCACCTTTATTCATTGATCAAGAGAAAGGGGAGGAGAGTGCACCTGCCGCAAGGAGGCTGAATGGGTACGTGGTGTGGACCAATTCAGCGTACACAAGGCGAGTGGCAAGGATGACAGCCCAATCCTAAGTAGCGCCGGAACAGGCAGGCCAGTGGGCCCGCACCAGGGCCAGCTTTAGGAGTGGCGGGGCCCAATGCGGGGCATTCCTGTGGGGCCCCCCACTCACCAAGAAGAGCACTTGTGGTGCCACACAAAAAAGTGTGGCACCTGGAAATAGTTGGTGGTGACAGGATGATGTCACTGCCAATTGCTTCCAGGAGGCCCATTTTGGGCACTTCAGAAGCTGGGGCAGCTGAGTGGTCCCAGGGTAAAGCTGTTCTGCTGGCCCCACTGGCCAACAATCCTAAAAGGATTGTTCACTGCACTGGTGAGCAAGCAATATGCTCACTGCACTGGTGCGGGATCCCCCAAAGTGTGGGGCCCGATGTGATGGCATTGGTCACATTGGCTTAAGGCCGGCCCTGGCCTGCACTGTACCCAGCGCCACTTAGAAGGCAGGAGTCTGCCCTTGCACCAGGGAAGGCGCCAACCTCCCCAATGTGCTAATCGGATCTGCGCCTGCGAAATCTTGGCTGCAGAACTGAGGAGACTGAGCGGCCCAAATTGGGGCCACATGATGTAGGGATGAGGCCTAGGATGTGGCCCAATGGCTACATCCCAGGCCCACCCACTCCCCAGACTGGCACGCCCACTCCCTGCCCAGTTCCTCCCTCTCTCCCACCCGCCCAGAGCCACTCCTGTGCCAGCTGAGTTTGCTAGAGTTAGCATCAGTCTGAGAGCATTAGCGCTGACGTGGGGGTGCCCTTGGCACCCCTGCGTCCACGCTATGTACGTCACATCAACGCAATGATGTTGCGTCAACGGAAAAGGGTGCTTGGGCACCTGTGCCCTGAGAGATGTTGTTCATGGAATGCAGTGGGATGTGCGCTACCTTTCTCATAAAGTACAGCACTGTCCTAACCTTCTTGCAAAGGGACCAGAAAATGGAATGCTGATCCGGGACAACTGGCGATCGGCACAGAGATGAAATGCTGACTGCACCAGCTCTTTGCTCTGCGTTTCACTGACAACGTTCACAAAAATGAGCTGGCCCAGATATATGGGAACTGACACACGAACGTTTAATATTGTCACACCGAGGTTTGAAATGGATTTCTGATTTTCGTCTGCAGAGCAAGTCCTTACCCCAATTTGCTAATCTGAATAGCATGACGACGATAAGAAACACAATAATGCCGAACGCCCTTTCAGGGCCGAGGCAAGGATGTCAAGATAATGTGAAGTGCAGTAAACACACTGAAATGGTACATAAGTGTTGTTATCACTGCTGTTGTCGGCACAGGTCCATTCCTGAAGAGTTTGCCCGATTCCAATCAGCTTCTAGAATTTTCTGAAGCAGCCAGGAAAGGAATGCTGACAAAAATGTGGTGGACGAATCCTCGCGACTTGAATTGCGACTTACGAGACTGCAAACTGTTGTCCTACCGAGTCTGAAAGAGATGGCGTCGGAAAGCCTTCTTGGCCCCCACTCAAGGCCTCCACTGGTGCTCCTGCTCTCCACAAACTGAGCCTGCTAAGTGCTGCTTGTCTCTTTCACATCCCGCTTTTGAATTCTGCTAGCCTCTCCCAGCTCTTAGTGGAGGATTTTGGCCAGCTTAGCTCATTTGTTCATTAGATCTCTGGCAAGCAGGCAAGGATGCAGAAAGAGCTCGAGATAATAGCAGGTGCTCAGAGATGTGCAAAATGCTGAGGAGTCTCAGGTGCTCAGTGAGCCAGAGAGAGCCTCACAAATCTGTGCAAGGGCTTGCAGCTGCCTCAGCACAGCACCATGGTAGCCTGAGGCTTCAAAAGGAATCGGCCTTGTGGTGGAAGGTAGTTGGCTACCTGAGTTGGCGCTGCAGCAGCTGCTCTGCAGGGGTGAGGCTCTGCCCTGTGGGCACAGACCCAGCACCAGCAGAAGGGCCTTCACCTGTGCCACACACATAGATACATACCCACACACTACAGAATGTGTATGACACTGGATCCGGCAGTAGCAGCTTACCTCTGGCTTCAGAATTGGACCCGAAGATGGAAGTCATAACTAGTGGCTATCTCAACACTACCTGCACCAATGCTGAAAATCTGAACATTTACTCTATGGAAAAAGAGTAGAGATGGGTGATGTCTTCCAGACTTGCTTGGATTTACTCAAAAACTACCTGAGATCATTGGGGGAAAATTGGAAAACCTTGGATCATTTTTCTGAGTAAATTCAAGATCAGAAAAAATGACTTATGTGCCCCAATTTAATTAAATGCGAATTACAGAACTGGGACCAAGTTCAAATGCTGCGGAACAAAACTGAAGTGGGGGGCACTTATTGATGTTTAGCTCACCCTGCTCCCTCAGTTTTTTGCTGCTACTGCACCTGAATTTTTCCCCTATTTAATTCAATGGCAAAATGGAGCTCATTTACATTAAATGAAGAGCGAGAAAAATCAAACAGAACTTCTTTTGTAGCTTGGATTCTAAACTCAGAGAAGAACTCCTGTGTTTGCCTCTTTTCACCTCTTTTTTGAGGATGGTTTTAATGAACCCCCCAAAGGTTGTTTCCAAATCTGGCTCAGGAGACCTTTCCCAACATCCCCAGAAAATATTAACTGACAAGAAAACACAAACACCCAAAAAATCCAAGCAGTCATGAGTGACAGATAAAGTTTACCTCAGGTGAACTGTGCATTTTCTCACTTGTTAGCTTAAAAGTGCTCTGAACCTTAACTCTGCATTAGAGTATGAATTAGAAGTATAGCACAATCATGTAAGAACAATTTAACTCTTGGGTAAAATTGTTCTGGGGGAAGTCTCTCCTTAACATTGGCAGACTTCCTGTCCACACTAAGGAGAGGCTCTCAACATCACTCAGGGGAAAACAATGTGCAATAAACACTGATGAGAACATGCTCGTCCAGCTGTGCTGGTTCTAGAGGGCACTTGCAGAAGGAAACCCTCAAAGAACTGTGGACGCAAAAAATGGTATACGTCAGTGGTGGGATTCAAATAAATTAACAACCGGTTCTATGACGTCATAGCCGGAGCAAAAAAAACCCGGAAGCCAGCCAAGGTAAGCGAGTGGGCAGGGCCCGGCCATTGGTTCTATAGAACCTGGGCAAACCCCCTGAATCCCACCACTGGTATACATTTCATACTGAAAGGATAGTGAGGTGGAAAACTAGCTCTGCGGGTTTTTTAATTCCAAAGGGGAAGCAGTTTTTGTCTGGTACAACAAAAACACAGACTTGTTCCTTGCAGATAAACAGATTTATTGTGACATAAATTAACACATATCAGAGCCCACTTTACCAGATACAACTTGGCAGCCACATATCATGGGGCTGTCCTTGAAGACAAGTCAGAAGCTTACGCTAGTACAAAATGTGGTTTCACATCTCTTCCAGCCCTATCCTATCCTGGGCTGGCCCAAAGTATGCATGTGTGCATTTATTCATCTTTGTATTTCTCACGGACTCCATGTGTGAGTCTTTGTAATAACGCATTACATGCTGCTGCGCTTTAAGCTACGTAACAAGACAAAATTAGACAATTTAGAACTTGGCCAAAAAATGTTGCAAATCAAATCTAAAACCAATAATTGGAACCCCTCATTTTGCAAACATTTGCAAACATCTCCAGTTTGCAAACATTTTTACATTACTTCAAATGTCAGCAGAATGATTATATAAGACTTGACTCTGGCTGATAATAATGCCTTCTAAGACTGTTCATTTATTTATAAAACCAAAAAAGACCCAAGGAGTTGTAAATCCTGTTGAAAAGCAGTTGTAAACCCTCCTTCAGGAGAGGAAAGCACTAGAGATGTAAAATTTCCAGAAATTTTGAAAAAAAAATGGGAAGTTTTGGAAAAATTAAATGCTACATTAGCACCTTTTTTTTCTTTTCCAGATTCAAATTCATTCTGTTACTTTAGGAACATAAAATACTACTATGGACAATTTGACTTGGCATAAAATTATCACAACTAGCATATTAAAAATATAGTGTATCCAAACAATTATTACAAACAGAATTTAGTTTTTTATATTTATTTGTAATTGTAACAAATGGAGCAACAATCTCCTGAACTGTTTACTAGTTTATGTGGAACAGACAAAAAACCTCCACAAAACAATTTTTAAAAATCCAGAAGTAACGATTATTCATATTTCCTCTCCACAGTATTAAATAAAAATATAAAAAAATTCTCATAAAAAGAATTGAAGAGGGGGGAAGTGTATAGAAAGGAGCGAAACTAAGTTTCAATGAATGGGCATGAAATTTAATCAGAATCATTTTCTGAGCTGTAATTATCAGTATCAGTTTCAGTCTCTGCTTCTGCAGCTACTCTGTTGTGTCTGTCATTATCACAGTTATTATGGACTTCTAAAAACTGAAGATTTGACCGGATTGAAACAAGCTTCTCTACCCTTTCACATGTCAGTTATTTCTTGATTTAGTGTGTTTCCAAACATAGACCAGATTCTTTCACATGCTGCAGAGGATGGAGGAGTCTGAAAAAGGTGAGAAGCAAGAGGAGTCAGAGGCTGTGAGCACACATTCTGTAAGAATTACAGATGTGACCCATAGCTGTGGGGGATCAATTCCATGGACCCCCATGGATATGGGAGTGCGCCTTGGCATATAGTCATGCTGGCCACATGACCATGGAAACTTGTCCTTGAACAAAATCCGGCTCTTCAGCTTTGAAACGGAGATGAGCACCACTCCCTAAAGTCGGTGACTAGACCATTCGGTCTCGAAGAAACCTTTACCGTTTTTACCCATAGCTGTGGGGGATCAGTTCCATGGACCTCCATGAATACAGGAGGTGCTATTGAAGTTCTGTTGCAGACCCTCTGTGCTGTAAGCACTGGTGTTTCTTCCTTAAGCCACTTGAAACGCTTGCTAAACTGAAGAGCGACGTGCAGGCAACAAGCCTGCATGCTATAGACAGAACTAAGAAGAAGCACTTCCTTTTAATGTTCAGTTGGGCTCCCTCTAGTGTTCAGGATTATTGCTTGCAAGTTGCTTTCAGTTTAGCAAGAGTTTAATGGTTTAAGGAAGAAACACCAGTGCTATTACTACGGGGGGGGGGGAGGTGAGTGATATTTTTTCCAAAATTTCTTGATTAAGATAGCAAATTGTGGTGTTATGTGTTTTTATTCTACATTCTCATTCCAAGTTCTCATTTTTATTAATTTTAAATTCTTTAAACGTGTCATAGGTAGGTGATACAGGTGATATAGTGTCAGCAGATGCAGCCACAGTATTATTTCTAATTGGAAAAGTAAAAAGGTAAAGGTTTCCCCATGACCGAATGGTCTAGTAATGACCGACTGTAGGGGGCGGTGCTCATCTCTGTTTCTAAGCCTGTAGAGCCGGCGTTTGTCCGAGGACAAGCTTCTGTGGTCATGTGCAGTGGCGTTTCTACAGGGAGGGCAAAGCTCTAAGTTTTGCAAGAAGCTTTACCTTGCAGTGGAAGTCACTCCTCTCCTGCACCGTTTTAGCCAATCCTCACAGGAAACAGCAACATCTTGGTGTTGCTTACTGGCTACAGCAGCAAGGGAGAGGAGGGATTTACATGACAGGGTAAGGCTTCTTGCAAAACCTAGAGCTTTGCCCTCCCTGTAGAAACACCTCTGGTCATGTGGCCGGCATGACTACACGCCGACGTGCACGGAATGCCGTTACCTTCCCACCGAAGTTATACCTATTTATCTACTTGCATTTTTACATGTTTTCGAACTGCTAGGTTGGGAGGAGCTGGGACAAGCAACAGGAGCTCACTCCGTCGCACAGTCTTGAACTCCCAACCTTCCAGTCAGAAAACCCAGCAGCAGCAGTTTAACCCACTGCGCCACCACATCCGTTATTGGAAAAGCAGTCTCTTTTAATTTCTGGAAAATATCTTATACACCAAAATGCGGTGTTTTGTGTTTTTATTCAGATATTTTAACCGCCTAAAGGAAGTTGTTAACCCCCCAAAGCCGGTTTTCAACAACAACAAAAACCCACCCCTAGCTATTACACAAAAAGGTAAAGGAAAGTAATGGACTGGGCATGGGGGAGGAGCCTCCTGAATTAGCAGATAATTAAATCCGTGGCTATAGGGGCCCACCTGTATTCTTGAAATAGCTTTTTAAAAAAGGTCTATTAGTCACAAGAGTAACACTGTGCAGGGTTATCAGTGGTATTCATTATCAGTGATGACATGGGTGCTATCTAGTAAGTGCCAGACAGTGTATATGCAAGTGTACACATGCACATACCTCTGTCGTAGTATCACTGGCTGCACTTCAGGGTGGGAGAGTTTAAATTATACCTCCTTCTGCTGTTAAACTGAGTGGTGATAAATAGATGATATTGAGAAGTCATTTTATGTCTCAGCTGAAATGGGGGAAGAGATTTTCATGGAAAGTAAAATTTATTTGAAGCTTTTGTGTGTTTAAGTAATCTTTCATTACCACCATTGCCCCGACTTCTCTTCCTACAGCAAATTGGGCTTGCCACCAGATACAGAGACCATGCTTCATTTGTAGCTGTATTAACAATTGGAGAACAGGCTGTGTTGAGCACAGATCGATGGGCAGTGTAAACAGGTGACACGGCGATGAGATTAGGCCATAAAGAGCAGGTATGAAACTGCCCTGATCCCCTATGCTAGAGTGGGTGACATCAGGGGGCACTATTCATCCGGTTGCCAGTTTGTTTTCCTGAGGCTAATTGCATTTTCCCACCTGCTAACGAGCTCCAGATCTCCAGGCAACAAGCCATGAAAAACCAAAGAGCCCAGAGCTGCACCAGGAAAAAAAAAAGGGGTCAGAAATGGCATGTGCAAATTAAGCACCTGGCAAGGTAATGGCATCTCCCAGGAACAGAAGCCCCTGCTGCAGGTAAGCAAAAGCAAACAGCCTGCAAAAGTGACTCCTAATAGGCCCTGCAGAGTAACAAAAAGGAATCCATATAATTATTGACAGTGTTTAATTCCTCCACACGCAGTTTTATAGTTTTAGCAAAGTGTGTGTGTGTGTGTGTGTGTGTGTGTGTGTGTGTGTGTACACATACACACGCCAGAGAAAGGGTTACTCAGAATAATGATGATTAAAAAATGAAAACAATTAACTTTGAAAGTATTATTTGCCAGAGAGACAAATCCAATAACATTCAGAAGCATCTTTATGGAGAAGGAAATTGAAATAGATTTAATCAGCCTAATAACGAGAACAAATATTACAAAACTGTCGGTGATCATCAATGAACATTAAGCAAATGATAGTTGGATAGCTTCATAACATGTGAACCTAATTTATCTGCAGGAGTAACTCCCATAAATACCTCTGGTTGACACCTGCCTTTAATTATCTTTTTTATTTATAAAATTACATCGTGTGTGTGTGTGTGTGTGTGTGTGTGTGTGTGTGTGTGTGTGTTAGTTGATTAGTATATATCAAATTAATATTGCCATGTGTGACATTTCCCTGCTTTTCAGATCCTCCTGTTCAGGAAACGTGAGAAAGGAAAGAAGGGACAGGAGGATTATTTTGGAAAGCAGTGTTAATAAGTACATTGGTGTATTTAGCGGTAAGTGTCCAGAAAGCACTGTCATTGTTTTGGGATGTTCATATGATGCATGTATGTCCCAATCCTTGTAACATCAGCATACCGCCAGGTACCTCTATAAGGACCCCACCATGACAGCAGCCCCTCCATCTGCCCCAGCCACACAGTGCAAACCAGCAGCTGGTGGGTTTCTGCTGGTGAAGTGGCAGGAAATGGGAAGGGACTGGTGCCCTGTTTGCCCCCACATATGTCTTACTACTCTCTCTGCTGTTAGGCACTTTGATGGAGCAGGGTGGAAGGGCTGGAACACGGAAGCCAGGAGAAGCACCATCCTCCTTCCAAAAAAGGGAAGTGATTTTTTTTTCCATTTTTGGAAGTGGGAGAAGTGTGGCCATTTGGGGAGAAGGGGGTACTTCTCCAAACAAGCTCCTTGTTCTGGCCGGCTCTGCTGATCTGTTTCAAAGAATGACAAGGAAGGAAGGAAGGAAGGAAGGAAGGAAGGAAGGAAGGAAGGAAGGAAGGAAGGAACTGGAGGAGGCGGTAGTTGTCATGGAGAGATTGGGAAAAGGCTGCCAGCACCGAGTTGACACTGGCACAGCCTCTCTTCCTGCTGAATGGAAGAAGATGTCTTTTTTCTGAACATCTGGCAAGTTCAGAAAAAGCAGAGGAAGAAAAGATGCTGATTGGGGGTGAGTCAACGTTTGACTGCTACTTCAGGCACTAGTTTGGCTTGGACCAAGCCTGCATTCCCGTCTCCCTATTCTTTTTCTACACAAAACAGGATAATGATCATGTCTGCTTCCACTTTAGAACAAACCATGGTGGCACATTACATGTGAACTGAGGGAACTGTGACTTGTTCACAAACTACAGTTAGAACAAACCAACGTATCAAATCATGCGTGAGATATAAAGGGAGGGGTGGGCATGAGCACCCAGTTCTCATAGGTTTCTTCATGTGGCACCAAACCATGGCTTGTCATTATGTCTGAACTGGGCTCGAGTCAGACCTGTGGTCTCAGGAGGGCATAGAAGATGTGACACTAGATCCCAGAAACAGGGAGAAGCATCTAAATGGCATTTGTCACTCGTGCATAATTAATATGCATACATGCCATGTCAGGCTATAAATACCTAGCAGGCAACTGGAAACATGAGCAGCTTTGTCACAAGGGCCGAAAGAAGCTAAAGAACATTGAAGAAAATATCTAATTTTGCTACAGCCTTTCGGTAGATAGGAGGGGAAGTGGGGCTGAAGGATGGAAATGTACATCCTGGCATCTCTATAGATGTGCACACAGATGTGTACTGAGATATGAAAAGAAAAAATTGTGTGATACGCAAGAATATAATGTTTTACTAACCCCACAGGAGTACTAGGGGTTGGAGATCATCTTCATGAGAAAATGTTGTTGTTGCTGCTGCTGCTGCTGCTGCTGCTGTTCAGTCGCTAAGTCGTGTCCGACTCTTCGCGACCCCATGGACCACAGCACGCCAGGCCTCCCTGTCCTCCACTAGCTTCCTGAGTTCGCCCAATTTCATGTTCATTGCTTCGGTGACACTGTCTAACCATCTCATCCTCTGCCGCCCCCTTCTCCTTTGGCGTTCAAGCTTTCCCAGCATGAGGGGCTTTTCTAAGGAGTCCTCTCTTCTCATGAGGTGGCCAAAGTATTGGAGCTTCAGCTTCAGGATTTGTCCTTCCAGGGGGCAATCAGGCTTGACTTCCTGGAGGATTGACCGATTGGATCTCCTTGCAGTCCAGGGGACTCTCAAGAGTCTTCTCCAACACCATAATTCAAAAGCATCTATTCTTCGGCGCTCTGCCTTTCTTATGGTCCAGCTCTCACAGCCTACTGGGAAAACCATCGCTTTGACTATGCGAACCTTTGTTGGCAGGGTGATGTCTCGACTTTTTATTAAGTTGTCTAGGTTTGCCATAGCTTTCCTCCCAAGAAGTAAACGTACTGTAATCCATGGGGTTTTCTTGGCAAGAGTACTGGAGTGGGTTGCCATTTCCTTCTCCAGCGGATCACGTTTAGTCAGAACTCTCTACTATGATTACTTAGATGTACTAAGATGTACATCTTGGGTAACCCTACATGGCATAGCTCACAGCTTCATTGAGCTACTCAAGCCCCTTCGCCACGACAAGGCAGTGATCCATGAGAAAATGTACAGCAAATTAAAGTACCCTTTTCTCATCTCAGGACAAAAACATCAGAACAGGCGCATTTCATGTCCTCCAAACAGAAAGGTGCTTCAGCCCCAATGCATGATCGTT
>JAJKFI010000078.1:1989262-2002713 GCA_029204185.1 Lerista edwardsae
TAACATGCATTTCGCAGCCCCAAATCCAGGTTTGCTGGTGAGTGAGTGTGCCACCGTCAAGGAGCCACAGTCCGATCCAGCTATGTGATCTGTGAGTTTCCAAACTGTTCGTTGCATTCACGTATTTTAAGTGTACACCTTAAACAAATTCAGCTTTCGCCTAGAAAATCTATTATAGGCCAGTCCAGACAGTGCTTTAGTTGGACTATTCCTATCACAAGGCGAAACAGCAAGAGTGCACACGTCTGCACAGGCCCATGGTAGGCTGTGATGCTTTTACCAGTTATGAGGGGAATAGTGAATGCAAACTGCCCCTTACATGGAGTTTTAATACTACTTTAAAATAGTATTAAAACTGAACATGCAGGGGCATAATTAGGTGATGTAGCATCATCATACTGGAAGGGGAGAAAAATGTGTATGACCACATGACTGGACCTGGCCAATTGGGATAACATTTTAACCAGCCCTATGTGAAAAAACCTTTTTGATGTTTTGATGCACTAAGTGGATCAGTACAAGCACACTGATGGCGATACACTTACTAGACAGACCCCAATGTAATAACAGCCCAACAGATTAACAGCCCAGTCCTAACGGGCTGTAGCACTAGTGGGACGTGTGTTCTGCCAGTGCTAACTGCCTTATATTATGGCAATCGTGAAACTCATTCCGACAGCACCCAGAGTTGCACGTTGCCAGTGCACTGGCAGGAAGGCTGGAGAAATCCCGTGCACAAGGACACTCCGGGAACCACTGAAGCAGGTAGTACTGCAGGGGTGGCCGGATAAGGTGGGGAGGGCAGAAAGAGGCTGCAACAGGGGTATAGGAAGGAGTTGGGGTTGGCAGCAGCAGCTGCCACAAAATCCTAGCACACTTCCCAGACCTGATCCTGCAGGCCTGTGCCAGTGAATTCAGGAGCACAGATCCAAGTAGACCCCAGTCATGCTGCAGAGGCTTAACCCCAGGTAAGGGAATAAATGTTACCCAGCAGAAATCTCCACAACTGCCCCCCCCCCAACTCAGGATGCAGCAGTAGCCATTTTTGCAACACCGCATTAACAGTAGAAGGAAAGAATAGGATTGGGCTGTTGGGTGCATTGCGGGATATTGAGATCAGAGTGTCAAACATAAGGCCCATGGGCCGGATTCTGTCCCCTGAAGCAATTTATCCGGCACCCAGTATAATTCGGCTCTCCCAGCATGACAATTAGGCTCTCTCACATATCTGGAAATTATGAACAAGATTTGCACATTTTCTCTTACATCATTTGCAGCTAATCAGTTTCTGCGCGAGAGTAAATGGCTTAATTTCTGGCTATCATCAGTTTATTGATGTCACTTCTGGCCTTCAGCGGGCATCATGAATTTTATTTATTTATTTATTAGCTGTTATATGCCGCTTTTCTAAGATTCAAAGCGGTTTCCAAGAATTAAAAATCTTCAAACCAACGTATTAAAATTAATTTTTAAAACCCATTAAAATGATGGGTGAGGAAACGTAAGAGAGCAGAATGGGCTCTTTTATAAAATGCATTTGATACCCCTGATGTAGATAGTGGCAGCTAGTGCGCCCACAAACTTGCCAGCAATGTGCCCTGGACTTCCATTTCTTCACACGCATCTGTGCAGAGAGAGGGGCCTATTCTGGAGGGCATGTGTAATGGGTGTGATAGGAACAGGAATTTTCCGCAAGCAGCTCCCTTTCCTTCCTTGCTGAGTTGGAAGAAACCTTCTATCAGCACTCTCTGAAAAGGCAAATCAGAGAGAGTGTTTAATGCTGAGCAGCAGGAAACACTTTGAGAGCTTTGGACAATTTCCTGCACTGTATGCAGTGCCTTTCACTCCAGTTTAGCTGTTATTTCCCCTCCAGATCTTTCCCCTTTTTTAATGAAAACTCTTATCTTGCAGGAGCATGTATGCATTGCAAGGGTCCACCGCTTTTGATTCCTGTATGTACAAATAGCATTAAAACCATGTCCTATTTCGGTTGACCTTTAAATGAGCAGCCAGACGCATTCTTTATGGCATCACCTGGAAAAAGCACAGGCTGCCGATCTCCAGAGATATACAATTGCTCCTTAGATCACTGGTCAAACAATAAAAGGCAACACTGTCTAAGAAACGCTCTGAGAAATGAACAGTGAGAATTATTACCATATTGACAACCTAAAATACATTCTGGGAATTCTGCCTCCCACAAGTATGCAATGCGGCCTAGCATTACTACGGGGGGGGGGGAATGCTAAGTGTTGCAGAAGCAGCTCGGGGGGGGGGTTGCTCTTTGAGCCACGAATGGCTCTGGAAGGAAGGGAGAGGGACCATGTTAGCAGCTCAGGCTCCTGCAACACTTATCATTTGCCCCACCTGTAGGAATGCCATTGATGCAGCCTCAGCTCATGGACCTAACGGTGACAGTGCATGCCTGATCCTACCTCCTCTTTTTGCAGCCTCCTCACCCCCTTTCTTTCCTTGGATCTCTGCCAGCAAAATCACTGGCCCCGATCAGAGGAGACCCATTGCGGAGTGGAGGCTTATAGAGAGCTAAGGGGATTTAAATCTAGAGCTTCCCAATCTTCCCCCCACCAGTGGATGCAACATGTGCCTTTTTTGGTGCAGCAGCACCAGCAGGGGTAGGACAAAGTCAATGGATTGACATATGGCAACTCAACCAGACTACCGACTCTGCTGACAGACTCAACTGACTCCTGAGATTGGGTAAGTTACTTTTCCTCCACCCATTTCTCTACTGTTTGACTTCGTATTTAAGAGCTAGTGTGATCCAAATGCTGGGTTTAGAGCTGAGAGACCTAGATTCAAATCTGCCTGTACTCTGTGTATACTATATGGCCTTGGGCAAATCACTTCTTATATTCTTTGTGCATTCAATGAGATAATGCTGCCCCATGACTGAAAGCTCTGCCTTCATCTACCATGAATTGTTCATTTGCTGAACAAATACTAATATTCCCTGCATGTACAATTGTCACTGCATGATCAGGAACCCTTGAAACTTGGGTTTCCCAGCCTAGGGACTCTCTATGCATGCATGGAGATCAAGGGCAGAGTTTGCCACATAAGCTCATACTCTGAATGGGCACAAAAAAAATCTGCAAAGAGTTTCAGCCTTAGTTCCTCATCTGCCACCAAGAATGGCAGAAAGGTACCATCTCCTCACATGTTTATGGGCACAATCCTAAACTGTGTTAGGCCACCAAAGCTAAGCCACCAAAGTTTGGCCCACACCATAAAGTATGTTTGGACCACTCTTGGAGCCAGAGAGACCATCACACAGACATGTGCCATCCTCCCTGACTCCGACAGTAGTCCAAAAACGCTTTATGGTGGCCCTTGTGCTGGCGAAACTTTGCTGGTTTAGCTTATGCCGGCCTAACTCCAGTTTAGAATTGTGCTCTAAGTGAATACAATAAACTGCAAGCTGGATCAGTTGCTAAGATCCAGCCCACCAAGAGGTTAAGTACGAGTGTATACAGCTTCTCTCCCACCTACCTGGTTCACCATCTTTGCCGATACATACACACAGGGATGGAACACTGGAATGCCACTGGACAGATTTTTTTAAATTTAACATTGCGTTCTTGCTGCAGAAAAACATTTTGTTTTTCCCATTTTGTGACATCCCAAGAGCAAGTGGGAGCTGACTAAGGTGGGGACAAGAGGTGGGCACATCTACCATCCTCCCCTGGCTGCAACTGCCTTGCTTCTGGGCCTTTGATTATTTAACCTTAATCTCTGTATGCAATCTGTGCTCAAAACACTGCACTTCCTTATTATCACATTAACACTACACGTATGTAATTTTATATGCAGGCACGTACAAATTTTTCCATTTCAGAATCTCTCTATACCTTGGATATGCAATTCTAATCACTACTCAAAGAAGATATAATCAGGACAGCAAGCTTTGATTTGAATCAGCAGACGAAGCCATGAACGCTTGCATGAGCAGCCTAAAATGTGCTCCCCTGATTAATCCGTGTTGCTGAGATATGCTGCTGTGCAGACCTCAGAAAGACACATCTGCTTTCATCTCTCCTTGTGACATATTTGCCATCACAGAAATTTCTAGACGGCCTTTCCATCCAGTTTGCATCTAGCACTAGCAAATTCCTTATCACTGCGTGGTGAAAGTTCTACGGCTTTCCATGCTCTATGAAAGTTTCGAAGTTCTATGAAAGTTCTATTCAGTCATATGAACCACAGGCAACAAGTGGAAAGCTATCAGCTGAAACTCTGGTATCTGAATCTGTTAAATTCTGGATTTTTTTACAATCCTGATGGGATTGCAGGGTTCATTTTTAAAGCCACTGTAGTTCTGGCATATTCCTATACTAGGAAATAGGCTCAAATCCAGATCTCTAGTAAACTGTGAGCACAATCCTATACTTGTGTTGCGCTGGCGCTATGCTCTTGTGCCGGTCCAGCGCTGTCGCATCTGCTTTGGTGAGTCATGCACTGGACCGGCGCAAGTAGCAGCGACAGCGCAAAGGCGCCGCTGCGCCCATCAGCAGGGCTGGTCAAGCGCTGGTTGAGCACCATCAGTGCTCGGTTGGCACAGGACCTCATCACGGGCATTCCAGAGGCATGCTGGGGGCAGAATGACGTGGCACAGTGGGCGGTGACAGGGCGGTGATGCACGACAGCCGCAGTGCCACATCCTAAACCCCATCCCTGGCCAGGCCGGCCTCAATTTGGGCCACTGCTGGGCATGTTCACTTACACCTGCAAAAAAGCAGGCGCAGATTCAAGCAGCCCCATAGGGCTGGCTGGGGCTTACCCAGGTGCAAGGGGAAAACCTCCCCTTGCCCTGCGCTGAGCTGCTGCTGCCTCCTGCTGGAATTAGGATATGGCCCTGCTATGTTGGCCTTGCTATGTCGGCACTGCTTAGGATTGGGCTGTAGGTTTTACCAGACTTAGGGCACAATCCTAACCTGGAGTTAGGCTGGCATGTTAGGCTGGCACAAGGGCCACTGGAAGGCGCGTTTGGACCACACAGAGTCAGGGAGGGTGGTGTATGTCTGTGTGCTGGCCTCTCTGACTCCAAGCGTGGTCCAAACATACTTTACAGTGTCCCTTGTGCCGGTCAAACTTTGCTGGCCTAACTCACTCCAGGTTAGGATTGCACTCTTAAACTTTTCTTGTTCATCCTCCTAACATAACATCAGGTTTAGCCTTGGTGATATGCAAATTTCAGTTTAAATCATCAAACAATAAAAAGCCAGATGATTACTCCGCTAAAAAAGAGCTCTCATCAGCTGACAGCTCTACTTATAATGCTAATACTGTATGAGGGCAGAAAAGAGAAATTAGCATGGTCAAAGATACAGAATACTTTCTAGCTAAATATGAGCAAAACTCATTAGGACTTAGTATTAGTTTAGAAAAAACAACTGAAGTATTATACAATTGATTTGCAATCTGACGTCTACAGAAAATGGATGTTTTCCCTTTCATATAATACTAAATGGGTGCTACACAGCAGAGTTTTATTTTGTATTTTAAAACGTGCATTTTATTTTCCCTCCTACACAATGCAAAACTGACCCATGGAACTGTTTGCTACCAGACACACCAGTGAAAAATAGTGGAGAATACCACCTGTGCCATTGAAACTACGGTACTGTATATTCTCACACTTGCAATTATCAGAGAAGATACTGGCCTCACAGGACTATCAGCCTGACCCTTATGTTCAAAGCACAAAAAGCAGTACATGCAACATTTATCACTATTAGGAAAAATATTGCCCCTGAAGAAAAGAAGGTAACAGAGAATGTTCTCGCCTAACATGCACACTGTGAATTTAGAAGTCCTCTCCTAGAGTCATTTTGGTCATGACAGAAATGCTAGGATTTGCAAAGAACTTGTGTTTTCTGGTGCTTCAGTTTTATTGCATGGCTATTCCATGCATCTACACCAGTTAAAGGATGCATAAGCTGTCAATGGGGGAGAAGCATATGCATGATTGCAAATGGACAATAGCCTGGGGGAAAACAAATCAATGGCAATTCCTGCACTTCTACCTTTTGTTTTTTGCGAAACCAAAACAGCTCTAAGAGGGACTATCACTCAGCAGCATATACTTTGCATGCAGAAGCAAAGTATATACCACTTCGATCCCTGCATGGACTTTCTAGTTTAAAAGGACATAAGTCAGGTGGGTACCTTGGAGAGCTCCTGCCAGTCAGTGTAGGCATTACTGAGCTCGATAGACCCATGGTAAAGCAGTGTCATATATTCTTAGTACTTGAATATAAGTTGCAAGCAAACACACACATTGTATTTATTCCCAGTCTTCCAATGGGGGAAGGAGCAGGATGAGATGGAAAGTGATACAAATGCTAGCTGACTCATTAGCCAGGAGATCATTTTTTTGTGGTTGTGCTATTCAAGGGACAAAGTAGGCAGGAAGTAGGTACAGAGCAGTATGTGAGAGCACCCAGGAAAAATGGTGGATGACACAAGATACAACAGCCATAGGAACATGAGAGCCCTGCTGGATCAGGCCAAAAGCCCATCTAGTCCAGCTTCCTGTATCTCACAGTAGCCCACCAGGTGCCTCAGGTGACACAAGACAACAAGATGCCTGCATCCCATTGCCACTCCCTTGCACCTGGCCTTCTAAAGTAGCCTACTACTAATATAAGGAGGTTGCACAACCCATCATGGCCTATAGCCCGGGGGATCCGTTCCTGGACTTCTCGTGGATACTGAAACCAGCAGATAATTAAATCCATGAGTTGCGGACCAATAGGGCCTACGAATGTGACTGGAATTTCCTGTGGCCACTACAGGCCTCAGAAAGCCTCCTGGTCACGACTAGAACAAGGTTCTGGTCATGTCCAGGAAGTCTTCAGTAGGTCTTCAGCTGCAGGTTTAGAACCTATAGTGGGTTAAATCTGTGGATACCAAACACGTGGATAAAGAGGGTCCACTGTACTTTTTTAAAAACACAAAGGTAGGGCTAGGACTGGGATAAGAGACTTCGGATATATAACATGGGTTTTTTTGCCCAATTATAGTTTGTTGTTAAATTATGGTGGGAAGCAAATGACTGGGACACAAAATAAACCAGCATAGAATATCCAGGGGGACATATCTGACCAGGACACAATGGTCCAGGTCGTAAATACCTTAGTACTTGTTACAGAATGCACACATAAATTGAGGTGACATCACTCGCAGGGCGCAATCCTAACCTGGAGTTAGGCTGGCACAGTTAGGCCAACAAAGTTTGGCTGGCACAAGGGACCACTCTTGGAGTCAGAGAGGCCAGCACACAGACATGCACCATCCTCCCTGACTCCAAAAGTGGTCCAAACTCATTTTACGGTGGCCCTTGTGCCAGCCAAACTTTGCCGACTTAACTCCAGGTTAGGATTGTGCTCTCAGACATACCACTGAAGTGTACAAGGAGGAGTATGAAAGTTTGGAGTACTAGATTTCCCCGCATTTGAAGAGATGTTCCAAAATTAAATATTTAGGAATTTCCTATACTTCATGCTCCCTTAAGCAGAATCTCCTTTAGCTTTGCAATTGCCTTTCAGGATACATAGTGTACTAAAATCTTAATCTCTCACTCCTTTTTAAAAGGCATGACCACAGCCCTGCTAATAATGTTAAGCTCTCCAGGCCACTGACTTGGGATTTGGCAAACTTCTGTTTTTCAACTCTCTGTCAGCCAGGCTTGAATCCGAGGACTAATAATGCCTTAAGACAGAGTCTGCGCTGATTTCTCCCCATCGAGCTGCCAAGTGAGAAATCTGTATTCTGTGCTCAGTATGGTACAATGCTCCTACTAATATTCAATGAATAATTAAAGTTTTTAAACTCACTTCTGCCTTTCACGCATACATTATTAAATGGCTACTAGAGAGAACTAGACCTGTGTTTTTTTTTTAACTGCTCATTACTACTTCACCTTAACTGGGCAGAGCAACAATCGGATTTTTATCATCTTGTCACAGCTACTCTAAAAGCATATTGTAAAAATAAGCAGTATGGGATGATACGTGCATACATGCAAGCACTTACACCACAAGGCCAGCTCCAGAAAGACTTGAGAGCCCTAACTGGCTCCAAGCGATTAGAAATAAAAGCACTCATCTGCACCTACACCTGGCCCCTCCCCTCACTTTGTCTTGGAGCATAATCCTAACCTAGAGTTAGGCCAGCACAGTGAAGCCAGCAAAATTTGGCAGGCACAACAGACACCATAAAGCATATTTGGACCACTCTCAGAGTCAGGGAGGCCAGCACACAGATGAGCACCATCCTTCCTGACTCTGGTCCAACCTGCTTTATGGTGTCTTGTGCCAGCCAAACTGTGCTGGCCTAACTGTGCTGGCCTAACTCCAGGTTAGGATTGTGCTCTGAGTTTTGCTCATCATGAGGGGCGGCATCCAAACTGTCCCTTTATGCTCACTGCTAAACCTACTTTTAAAATTGGTTTAGTGTGGTGTGTAGAAAGGCGTTTTGGATTACTCTTTCCCCCACCACCACCATGTGGAGCCATTACAGGTTCTAAGATACTGGCAGAACTAACCCACAACTCATATGTGGTACAGTTCTTGCTACTCGTGCACTCCATCCCTGAGGATGTTCTCGGCTACCCACAGCCATTCTGAAACTCTCTGCAGCCATTTTGGAGCTATTCTCTGCAACTGCAGTGGCCATTTTGAAAATATCCTCAGGCATTCTGAGGAAATCCATGGCCATTGGGAGGTGTCCACAGTCATCCTGAAGCTATCTGGTCATTCTGAAGCTACCTGTGGATATTTTTTAAACCTCTGCAGCCATTCTGAAGCTCTCCACAGCCTTTCCGAAGCTAACCATGGCCATTCTGAAGCATCCACAGCCCTCCTGAGACTATTCCCAACAAGTTAATTACCCCTCCCCCTAACTTATTGATCCCATAAGATCAATGATTTGCTATTCTCTGATCTAGTACCTTCTGGGATTTCCAGGAATCGAATTACTGCAGATAAAAAGAATTGACTGTATGTGAATGTCTACTGTGACCATCTGCGTTGGAAAGACATTGCTATTTGGGCCTGGGGAAAACTATATAAATTGACATACACCACTAAATGTGCACACATTTGTTTTACTTAATGCACATACACTGGGAACTCCCTGCCAATCACAGCTTTACAATGCACGTACAGGTAGTAAAGAGATACCTGTGCCCTTTGACCCTCACCATGAATAGTGTTGAGCTGTCCAACTGTTATTCAGAGGATGGACATCATCAGCATCTTCTTCTCAGTACACCTTGCTAAGCACTGTCTTGCTCAGTATCTAATTGCCAGAAGCTCTCAGGCAGAAGCCTTTCCTAGCCCTGCCTGAAGAAGCAGGGATTGAACCTGGGGCCTTCTGCATGCATAGCATGTGCTCAAGAACAGAGTAAAAGATGACTTACCTAGGCTTGCATATTCTAATCCAAATGATCTTTGTTCTTTGCTGCCTTCTCTGAAGGAAATTTATCCCATAACCCACGAGGGGAAAAAAAAAACTAGGGCAACAGACAGCAACTGGCATCCCCCTATCAAAATTGAACCCCCACCTCGATTCATCAGCAACCACACACACGCTAGGAGTGCCAATCCAGAAGTGCAAGGCAACTACAGACAATGTAGTAGCTCTGCCATGGAATTTGGGATTGGATTGGAGAAGTGGTTGATGCTTTGGGATGCC
This sequence comes from Lerista edwardsae, assembly GCA_029204185.1. NCBI lineage: Eukaryota > Metazoa > Chordata > Lepidosauria > Squamata > Scincidae > Lerista > Lerista edwardsae. Next base: position 1,998,980 of record JAJKFI010000078.1, read on the forward strand.
ATGCAGTGCTGCTGTCAATATGACCCTCTGACAAAACTGGTTGCAAACCAGCACACAGATGATGATGCATCCCTCTAAACAAAACCTGACATCCTCCTGACATGCTAAGCTAATCAGCAAGGACTGACCTACTGCAAATATCATCTGCCTTGGCTCCCGGTACAGAAACATTCCATAAGAGAATATTATGGATCCACGTCGTCACAGGCAGGAGCATCCCTAGTTCTCAAGAACCACCAAAGTTTGGCTAGAAGTGTTGTATAAATGTACCTCCTCACTAAAAAGAATAGATCAGTGGTTCTCAAACATTTTAGACTGGGAGCCACTTCTTAGAATGGCACTTGTGTCGGGACCCACCAGAAGTGATGGCATTAATCTGGAAGCGATGTCATAGCCGGAAGTGACATCATCAAGCAGTGTAACATAATCAAATGTCACTCCTGCAGAACAAACTGTCATTCTTGGACTTCAGCAATTGCATAACCATGAAATATCCCTGACAGAAAACAAGAATAGGACAAAATTGTGAAAAACCACTGAACTAAAAACAAAATTTTAAAAACCTTCATTTGAAAATTCAAACTGTTAACACACACAAAACGAAAATAGCAAGGTCTGCAGCTTTTAAAATGGCTGCTCCAAACTTTCTGTGATCCACCTGACAAGAGGTCGCAACACACTGTTCAAAATATGGTGTAAAAGCACTGAAATAAAAACAATTTTAAAGAATCTCACTTGAACATTCAAACTGTTAATTCTCACAAAAGGACTATAACAAGAGTAAGGTCTTCAGCTTCCAAGATGGTTGACCACAGTGCTCCACAACCCACCTGACAGCAGGTCGCGACCCACCAAGTGGGTCCCAAGCCACAGTTTGAGAAACACTGGAATAGATTATTCTAATACACTTACAAAAAAGAGAGTTCTATGCCAAAGGACCTGTGAGAAAAACTACTCTTCGTGGCTATCAAACCTGTCAACCTCTCTAATCACCAGCTTTCAGTTTAGCATGCACTACTTGTTCAAGAATGCAATCTTTAAAGACAAAAACAAAATTGCTTTCAGAAATGGGATCTAATGAGCAAAGCCCAACCAGGGCCAATACAAGAGAAAGTCTGATGAGAAAGCATCCTGGTGCTGCTTTCAGCAGGCAGTCGCCCTGAAACAGAAGCATAAATCAAATGCTGTGATGAAGATATTTCCACATGAAATAGCGGTGGCATTAGACTCAACAAGGCAATGAATTTCCAGCCTAACTTGGCAACGCTTGTACAAATGGATGCAGTCAGCAGCTTCCACATGTGATCGTTAGTCCTCATCACAATCCCATTCTTACTTTAATAACAATTCATCACTAACTAAGAGGAGGAGTGGGGAGAATGTGCAATGGTGACAGTCTGTCTGTATCGTTGGCTCTTCAACAGGTGTTCTGTTCCGCATCGGAGAACTGGTAAATTAAGCTATCTACAGAAAAGGGGGAGGGGTAATGAGGAATAAGCAGAAGAGGGGGGCATGTGCTAAGAAATGTAATGCTTATTCTCAACATTAGTCAATTTTATCACCTGGGTATGCCTGGAGAACCCACCTGTTTAAAGGAGTAGAGTTAGGACAAGGCAGATGACCTCGTGGACAGATGGGACAGAAAGATCTCTTAGGGCAGTGTTGCTCAGACAGTGGTACTTGTACCACCAGTGGAACTTGAAGTCATGTTCAGCGGTATACGTGGGACCCCCACATCTCCACCACATGGCAGGGAGACCAGCAATGCAACACTACAAGCAGTGGGTCGCGACCTGATGTCAGATGGGTCACAGAAAGCTGCAAGCAGCCATCTTGGAAACTGCAGACCTTACTCTTGTCCTTTTGTGAGTGTTAACAGTTTCAATTTTCAAGTGAGGATTTTTCTTCAATTTTGTTTTTTGTTCATTGCTTTTACAGCATATTTTGACCTAATCTTGCTTTCTGTCAGGGATGTTTCATGACTGTTCAATTGCTGCAATCCAAGAATGCCAATTTACATTTCAGGAGTGTCATTTTATTATGTTACAATGATAGCATGGTTGCTTCAGTCCAAGAATGCCAATTTGCATTCTAGAAGTACCATTTGATGACATCACACTGACAGCACTTCCTGCTTGATGATGTCACTTCCTGCCACAGCATCACTTCCGGGTTAATTACATCACTCCCTGTGCATCCCAACGTAAGTGCCATTCTAAAAAGTGGGTCCCGATCTAAAAGGTCTGAATACCACTGCTTTAGGGAAAGAGTTTGCAACCTGGATGCAATGGCTGAAGAGGCCCTGTCACACATAACTGCTTATGTATGAGGAATGGAGGCACACAGAGCAGGGTCTCCAGAGTTGCCCTAAGAAGGAAGGCAGTTTCATGCTGGAGAAGGTGGTCCTGAAGACAGTCTGGTCTCAGTCCTTTTCATGCTTGCGGCTTGGGTTGAAAGGCAGTTGAAAGATGAAAGGTGGCACACACACCGAGCCAGCTTCAGATGACGGAGTGTGGTCCAGTGCTCAGAAGCAGCATGGAAGCACCCCCTCCCCAAGACTCGCTTGCAGAGGAGAAAATGCCAAATGGCACCATGCTACCTCAAAGAAAAGGAAGGAAGGGGGAGAGAGCTGAATGCAGAGAGCGTGAACTTAACAGAAAGAAGGTACAAGGGAGGGTGTGCAGTTGGTGCTCTGTTGCAGGCAGCAAAATGTCATGAGCCAGCACTGTCTACCCCCCATTCCCTTTGTAATCAGAAAACATACGGGGGTAGGAAGAATTATATTCATTTACAGGTTTACATTGTTCTGTACAGTATACAAAACAGAGATATATGTGAAAGTCTACATTTAGCTTGTATCCCATTTCACTGTCCATGAAGGGAGCTGCACATCCAGAACTAAATGCCACTCTGCACATGGCCAGTTCCCTACACGGGGATCATTTCCTCCGTGGAGAAACTGCCTTGTGCCTCATGCAGTTTGCTCCTATCGAAGTTCCCTGGCCTGAGTGCATGTGGAGAAATAGAATATCTGTGTGCTCAGCACATAAGGTGATGCACTAAGGAGATGCATGCTATTTCCTCCACAGAAAGAACATCCATGTATGAAAGACTAACACAGTCTTTTTGTATTTTAAGATTAACATAGGAAGCTTACAGAAAAAATGCTGAAGTCACTAGGACCTAGCATAGATTCTTTTTTGCCTTTCAGAAGTTGTAATTCTCTCAGCCCCCAAAATGAAGCAATTTGCCCTCAATTCAACCACTGGGTGCTGCCAATGGTATTCAGAGAGCCACTCACACATGGCATTTTGTGACAAATGCATTTGAACTACAGGAATCTGATCTGATGCATACAAAAAGGAAACTTTTTATCTCTTTCTTTCGTATTTTATTTAGAATTAAACATTTAAGAAGCACAGCCACTGTCTTGTTATCCACAGAGGCTCCATTTCAGAACCCTCACTGGATAGCAAAATCAGTGGATACTGAAATCAATGGAAAAATAGCTTTAAAGGTCCCCTTCCAGGTTTATTTCTCCTCCATTGTTGCCCTAGAAAGCATTGGGATAGACGCTATACCACATTCAGCCACAAGATGGGGTGAATAATGAAAGGTAGGAAATGAGATTCGGGATCCCTTTTTTCCTTCTTACATGGCATTTAAAGATGGAAACACACACACACAACACACACACACACACACACACACACACACACACACACACACACACA
>JAJKFI010000078.1:2009945-2020620 GCA_029204185.1 Lerista edwardsae
ACACACACCCCTTCACCCCTGAAGACCCCGAGAGCTCTTCTACCACCACACATCACGATCACCTCTGTCCCTTTTCTCCCTGCAGAAGTGCGCTGTAGAGCGAGGGGCAAAGGACAGGCGGCGCACCAGGGAGTGGGCGCGCGCGCGAGGCGTCTCCGAACCTCATTACCGACTACTGGGAGACCAGCGGAGGGCTGAGAGGATCGGGCTGGCTGCTTGCTTGCCCCGGCGCGATCGAGTCTGCCCGCAGGGATTTCCGTCGCCGCGATTCTTTCCTTTTTTAAAGTTTGCCCGACATGTCGGACGTTTGCCGTTTTCTCCTGCGAGCTCCCCCCCCCCCCCACAAGCCCCTTGCCTGAGGCTGCTGCTGCTGCTGCGCACACCTCCAAAATGGAGCTCGCGTGTCGTGTGATGGCAGACCCCCCCCCCAACAACCTCCCCACGTCCAGGTCCTCCGGTGCGCTCCCTCGGATTCCTCCCCGGGTTACACGGCTGGAAGCGTCGCGGGTGGGGAGGGGTCCCAGCAGGGCACGGTCTCGCAGCCTCCTCCGGGCCACCCGAGCCGGCACGTCCGCTTGAACCCACAACCACGACAGGAGGACGAGGAGCCGCCGCCGCCAGGACCCGCCAGCCGAAGTGGAGTTCCCGACGTGGCTCACCTGCCTGCCGCTCCCCAGAGCTGCAAGACAGCAGCTCCCCCCGCCCGGCCCGGCCTGCCCTGCCCGCGGCTGGCTGGCGACGGCGAGGAGTCCCCGGCAGGGCTTGGCCGGGAAGCGACCCCCAGCCTGAGCGACCGGGAGGCCGAGAGAAGCGCCCCAACTTGCGGCGGCGAGGCCAGGGCAAACTTCGCAGGCTGCGGGGCTGCCGCCCTTCCGCCCGCCCCGACCACGTACCTGTTGGCGCCCCTTCGCAGCTCCCCCGCCGTCGAGCCCCTGCGACCACGTCCGCGCCGCCGCTCGGCGTCTCCTCCCCGGCGGGCCGTCCGGATCCGTCCGCCGCGCCTGGGAGTCAGCAGCGCCGCCACGTGCCCGGGCGCCCTTGGCTCTGGGGCCGGGGGCCGGCTGGCATCGCCTCTCCCCGTGCCTCCGGCAGGGCTGCCCGGCTCCTTCGTCCCGCCGCTCGGCACGCGCGCGCAGCCTTTGGAGGAGGCTCCGCACAGCTCAGCATCAGGCTGCCTTTGCTCCGTGCGCGGCCAGCCCGAGCCTCAGCGTCCTCTGGGTGCTGGCGAGCCGAGGCGAGCGCACGGAAGGGCCGCAGCGACCCCTAGAGCCCGCGGAAGGAACCTCACCCGGCTGCCGGACGCGCGGCGCCTGCTCAACTCCTCCCCGGACGGCTGGAGAGGGGAGTCTCGCAGAACCGCGCCGCTCGGAGAGCCCCTCAAAAGGCGGCAGCTGCGCTTTTCTTCCTCCCTGTCTTGGTTTTCTTCCTCTTCTGCCTTTATCAGCTTCCGCCTTTATCAGCTGCGCGGCAGGCAAACATTCGACAGATGAAGCTTTTTCCCCCCGGAATGGAGATGCTGTGGGAATGTCAGCGTTACCTGTTGAGCTGCTGGTGTCAGCCCCGCAGCTGTCAAGAAGAGCACAAGAAACCTTCCTCAAAACAGGAGTGAGAGCCCTACCCAATATCTGGCCAATATCCACGCAAACCTTGTGCCTGTTCTCTAACAACCGCAAAAGTGGACAAAACCTGTACTGTATTTCAAATGCTGAATGAAATTCGTCTGAAGACAGTAAAAAGCCTCGCGTTCATTGATTTGACCTGAAAAAAAAGACTTGCCAGGATTTGCTTCCCTGCTCCAAGAGCAGCAAAACCGGCTGCCAACCAGTCCGACCTATCAGGATCTGCGACCTGGCGTGGTCCACTGCAACCTTTTTCCAGAAGTACAAAAAGTACCCAATGATGAGTTTATGTCAAACCTTGGCCAGAAGGACAACTTGGCAGAATTTCTGGCCTGGGCAAGTGTCACTTTCTCTGGTTGATGGGTAGGAAATGTTGATGGAGGGTGGCTGTTTTGCTTGCTTATTTGTGGATTGGTTGATATTTTTTTTCTTTTAATAAAGAGATAATTTTAAAAATGTGAATGCTCAGATTGACTTCCTAAATTACCAGTTTCTTTCTTGTTTTTAAAAAGGGGGGTCAGAGGATGGGGAAAAGACGTGTTTATGAGCTTCAGACAGACTGGGTTTAGGGACATGTAGTGACTAACTGGTCTGGTGAGGCACAGTGTCACCTAGCTCAGTAACCAGGAAGTGACATCACTTCCAGAAGTGATGTCACTTCTGGGTCATCTCCAGTCACATCTGGAGGTACAGTCACGCCTTGGCATCTGCCGGGGTTCCATTCCCAGAACTCCCTCAGATGCTGAAACACACAGATAATGAAATCTGTGGGTCAGTGCATGCCAGACCTCCAAACATGCTCTGGTTGCTTCCAGAGGGTGTTCTGAGGTCCAGGGTGGCCGCGCATGGCTTCTCTGGACTTCAGAATGCCTTCTAAAGGCATAAAAAAATGTCACTTCCAGTTTGGGGGGGAAAACCAGAAGTGCCGGTTTTATCAATCAATCAATCAATCACTAGTATTTATATACCGCTTTTCAACACAAAGTTCACAAAGAGGTTTACAGGCAAATAATAACATTAAAGTTAAATGGCTCCCTGTCCCAAAAGGGCTCACAATCTAAAAGAATGGAGAACACCACCAGTGACAGCCACGAGAAAGACACTGTGCTGGGGTGAAGAGGGACAATTGCTCTCCCCCTGCTAAATATAAGAGGACACCACTTGAAAAAGTGCCTCTTGCCCAGAAGGCATTCTGAGGCCTGGGGAAGCCATGTGTGACTTCCCTGGGCCTCAGAACACATTTAGACATGACCTGAGCAGAGCTCTGATTCCATCTAGAGGCCTTGGGGCAGATGAGTCACTGGGCAGGCGAGTCTCTGTCTCCCCTGCCTCTAATGGCCGCTTGTCCCTGATTGGGTTATATCCTGAGGACCTTCTGTGTGCAAAAGGCAGGATCCCACAAGGAAATGTCCCACCCACAGCAGCCTCTCCACAGCAGCTCTTGCATCAGTGGCATAGCTAAACCAGGGCGGGGGTGGCAGTTTTCCACCATCTCCACTGAGGGGTGATGACAGCTGTTATGTGCAAGCAGCAAATGCCCTCCTGCCCATTTTCGTCCCTCCAAATGGAACCATTTCTCGGGCCAAGGGTGCACAGGCCCACATCAAACCTTGTGTGGTCCTGCTTGCCTGCCAGAGGGTGGTCTTGATTCTTTACACACAGAGCAAACACGCGTGAGGAAGCACTTTTAATCTTTTAACAGGGGAGGGGGTGTCATCATGACACTTGGCTCCAGGCATCAGCTGACCCAGCTACATGACTGCCCTGCATTTCCCGAATAATAATTATTAAAAATATTTATGTACTGCTTTTCAGCAAGAGTAGTTCACAACTCAGTTGACAGTACATCATAACATTAATCGAATGGTTCCCTGTCCCCAAAAGGTTCACAGACTAAAACACAACACAGAAGAAACACCAGCAACTGCCACTGGAAAAAAATAACATGCTGGGTTGAAGAGGGACAGTTGCTCTCCCCCAGCTAAATCAAAGAGGCCAGTTTGCCCAGTTAATAATGTCTGCTGAGGATTGTGGAGACTATTTGAAGAACAGGACACCTCCCCAAAGTAGACCCCTTGCCTGTAAGCTTTCCCTAATGGCAATTGCAGGAGGGTGACTTGGAACAGCACTACAGCATGAAGTAGGGTTAAACTCCCTGCTCCTCTCTGCAGTGCCCGCCCCGGTCCAAATCATCTCCCCTTCCTCACAGCTTTCTCAGAAATGAAATCTGGGGCATCAATTCCACAATGCCCACATCAAACCTAATACGGTCCTGATTGCTTGACAGAGAATGATCTTGATTCTTCATACACAGAGCAAACATGTCTGGGGAAGAGCTTTTTATCTTTTAACATTCTAGCTACATCCAACCTAGCAATATATTCCAAGAATCGACACATTAAAATGGATCCTGGGTGATTCTAACATTTTATTTGTCAGGTTGTCGAGATGGTGAAGCTTAAAGGACAACAGCAATAACCATGTAATGGTTATTGAACAAGGCAGCTTGGTCCAATTCATTTAATACTAATCCAATAATTGAAAGAAAATCTCATAATATTCTTGAGATAACAAGTTAATGGCATGCTGCCTTCCAAATCTAAATGTTTTAACACTGAAAAGTGAATAGCAAGCCGAGGTTAGGAAATGTCTTATTTCAGTCACTCCCGATTCCTGTTAAATTAGACCAAATTATTCATTAGACACCCACACAATTAAAGCTTCGCAGATGTAATGAGGTGTAAATACAAATACATTTGTTTCCAGATCATTTCACAGAGGGCGAAATTCAGTTCCATCAGAAGACTGCCGATTTTTTGGATTGCATGAAGCAATTCAGGTATGAGAAGGAGCAAATAGAACTCCACTGTTATTCTTCAGCACCAAAATACGGACAGCTCCCAAGGAAAGAAAACAAGTGAAAGCCTAGTGGACTTTTACAGCCCCAATGATGATGGTGGGATGATGGAACTGCATTATTTAAAATCTGGGATATGCCCTGATTCTGCACTGTGGCCTACTTAAAACCAGGTGTGCTTGACTGGGAATCCTGAGGTCAGCTCTTTGGGTAAGACAGCTGCGTAGAGGACTTGCTGTGTCCAGCACATCTGCTTCTACAAGCTTTTCACTGAGACAGAAAAATTATGTAGCCCCATATTTCATTATCCTAGATCACAGCGCAGTCCAAACCTGGAGTCTGGCCAGCACAGTTAGGCCAGCAAAGTTTAGCCAGCATAAGGGACACCGTAAAGAATGTTTGGACCACGCTTGGTGTCAGAGAGGCCAGCACACAAACGTGTGCCATCCTCCCTGACTTCAAGAGTGGTCGAAACACATTTTACGGTGGTCCTTGTGCCAAACTTTGCTGACCTAACTGTGCTGGCCTAAATCCAGGTTAGGATTGCACCCTCAAACCAATACATCAAACAGCAGAATCCAAACTCAAAATGATTATCGTTATTGGTGTTGGTTGTTGGTTGGTTGTTGTTGTCATCAACAACAATAGTTTTTCAACCAAAAATGTACCCAGAGTGGTTCACAGAGTGGTTCCAAAACTGTGCATTGTGGTGCTCTACGGCATCCATAGAAAACTCACAGGGGCACAGTGAGATTTACCTGGCGGCCTCTTCTTCCATCTTGGCTGGGCTAAGATTGCATAAGATCTCGTGAGATTCTCATGCCATCTTGGGGGAGTGCTGGTGTCCATCTTATCCTCTCACAGCATGGCACCACCATGACAGGGCACCATGAAAGAAGGGTGCCAAGAGCAGGATGGGTTTGGAAACTGCTGGGATAGTAGCTGGTGTTTGGCTTGACAATTGCATTACAAAATGAAATACTTTGTACACCATTCTAATTTCCAAATATTCAGAATCCTCACAAGGTACTTCTGGGAACATTGTCCTATTTAAACAATTTAAGTCCTTTCAGGACACAAGAAAAGACCTGCTGGATAGGCCTAATGCCAAATCTAATCCTGCATTTTGTTTCCCAGTGGCCACCAGGGAGCCCACAGGCAAGAGAGAAAGCCACATATCTCTCCCATGATGGGTAATCATAGTTGTCGTATCTGGTAATCCAGATACTTGCTACTGATGAATCCTGAGGGAGTCTGTAGCTGATATGACTAGTAGCTATTGACAGACCTGACCTGCATGAATTTGTCTAATCCCCTTCTTAAGACGTTGAAGCTATCACCATATCTTGTGACAATGTCCAAGGTGCATCGTGCTAGAATTGTGAGAGGAGGAGAAAATGTCTCTCTCCATTCTCTCCACACTTTGCAAAATTTCATCAATCTCCATCACATCTTCCCTTAATTGCCTTTTTTCCCTTTAAGCCAGAAGCCCCAAATGCTGTAGCCTTTCCTGGCAAAGAAGGTGCTGCAGCTTTCTCATCATTTTGGTTGCTTTCTTTAAATCACCTTCATCGTATAGCCAGGAAATGGAATGTTTATTATAGGGCAAACCAGAACAAAGATGACCAAATGATGCCATCTGGAGTTTCTTGAAAGAAGGCACTGCTCTGTGCACCAGCACTTAAACAATTGTGTCAATTTCAAAATTGCTTCTAATGTTCCTTTTTTAAAGGTCAGTTACTTGAGGCTATTGCTCATACTGTATATATAGGGAACGGAAGCAGATAAAAATTAAATGGCTTGGTCAAGCTTTCTCATGGTCTTTAACCAGAACATAAGCCCTGCTGGATCAAGTCAAAGGCCCATCTAGTCCAGCTTCCTGTATCTCACACTGTCCCATCAAGTGTCTCAGGGAGCACACAAGACAAGTTGCCTGCATCCTGTTGCCTCTCCCTTGAATCTGGCATTCTGAAGTAGCCTACGATTAATGTAAGGAAATTGCACATCCCAGCATGGCCTATAGCCCACGATGGACTTTTCCCCCAGAAATCTGCTCAATCCCCTCTTAAAGGCATCTAGGCCAGATGCTATCACCACCTCCTGTGGCAAGGAGTTCCACAGCTTAATTACCCACTGGGTAAAAAAGTTTTTCTTTTTATCTTTTTTAACTCTCCCAACACTCAGTTTCAATGGATGTCCCCTGGTTCTGGTATTGTGAGAGAGGGAAAAGAACGTCCCTCTATCGACTCTATCCCTCCCATGCATAATTTTGTATGTCTCAATCATGTCCCCCCTCAGGCGCCTTTTTTCCAGACTGAAGAGCCCCAAACACTGCAGTCTTTCTTCATAAAGGAAGTGACCCAGCCCTGTAATCATTTTTGTCCCTCTCTTCTGCACCTTTTCCAGCTCCACTATGTCCTTTTTGAGATGTGGTGACCAGAACTGTATGCAATACTCTAGATGTGGCCTTACCTTCAATTTGTACAATGGTATGATAATATTAGCTGTTTTATTCTCAACCCCTTTTCTAATTACCCCAAGCATGGAATTGGCCTTCTTAATTGCTGCCGCACACTGGGTCGACACCTTCATTGAGTTGTCCACCAGCACTGCAAGATCTCTCTCCTGAGCTGTCACAGACAGCTCAGAACCAATTATGCTACAGGTGAAGTTTTGATTTTTTGCCCCAATGTGCATCACTTTACACTTGTCTACATTGAAATGCACCTGCCACTTGGCTGCCCATTCCCCTAACTTGGAGAGATCCTTCTGGAGCTCTTTACAATCCTTTCTAGTTTTCACCACCTGGAAAAGTTTTGTATCATCCGCAAACTTGGCTATCTTGCTGCTTATCCATGTCTCCAGGTCATTTATGAACAAGTTGAAAAGCACTGGCCTCAAGACAGATCCTTGGGGCACTCCAGGGATAGAACCAAACTCATCTGGATTTTTTGGATGAACCTTGAAAAGACCCCCCCCCTTCATTTTGGGAAGATCCCTAATAGCCAGTACTTCATGGTTTGGTACTCACAAGTCAAGGAAATAGATGAGAATCCCCACTTCATCATACACAAAAGTGCACAGGTAGGAAAAATCAACCATGTGCTATCCTTTACCTAACTGTAATCACAAGAAGGTTGTAAAAGTGCCTTAAGGACTCATTAAACCTTGTTAAGTGGCCTCTCGAGTGCACCTTTTCATCTATATGAAAAGGTTTTCATATAAATGAAATGAATAAATTAATCACCTTTTCATTCACTTTCTGCCAAAAGACATCCAAAGTTGTGTAGAATGTAAAATAAAAGATCACAATAAAAGTAAAACCGATATGTTAATATAGAAAATTAATATACAAATTGGAATAAACAGAATTTGAACAGCAGAAAACCAAGAAGCAGCAGCAACTTATCAAGACAGAAAGCCAGGACAGGACTTATCAAGGACTTATCAAGACAGAAATAAAACTGTTCCAAACCAAAAGCAATTTGGTTTTAATCAAACATCAGAATGTCAATATAGTGGGAGCTAGACAAACGTTCTGGGAAAGAGCTCTAAAGCTCAATGTGACTCACCCCTATCCTATCGAAACCCCTCCCTCTGAAGCGGCTGCCCCACAAGACCACATGCTGCACCCTGTCACCACATGGTCTCCTCTAGGTCTACTCAGAACTATGCCAGCAATTTTGCTGGCACAAGTCTGAGTGGACACAGCAAGATGGACCGAGGCTGGATAGGGGGGATAAGATATTTGTGGAGCTGCTGTCACCAATCCTCAACACAACCCCTTTCCTCTCCCTCCTGTCCCAGTCTCTGCCCCATTCCTTCCCCTCCCTTCCCTGTTCGGCCCATCTCCCTTGCTGATTTAAAGGTGCTGGGGCTTATCAGGAGGCTACTGCATGTGGCCGTGGCTGCAAGCAGTGATGGGTTGTGGTTTGCAACTGCAGTAAAGTATGCTGCACCACCAGAACACCAGTTCCAATGGCACAGATGGGCCCGTTAGATGGTAATAAAAGGCATGAGACCTTGATAGCCAGTTGCAGAGGAGCAGCCAATGGGCTGCCCAGGGACAGAGGAGGCGGCGATCCGCCCCCTCCCCGCTGTTACTCTGCCCCAGTGCACCACTCCACTCTGCCCCCACGCTACACCAGGCAAGGCGCCTCATTGCTGCCCTTCTCCTGCCCCAGGAGTGCCATACCCATGGCGTTTGCCCCCCCCCAACATAATTGTAAGTCCACAACTGCTGATAGCATGCCATTGGTTTACTGTGTTGTTGACATGAGTCTCTCTACTCTGTCACAGTCAACATATGACAGCACTTCCTGTTTGATAATGTCACTTCTGGCTATGACATCAGTTCCAGGTTAATGGAACCCACTTCCGGTGGGTCCCAACACGAGTGCCATTCTAAAAAATGGGTCCCGGTCTAAAACTACCACTGCTCTAGAGTTTCCATGGCACACACTCATCTTATCATGGTCCCCACACACCCATTTTTCCTCCTTTCTTTTCTTCCTCCTGGAACAACCACTCTTCTGCCTAGAGCCTCTCGCCGTGATCTTTTCCTCTCCAGGTACTTCCTCCTCACAAAGCATGGTTCTCCCCACCCCAGTATTGCCACATTGTTGACCTCTCCTTAGGGCAAGTCTTCCTCTCTCTTTGCCCTGTAAGCCTTGGCAACAGTGTTGGTTTTCTCCTGTCTAAACTCTACCAGTTCCAACTCTACCATCCATACACCCCATCCCACTTTTCTGTCTGAGAAAGTCAGTCTCTATGTCTCCATTTTCCTTTTCTGTGTTGCTGTCCTTTATGGTTACAATGCCCCCAAAGCCTCTTGTCAAAATCGGCTGCTAATTGGCTTTTCCTTGAAATTGGACCCCATCGCCAGCCTGGGCGTCTCTTGAGACCGGGGGAAGTGATTGGGGACTAACTGATTTCCCCCTCCCTACCCAGGAAGATTCTCTACTGAAGGAGGCAGGGGACTTGACACCCCCTGACTGCTCCCACCCCAACTCAGGACCATCCAAAATCTTACCAGGAACTGAGATGGCAGCGTGTTGTCCAAGCAGAAGCGCAGACCTGAAGGCACAGTGCCAATTTGCTGGCATGAGGCTTTTCTTCCCTGAGCCCTGCTTAGGAAGAGGAAGCCAATCCTATCCTTCTGAGCCACCCAGCAGTAGCTACTGGGTCAACTGCTTCCTGATTCGCTCTCAGTGTTCATCTCAGATCTTGATGTTTGGCTCACCTTCTTTCTCATAGATGGGGATATCTTTGGCTCACACCCCCATCTATGGAGCTAGATGGCTGGCTGGCTGGCTAAGTCTCCAATTGCTCTTCTACAATTTGCACTTAGGTAACTGGGGATTATTTAAATGCATGCTTTTGGCCAGTGTTACGAGTAGGTGTTACTGGCCAGCAAAATCTGTACCAGTGGCATACCTGGGAGGGGGTCCTTGGGACCACGTGGTCCCAGGAGGCAGAGGAGCAGAGAAGGTGGTACTTGGAAAACTTGGGAAAAGGAGGGGAGTTGACAAGCCCTGGTTTCAAAGAAGGACATTTCTTACACTTTTTGGTTTTACAGCCTCACCATGTCACAGCCATGGATACTGAGTGGGGAAATGAGCGGTAGTGCCAAGTTCTGCACACAAACCACAAAATGGAGACCTTGCTCTAAAAATATGCAGTGCAGTACATATACAACAGGAAGACAGAGGGACAAGGGATGGGAGAGGGCATTTAATTGCTTTTGCTCCCATTGCTCTAAAGGGGAAATTTTTGTTAAGGTTGTGTCAAGCGACACCGCCAGTTTCCTTCCTTCCCCTGATTGCCACAGTTAACAACCTACAAAAGTGAATCTTGTTGCAGGGTGGAAGCTGACAGTTGTATAAAACACACCATGATTCTGTTTTCTAGCAAAGCTGCAGTATAACAATAAAGATGGAGGTGATGGTATGGCTGGCTAATAGTCCAGAATGATTGGTTAATGTTTCTTCAAAGGGAAGAAATGGCTAGAAGATGGCTTGGAATTGCTGGGTGTTTGAATGAGACATCCGCATGATCCTGGGGAAGGTGTGTGATAAATAGCAGATTGATGCTTGGAAGGAACAAAGAACTGTGAGTTGGCTGAAGGCACATGGAAAATTCAAGCAGCATGCTCTCTCTCTCTCTCTCTCTCTCTCTCTCTCTCTCTCTCTCTCTCTCT
>JAJKFI010000078.1:2031305-2058703 GCA_029204185.1 Lerista edwardsae
CAGGGGGCAGGACTGCTCTGCAGGGATATAACGTTCATTTATGTCCTACTTAATAAATAGTACAAATAAAGGCGGTTTTATAGAACTTCATGTTCTTACTGCTCTTTCAGCCAAAGGAAAAAGAAACCAAATTCAGCAGTACTGCCTCTGAAAGTTCTCACTACTCAGAAAAGTGCATAAAGATACATTATCAAAACTTCCCAACAAACGGAGTCGAGCATCCTAAACTAGAGCACCAAGACCAGGCCAAAGCAGCATTCCAAAGTCAGACAATGGGTGCTTTGCTCTGGCCTTCTCAGACGTGACAGCGCCACACTGCACGGCCTTATGCAGGTATTGCAGTAGCTCGAGCCACTGTTGCCCTTGCAGCCTCTGAGCAAAGAACGCAGTCGAGGAGCAAAGAGACCCCGCCTGGACTCCGGCGCTGCAGGCCTCTGGAGCACTGATGGCAGCGCACCAATCTCAGAGCAGTTCTCTAGCAGCTCGTCGCCTCATTAAAAAGCGTTTGCAAACCCAGCAGCCAGCCCAGCTGCCTGATCCCATTTGCACATATGCAGGGCTGTTAAAGAGCAAATATGGAAGGAGCGTGCCAGTTTGGTGCCTTTTGCAGCCTTGCATTTTGATCAGCGCTGCCCCGCATATTGGCCTCAGGGAGGAGGGGGCTTGTGAGGACAAATGCCTGAATGCGCACAGCCTGCTTGGAAGGAGAAGGCAGGGTGGCTGGGGGTGGGGTGGGGTGGGAAGAAGATCTTGAATGCAGAGCAGACGGCACCCTCGGAAGAGCCGTCCTCTCTCTGTTGCCAGCATCCCACTGCTTTCTGTCTCCAAACAAATGATGAAATAAATGCCTTGCCATCACAGATTTCACCAGGGGCCTTGACCTCCATTCCATATCAGGGTCAATGATCACAAGTGGCATTTAGACAGGGACCATATAGCCCAGCAGCCGAGATTGCTGGCAAGCAGGTTTAACTGTTGGGGGTGGGGGGTGGGAAGCAGGATTCTTGCTAAAGAGGAATTTCTTGGACCAAAAAAGGTGCATCAATTGCACCAGCAGCAGCAGTCCAATAACATCCAAGACAACTTTGCCATGACTGATTTGTCACAGCATGATGCTGGATTCTCTGTCTCTCAGCTGCGGTAGCCCAAGGTGTGGGACAGGGTCCCTCTACTGTACATTGAATGTGCAACTCTGACCAAGATGACACACACTTGGGACGCCCTCTGTCTTCTCCGCTTCCCATAAGGTTTAAAATAACCTCATATGCTTCTTTCTGTGATGCACAGATCTCTCTTTATTTCTGAAAAAGACCTTTCGCCATAATGCAAGTGCTGTCTCTTTGTCCTGAGAACGCACATGTACGCACCAGCCCCTGATCCTTTGGCAAAGGGTGTTTGCTCAACAACTCTCACAGGGGACACACCAAAGAGATTCAAAATGTATGTGTTGGATGAGTCTGAGCCATGCCTGATTTTTAATCCCTCAGGCAGCCCAATCCAAACTGGCAGGTGAGCTGGCACAGGCTCCATGAGCAGGCTCACAAGTGTCGCAAATGTTTGCACCAATTCAGGAGTGGGCTAGGCCAGTACAGAGGCCCAGGCCAGCTCACCGAGGCCAGATCCAGTCCTTGCATCCACCAGATCCAGTTGCATCCACCAGATGGACGTGTGTACCAGGCAGTGCAGGGGGTGGGAGACGGTGGCAGGAGGGTGTTCTGGGGATGGGAAGGGGGTGTTTGGGGGCAGGGAGAGGGTGGAACAGGCAGCAGATCGTGCCAAAGAGTCATTAGAAGTGCAGTCATTAGAAACCTCCCGCTGGATCAGGCCATAGGCCCATCCAGTCCAGCTTCCTGTATCTCACAATGGTCCACCAGATGCCTTAGGGAGCACACAAGACAACAGAATGCCTGCATCCCATTGCCACTCCCTTGCAACTGGCATTCTGAAATAGCCTAATTCAAAATCATGGAGGTTGCACTACCCACCATGGAATGTAGCCTGCGATGGACTTTTCCTCCAGAAATCTTTCCAGCCCCCTTTTAAAGGCACCGAGACAAGACGCCCTTACCACCTCCAGGGGCAAGGAGTTCCACAGATTAATTACCCGCTATATAAAAAAGTATTTCCTTTTATCTGTTCTCACCCTCCCAACACTCAATTTTAGTGGTTCTGGTTCTGGTTCTGTCCCTGGTTCTGGTTTTGAGAGAGCGAAAAGAACATCCCCCTTTCCACTCTATGCATCCCATGAATAATTTTGTACGTCTCAATCATGTCCCCCCTCAGGTGCCTTTTTTCTAGACTGAAGAGCCCCATTCGGTGGCAGCAGTGCATGCCAAATCCTAACTCTCACTCCCGGGCCTGGCAGCCTTACAGAAGCTGCTCAGATTTGCGCCAGCTAAATAGTTGGCACAGAACCAAGTAGTCCCCACAGAGCAGGCTGTGTCTATATCAGTGCAGGGTAGGATTCAGCCCTAAAGCCCTTTCTACATTCTGTTATTGCAGAGGATGCAACAGAACAAGTTGAGCTAGCCTACGCAGTGGCAGATCTAGGGGGGGGCAAAGCTCTAAGTTTTGCAAGAAGACTTACCTTGCAGTGGAAAACACTCCTCTCCTGCACTGTTCTAGCCAATCCTCACAGGGAAAAGCAACATCTTGGCATTGCTTACTGGCTACAGCAGCAAGGGAGCCTCTGAGCCTATGTAAAGGAAGAGGAGGAATATCACATTTCTGTAGGCTTCTCCTCACCAAACACCAAGGAAAAGGGGTAAATCCAGGAAATGATAAACAGCAGATCTTGCGCCGTAGACAGCAACAAGCCTGCACAGCCCTGCATGAGGGAACCCCTGAAGCTCCTCCTCCTAGCATTTTGCCACTCTAGTCTGTCTGTCTCTCCACATCTCTTCGTCAAGCTCAGAGCCAAACTCTTGACAAAACAGAGCATCGCCTCTCTCAGTTAATTTCAGAGTCTCAGGGCGCAACCATAACCTGGAGTTAGGCTGGCACAGTTAGGCCAGCAAACTTTGGCCCACACAAGGGACACTGTAAGGTATGTTTGGATCACTCTCAGAGTCAGAGAGGCCAGCATACAGATGTGCGCCATCCTCCTTGAGTCAGAGAGTGGTCCAAACGTGCTTTACGGAGTCCCTTGTGCCAGTCAAACTGTGCTGGCCTAACTGTGCTGGCCTAACTCCAGGTTAGGATTGTGCCCTAAAATATGTTCACATTTTAACATATAAAAACATATAAAAACTTGCTGTAAACAGACCCATCTCTGCCCTCTCTTCCATCCCATTCTTTTTGATAATCCATTCTGCAGCCACAGAAGTGGGCTGTGGGTGGATTTCTTCCCCCTGTGCATATAAAAATTCACAAATGCAAAGACCCCCAAGGCTGTTCTAATAGCAGAGTATTGCTTTGTCTCTATCAAATAATTCTAGAATCATCAAATGGAAAGAGACTCGGGAAGAAAAACCCTCTCCCTTCATTCCCTCCAGATCTCTTTGGCTGTCTGACCCTGCCGCCAAATAACTATTTCTGACAGCTGTAATCTAAAGCATCCTGCCCTGCTTGGCTCTGCGACCCAAGTTTTGTCTGCAGGGGACCATCCAAGTAAATTGCAAAGCAGAACAAAACCTAAACAGTACAAATATGTCATCACTGAGCTGAGAGATCCACCTTGCCCAGAACAGCTCTCTATTGCCGGCCGAAGCAAAGGTAATATAGCAGCAAACTAATATAGGCTGACTAAATGCCTTGAGGCTGCCCAAAGTACGTTTAATCCAGTTCTTTATGGCACACTGAGAGAAGACCAAATGACCATTGGTCATGATGCAGACAATACTTTCCCGAACATTCATCTTTGGCCAGAAATCTAGCCAGAGGGAGGCAGGCCAGCAGCTCAGCAAGTTGTAACAAGTGCCTTCCCCGGCTATTGGACAGCTCATACTGGAAGGCGGAGGAGTCACTCCCATGAGTCATGACTACTTCAGTGCATCGCAGCAGTGGGAAAAGCCGCTATGGTGAAGTTGATGAAGCTACTATGTTACGTAATGTGGTCAGGGCCAGCTCTTGGTACCTTTGGTACCCAAGGTGGTGACGTGGGGGCATGGGGGTGCTTTGAGTTAAACTGCTGAGCTGAGCTTGTTGACCGGAAGGTTGGCAGTTCGAGACCATGCGACTGAGTGAGCTCCTGTTGCTTGTCCCAGCTCCTGCCAACCTAGCAGTTCAAAAGCACGTAAAAATGCAAGTAGATAAATAGGTACCACTTCAGTGGGAAGGTAACGGTGTTCTGTGCACACCGGCCTATAGTCATGCTGGCCACATGATCACGGAAGCTTGTCCTTGGACAAATGCCAAGGCTCTTCAGCTTAGAAACGGAGATGAGCACCGCCCTCTACAGTTGGTCACAACTAACCCATTTGGTTGTGGGGGAGCCTTTATCTTTACCTTACCCAAGGTGGAAAATCCAAGTGACACATCCATTAGTATGGGACAAAACCCACCATGACAATGTCCATGCACACTTCCCATTCACTTCAATGGTGCTTGGTGTACCTGAGTGGTTAAGGGCGCAATCCTAACCAATTTATCAGCACTGACATAGCGGTGCCAGTGGGGAATGTGCTGCATCCTGCAGTGTAATAGTAGTCCTAGAAGCCTCCTCAAGGTAAGGGAATTGCCTTGGAGCTGCAATGTCTTACTCTGGTGCTAGAAAGCTGGTTAGGATTGCATCCTAAGAGACGGACAGCTGAATCCTAACATAATTTCTCTGTGCCGATGCAGCTGTTCCACTATGGCTTAATGCCAATGCAGTGGTACCAGCGCAGCCTGCAGAGGAATATTGCAGGCTGGAGGTGTCGTCAAGGGAAGGGGACATTTGTCCCCTTGCCCCAGGGAAAGCCATGAAATGGGTCTACTTGGACCTGCATCTAAATCACTGGTGCAAGTCCAAGTAGGTCTCACCCAGGAAGGGGGATAGGATACTGTGCATGACTGTGCGATCCCACCCCGTTCCTGGGCCCAGTCTATCCATCTCTGCCCCCTTTCCTGCCATCCAATCCAGGGAGTGTAAAGAGAAAGAGGAAGAATGAAGTCAAATTGGTGGATGGAGATTGGTCCCCCCCCCTTGACTGCTGCCTGAAGCAACTGCTTCAGTTGACCTCACCAATGGGCCGGCCCAAAAGCTACCTGGAAGATAAGATTAGAAAGCAGCATATGAATCTGTTTGTGGGGCTGACTGCCTCTTTTTGCCTCATCATCATGTGCATGGGAAATCTTTTCTCTTTGGGGGGGGGATTGGGATGGGAGACTGGTATTGATCTTTCCTGAAATGGTGAGAATGCCAATAGCAGAGCTATGATGAGACATTTCCAATGATAAATTTAAGAAATCTAGAGTGGCCACAAGCAAGCACACCACTTTTAATAAGAGCCCACAACCCCACACAGGTGGTGATGGGGAGAAGAGGGAATAGGTGGTTGGGATGGAAGAGAAAGGTTGGAATGGAATGGAGAGAAGCAGGTGCTCAGGTACAAGGAAATCATTCCAAAGACCCTTGTCGAAGGAGGAAAATCAATATGCTGCACTTGCTGAGCAGCTGTTCCTTACCACTTTGCTTTGGGACAAATGCCCTGCAGGTCTCCATGATGCCAGCTTCCACATCATTAGCATGTTAGAATTCAGGAGCTTGTCTCTTGCGCAGGAGACACCAAAGCGAGGCTGAGAAGTGTTCCGCAGCTGTGCAGTGACATCACACTGACTCACATTATTATGTTCCTGCCAACAGTTACATTCTGGCTCCTGTTCTTTGAAAATATCAAACGCCCTGTTATCCAGCACAGGAGAGAGCCCGGATTCCCTGGTGCCCTGCCTGTAACCTTCCCACAGGCACATGGGAAGGCACATGGTGTGGGTTTCTACCCACACCAAAGCAAGCCATTTTATCCACCTTGCACAGAGAAATGCTTCTCCAAATGGCTGTTTGAGCAAAACCAGACAGATGGCTAAATGTTGCCGTGAACCACGCACAGAGGAGTCACTGATCTGGCTGCTCTTTCCGAGAGCAGGGAGAATTTGAAGGATTTACTATTTCCATTTAAACAAAAGCAACTTAAGAGGGTGTCTCCATTACTTGGAACCAGAGGCATAACTAGACAAAAAAGCGCCTGGGGCAAGGAGATATATGCAGCACCCCTGGGCAATGGGAGGGGCCTCCATGCAACCCAGAAGAGACACCAGGGACCTCAGAAAACTGCCTGGAGAGCACTCCAAATTCAGCACTTTTGCTGCACAACAGTAGGGGAAGCTATCTGGGCCTTTTTTTCTTTACTTTTTAACATTTTCTAAGTGGCTCTGCAGGAAAATTGCACCCCCCCCCCTTGGTGTAGTGCCCTGGGCCAAGTGCCCCTCAGGCTCCACCCTTGTTACATCTCTGCTTGGAACAAAGGTGACTAGTGGCAGCCACTGTCTGCCAAAAATCCAATCAGCAGGCACATTCTGCTCCTTTAATATTATCGCAATGGGTGTTGGAAAAAGGGATCCAAAGAGAGAGCTGCTTGCATGTTGGAAGCCAGGAGGGAGAGACGGGGAGAGAGGGGGAGGGAAAGCCAGGTAGAGGCACACTTCCACAGGTCAAAGAGGGCAAGAGTCAGACAGGTAGCCTCTGAGTAATTGGCCCCTGTGCAAAACACTGCCCCCTAGTGTCCTGCAAAGCTGTGTTGTACCTGCTTTCCAATAAAGGGGAGGGGCTGAACTACTAGACCCTATGAGGCAAAGAAGGAGAAAGACACCGTGGCAACTTTGGGTCCTTCTTCCTCTGTTCCAAATGAACCCCACATTCTGCCCTTCCAGTTCAGCCTGATGGCAGGGAAAGAGGGGGTAGAGTTTTTATTCCTAGAGCAGCTCTGTGTAGATACATGGAGACCATTCTTCTTTCTCCATCCCCTTTAACGGATCATGAGTCATCTAACTCGCTCAGAAGCTCTCCTGTCCCCCAGCCACTTACAGCCAGATGGTTCAAAAGTTGCTGAATCAAATGTTAAGCGCTGGCCAGGCTGATGAGGGTGGGAGGCCTGCTGAAGGAGAACATGGCCTGCTTGGAATACTTTGACTTCACCCGTCCTCTTCTGAGATCCTGAAAGCTTAACTATTTCAGATGTGGAGGCCTAGTTAGAAGCGGGGAAAATAGATATCTATTTCAGGGCACAATCCAATGTGCGCCTTTGGGCTGACGCCGGCTGCTTGTGTCAGCCGAACGGCAGCAGTGCTGGCGCAAGAGTGCCGACCAGCATCCTCGCATCAGTGCTGCTGCCGTTGGGCTGATGATAGCAGCAGCGTCGGCCCAATAGTGCTGGCCAAAGCCCACGCTACACTGCTCCTGCAGCAGCCGAGTTTGGCTGGCACAAGCGTGGTTCTGGATGGGGGTGGGCGAGAGAGGGCATTTCTGGGTGGGCCCAGAGGTGTGCCGGCTAGGGCAGGGGGGGCCACATCCAAGCCCCCATCCCCAGGCTGCGCAGCCCCAATTAGGGCCACACGGCATCATCGGCTCTGTGCCAGCTCAACAGCAGGCACAGAGCCAAGGAGCCCATAGGCACAGCTGGCACCTACTCCAGGGGTAAGGGCGTGCATGGGCCCTTGCCCCAGGGCAGCTCCTGCCTGCTCCCAAGCTGCACTGGATACAGCGCAAGCCTGCCGGCATGCCTGTTCCAGCGCAGCTTAGGATTGCGCCCTGAGTTGCGGACACCATCATCTTACTTGGGATCACTGCTTTGTTCCTGTTTGGGATACCTGAGGAATATAGTTTGTTTGCCATGCACTATTTTGCTCACCTCGGTATGGACTGAACAGAGGTGGAAAATGGCATGATTTGCTTATGTTGACTAGGTCAGGTGACCCATTTGCTGCTGAGGAGGAAACATCCATCTGAAATATGAGTAAGGGGAGGGGGAAACGGAGGCGTGTTCAATGGAAACAGATGTTGAAAAGAAAACATCAACCCCCCATTGCTAAAAGCCACTTTGAAATGCCAAAGTGATATAAGGGGAACTACATTTTGAGTTTCAAAGGTATATCCAGTGTTTTGGCGCTCTCTAGTGTTTCACTTTTTCTTTGGCTCTCAACTTCTCATTCATTACTTGGTGAATTTTCCCCAAATGAATGGAGAAAACAGATACAAAAATAGATTTGCAGACTGGCAACAAAAGGTGGTATCTGTAATGTCAAATCACCTCTCCATGAAATCTTTTTTGGAATGCCTTCTCCTCCTCCCCCATCCCCCAAAAAGGCATTTTAAAAGACTTTTTGCGACCTCAGATCACTCTGTTTTCACAAAGGCACAAAGGTTTCTGTAAACACAAAGCAAAATTAGGACAAGAAATTATGTAAAATAATTTATGTATAGTATATTATATTTACATATTATATTTACGTAAAATGTTATGTAAAACTAAATTTTTTTTTTAAAAAAAAAAAGCCTCTTGAAAATTCAAACTGTTATCACTCACAAAAGGAATATAGCAAGAGTAAGGTCTGCAGTTTCCAAGATGCTGCTCCCAACTTTCTGCGACCCACCTGACATCAGGTCGTGACCCACCAAGTGGGTGCCAACACTGCTGTTGTGCCCTTGCCCTGGGGTAGGCGCCAGCTGCCCCGATGGGCTTGCTCGGAACTGCACCTGCTTTTTCCCAGGCACAGCTCTGAGCAAGCCGTGCGGCCCAAATCGTGCATCCCAGCTCCACCCCCGCTCTGGACCAGCACACCTCCCGGCCCCCTCAGCGCCCCTCCCAGTGGCTCCCCCTCTTCCTCCTGCCCTCCCCCCACCCGGAACCACTCTTGTGCCAGCCAAACTCAGCCGGTGCAGGAGCGGCGCAGAGTGGCCCTTGGGCCGATGCCGCTGTTAGTTTCAGCTCCACAGCACCAGTGCTGATGCAAGGTTGGCACTCTTGTGTCAGCACTGGTGCCATTGGGTGAACACAAGCAGCTAGTGTCAGCCCAAGGGCGCTGGTAGGATTGCACCCTGACAGCCTTACACTTCCCATCAATTTTACACAGTTGAGCTCCAATTTTATTCCTCAGCTGTCTTCACTACCTCCATCTCTCTGTCTGTGTCCCAGAACCCTGCTTCCCCATACACCAGTGTTATTCAAACTGTGGGTCGGAACTCACTTGGTGGGTCGGGACCTAATGTCAGGTGGGTCACGGAAAGATGGGAACAGCCATCTTGGAAACTGCAGATTCTTATACTCTTATAACTCTTGTTATATTACTTTTGTGAGCATTAACAGTTTGAATTGTCAAGTGAGGTTTTTTTTTTTTGTTTTGTTTTTAGTTCAGTGCTTTTACATCATATTTTGTCCTAATCTTGCTTTCTGTCAGGGATGCTTCATGGTTGTACAATTACTGGAGTCCAAGAATGCCAATTTCAGGTGTGTCATTTTATTATGTTTCAATGTCAGCACTTCCTGCTTGATGATGTCACTTCCTGCCAAAACATCACTTCCAGGTTAATGACATCACTTCTGGTGGGTCCTGACATGAGTGCCATTCTAAAAAGTGGGTCCCGGTCTAAAAAGTTTGAAGACACCATTTCTCACTGAATGCTTGGCTCATTGTAACAAACTAAATCTTCCTCCAACTAAATTTTAATTTCCTGTCTCAGTTGCTTCTCCCGTCTTTGACCTTTTTCCTTCAGCGGTTGCTAATATTTCCCCCTCACATGCAATGTAATTGGGGGATTATCCATCACTCTTAGATTGATTCCCTCCCTTGTCAAATCAGGCTGCTGCTCACCTCTGAAATCCATTTTTTCTTGATGCTACTGAAGTTATTGTGTTGGTCAATTCTCAAATTCTTTCCCACCTGTATTAGTGTAATATCTCGTATGCTACAGAAAGCAACGCAATCTTAACAAACAGACGGAAGGCTCTGCCTGGATGATGGAGCCGGGAAAGATGCCAAAGGAGGCAATCAAAATGATGATAGAGCCAGAACACCTCCTGATAGCTGAAGGCTACAGTGTTGGGGGGGGGAGGAAGATGGTTAAAGGGGAGCGTGGTTAATGACCCAGTCCTACTGGGGCTAGCTGACAGCTGAGTGTGCTTTCTGCTGCCAGTGACTGCCTTACGACAGTTGTAAAAAGCACTTCTGTAAAAAGCACAATTGCAATTCTGGAGCACCAGTAGGAAGACCAGAGCTTTTTTGCGCACGTCAAGGGATTCAGGAGCTGGACCTGCCAAGGCAGGTAAGACTTCAGGGGAGGTAGGTCAGGGTGAAGGTACAGCAGAACAAGGCAGCGATGGAAGTGAAGGAAGGATGGATTGGGTCCAGGAAGACGGCGTGTTAGGTGGCAGCTGAACCCGGGCCCCCTTTCCAGTCTCAGGGTGCAATCCTAACCTGAATTAGGCCAGCAACATTTGGCCAGCACAAGGACCACCGTAAAGTACATTTGGACCACTCTCAGTGTCAATGGGGACGACGCACGTCTGTGTGCTGGCCTCTCTGACTCTGAGAGTGGTCCAAACATACTTTACAATATCCTTTGTGCCAACCAAACTTCGCTGGCCTAACTCCAGGTTAGCATTGCACTCTCAGTGCCGCATCATGGGTCACATGGAACTGCACCAGCGAATTTGCTAGCGCAGGTCTGCTTAGGCTACTCTGCACTGCTGAGGCTTACCCAGAGGAGAACATATAAAACCCTCCCTCCCACAGGATGCTGTGATAGCCATTTTGGTATAACTGTATGGTGGGGAGGAAGCATAGGCTTGGGCTGTGAGATGAAAAAGTATGCATGGTGTGTGGAGACTGGAGGAAGATGTGTTCTCCTTCTCTCACACTGTTAGAATATCATTCAATGAAAGGGAATGAGGCAACAGGAGGGCACTTCCTCATCCAGCACCTAGTCTACACTGTGCAATTTGTTGCACAGCTGTGATGATGACCACTAGCCTGAATAGCTTTAAAATGTGGTTGGACAAGCTCCTGCCAAATACTGCCTTCTTACCTGGTGCTGTGCCGGCCTCTGCTGCTCCCCTGAAACTCTGCTCATTGCCCTCTTCTCCTCCACACTTCCATTTTGTTCCCCTCGTCCAATCCAGGAAGGGTGAGGAGGTGGATTTGTGGAGACGAGCAGGTGGACGGAAGTGGGTGCTGCCTGCCAGTCTGCTGCCTGAGGCAACTGCCTCATTTGGCCTCATGGATGGGCCACCCCTGGCAAGCAGCCGTAATGGCGATGACTCACCTCCAGGTTCAGCAGCGGTATGGCTCTGAATTCCAATTGCAAGGGAGCAACGGTGGGAGCGGTTCTCTCCTGCTAATGGGCACCTTGTGGGCCACTGTGGGTAACAGGGCATTGGATGGGATGACCCTTTGGCCTTGCCCAACAGGGGTCTTCCTATATTCCTAATCCCTATTATCCTATAGGGATTATATATTCCTATATATTCTAATCCTATATTCCTAATCCCTATTATCCCTATATTCCTATAATCCCTATATTCCTAATCCCTATAATCCCTGGTTAGGCATTAAGGATGGGATGACCCTTTGGCCTTGTCCAACAGGGGTCTTCCTATATTCCTAATCCCTATTATCCCTGGTTAGGCATTAGATCCACCAAACCATAGAGTTTGGAATTACTTACACTATGAGTAACCTTACTTATATTATTATTAAGAAAATATAATATATTTTATTATTAAGAATATATGGTGGAGTTGGATTTGACCTTGACATGAAGATGCACTTTGCCTTGAAGCAATTAAATTACACATTTCTCACTTTATCAAAGTGCTTTACATAGCAACAAAATTAGAATTAAAAATGTAAAAACAGGCATTGGGGGGACCACTCTATTTAGGATTGGATATAAACAGTGGCTCTCCCTCTGCTGAAAATAACAGAAACAAAACTAAGAGTAGGTGCCTCTTTGTAGAGCTAGCAAAATGACACACCATTGCAAGAACTCACAAAGTTGCTGCTCATGACTTATTTAGGTTGGGTATGGCAGCAAAAAGCCATGACATTCATGCTTATGGCCACTAGATGGCAGCATACATCAGGACCGGCAGCAAAGAGTCCACATCTCGGGAGACACCTCTGTGCTTATGCCACCTGGTAGGATATTCTACGGAGCAGAGACAGAATGAGGCCAACAGTGTTGTGTATTTCTGAAGTTACGTTCGTACACAGCAAGAAACGGGAAAGGTTGTATTTGGGGTCTCTGGGGAATTCCAAGGATTGGGATCAAATTCACTGAAGCATAAAATGCAGTGCTGTAGACTCAAGTCTCAGGACTCACTCCCAAGTCGGACTTACGTCCCATCAATCACAGATTCAGACTTGACTTGGGGTCAATAGTCAGTGACTTTAGACTCGACTCAGGACTTGAAGGCTTTTTCGCATCCGAGTTGCTCTGTGTGTGTGTGTGTGCGCGCGTGCGCACATGCATGCATTTGTTCTTGCTAACTTACTTTACAGCCTGGTGCCACTAGACATGGCATGATCACCCAGCACGGCATACAAGGCAGGCAGGCACTTCCTCAGACCAATCAGCTCTGCCAATCAGCTGGGTGGCAGAAGCAGGCACCTGAAAGTGCTTGCCATCAGTGGGGTGTTGATGCCAAGCACTTCTACACCCCCACCACCACCTCCCTGTTTTTCCCCTTTAAATTTGGCTCAGAGACTTGAGACGCAGGAGAGCTGAGACTTCTCAATTTGAGCAAGGACTCGAGGGAGAGACTTAATTCAAGACTTGGGGTTAGGCAGGGCTGGCCTTAATAAGCCAACGTGACCAATGTCGTCACATTGGGCCCCGCACTTTGGGGGGCCCTGCACCAGTGCAGCAAGCAGATCGCCTGCTGCTGCAGACTGAATTTCTATGGGCTGTAGGCAGTGGTGTCATCCAAATGATTTAGGAACATGTACTCACTTTTGATTGGCACTTGTCAGGGTCTGCCCACCAGAAGTGACATCATAAGCCGGAAGTGATGTCGTGGCAGGAAGTCGTGGCTGCTGCCACCACCACGCTGCCTGCCTGCCTGCCTGCCTCCTCACAGAAAGTGCAGGCAACAGCTGCGGGCGTGCAGTACGCATGTGCAGCTGCTGAGCCAACCAGCCGACGGGGCCAGCTTCAAGTGGGCGAGGTCAGCTCAACTTCTAGGAACCGGTACTCACGTAGTGGTGCGTAGGTCACTGGCTGTAGGTCAGTGGGGCGAGCAGAACAGCTTTACCGTGGACCCTCCTTCCTGCCTCGGCCTCCAAATGGACCTCCTGGAAACAGTTGATGGTGACATCATCATGTCACCACCAACTACTTCCAGATGCCACGCACAGCACCGCAAACACGCTTCTTGGTGAGTGGGGGGCCCGCAGGAAGGGTGAGGGGCCCCACAGGAATGCCCCGCATTGGGCCCTGCTGCTCCTAGAGCCGGCCCTGGGGTTAGGGACTTGAATGCATTACAGATAAAACATAGGAATCTGTTAGCAATATAGGAGGCAGCCCTAGACTCTGCTTCCTTCTGCCTCCTGATGCATGGTGCTCTCTAAGCTCTTCCAAACACCTTCTAGGAATAGAAGGCAACCTGTGATGAATCAGAGGTTTTGTGCGGAGTGGCAGGTTTTGTGTACCAACTCTATAGCCTGAATGAATCCCCCATTTGTTTGGACTCTTTTTCTGTATTTTGGGGCACTTTTGACTCCAGAGAAGCTTCCAGGCAGGTTCAGCCACCTGACAAGCTGCTGGGGCACACTTTGCAAGCAGCCTTGGTTTGAAACGCCATTACCTAGCTCCACGTGCATTTGAAGATGGGGGAAATACTTCTGTGTCTGGAGTACTGACTGTTTGGGCTAATGGTACTTACTTCTGAGTCGACATGCTTAGGCCTGGGCTGTAAGAAACTGAGCTATGAGTTAGAACAGCCGTGTTCAACCAGAGTGCCGTGGCAAATTGGTGTGCTGAAAAGGGTCCCCAGGTGTGCCGCGGGAGTTTGGGTGAGGGTCATTGTGGGATGGTAGCCCCACATTAACGTGTGGTGTGCTTTGATGGAGGGGTGGCAAAACCGAATCTACTTACCTTTTTCACAGCAGCTGTCCTTTCAATGGCCATGAGCTGACAGCCACAATTGCTTCCCCAGAATGATGGCATCTGGTCTAGATACTTTTAAAAGGGGACTGGACAGATTTCTGGAGGAAAAGTCCATTGCAGGCTACAGGCCATGACGGTTAGTGCAACCTCCTTACTTTAGAATTAGGCTACCTCAGAGTGCCAGATGAAGGGGAGCAGCAAAGAGATGCACTTATCTAGTTGCCTTGTGCGCACCCTGGGGCGTCTGGTGGGCCGCTGGGAGATGCAGGAAGCTGGACTAGATGGGCCTTTGGCCTGATCCAGTGGGGCTCTTCTTATGTTCTTATGTAAAAACACTACAGGCTTGCCCCGGTATCCACAGATTCAGTATCTGTGGTTTCAGTTATCTACGAATACCATGAATACTGGGATGCCTATTAAAAATATAGTTGAACATTAAACAAATCTCATTTTTACCACGTTGCAGAAAAACCACTATTTCCCCCTATCTGTAAAAAGGTGGCCCCAGTATCCACGGTTTCAGGTATCCACGGTGGGGTCCAGAAAGGAACCCCAGTGGATGCCGGGCCATGCCTGTACATGACATAGCATTATTCATAGGAGACATTCTGGGGGGAAATGGCTGCCACACCTAGCTTCCCCCCCCCATCCATATGCACACCCCACCCACATGTGTATAGAGCTACAAAACTGAGAGGGCCATTTTGGCTCAGCTCTGGAGAGCATATGACGTGCTTTGAACCCTGCAAAATGCCGTGCAGGTGCTAAGATGCTAACTAGCAGAATGAACGTAGAAGGCCCTCAGCAGCTTGCAGGGAGCCATCGAGCAGGTGACAGCATCCACTGGCCTTCTCCTGTGGCATCTGTGCCTTGTCACGCGGGACCATGAGAACGCAAGGCACTCTGCCTACACCTTAGCAGGCAAGAGCATGGATCCGGCTCCATAGCCTACCGCCCCTCATCCTTGCTCTTCACACCAAATCACTTTTTCGATGCTCATGCCGCCGTTATTTCTGCTGTGCTCAGCGTTGTCATGGAAACGCAGAGCTTCACACCAGATATAGTTTTGCTAAAGCACCTTTTTCACAGAACATGGGGGAAAAAAACTCCCGAGCCCCAATTGCGAAGAATCCTGATCTTACATGCTCAACATCTCTTGCAGCCCCCTTGATTTATGTTTTAATGTTAGCCTGTGCTTTAGCTGGACGGACGGGGACACGCGCACACACGCACACACACAGGGAGAGAGAGAAAGAGAGAGAGAGAGAGAGAGAGAGACTCCACTGAGACCATACTTGCAGATTCACTATAAATAGCTCATCCTTTTTCAAGCCTTTGACAAGGTATGGCTGCTTATGCCACAATCAGGCAGCCTCTGAGCTGCAGTAGTACTTTTTAGCTTCTTGTGGTAACACCAGACTAATTTTAGGTTCATACAGCCAGGCAGTAGAGTTAGATCTTCACAGCAGGATACTTTGAAGAGGTACAGCCTGATCCAACGGTGCTTTAGCACTGGTGCTGTGTCCACAGTCCAGACACTGAGGCCCAAATCCTAACCTACATTCTAGCACCGACATAGCTGTGCCAGTGGGGCATGTGCATAAGGCAATCCTTACCTTGGAGCTGGAAAGTTGGTTAGGACTGCGCCCTGAGTGTCACTAACATGTCGTAAGGCATGTTTGCACCACCCAGACAGCAAGCGGTGCTGGCAGAGAGGCCTTTACCGCCCCGTTGATGCTGTAGGAGCCCTGGCCACTGGTGGAGAGTAGGTAAGCGCTGAGCTGCACAGGGGTGGCGGAGGGCATGGGGAGGAATTCCTGGGCAAAGGCAGAATTGAGAGAGGAAGCAGATGCGGAGGGGAGTGGAACCCGTGGAGGCCTCCACTGCCAAATCCTATCCAGTGGTGTCATTCAAATGATTTAGGAACAGGAACTCACTTTTGATTGGCACTTGTCGGGAACCCAGAACCAGCCACGGAGCCCGTTAGGATCCGGAACGCCCATTCTGGTCCGTTCCCCCTGAATGACATCACTGCCTTCACCCCCCTAGGAATCCGGAGTCGCTCCCTTTAACCCTCTGAGTGCCGGCCAACCAAGAAGAAAAGCTCTTTGCAGAGGAATTGGGAGGGGGGAGGAGGGAGAGTGAAGTGGGCGGAGTCAGCCCTAATTTTAACTAGTGGAACTGAGTTCCCCCGCGTTCCCCCTGCATGACATCACTGATCCTATCCCTCCTCTTGGGCTAGAAAGCCCAAAATGGGGCTTCTCGAGTCTGCGCCATCTGATGCAGACTTTGAGCAGGCTGGGGCTGTGCTTGGGGTACAGGACAAATGCTTCCTTACTCCAAGGAGACCTCCAGCTTGCTCAGCTCCGGCACAGGATGCAGCAGTCACCGTTTGGCACTGCTACTCCTGTGCTGGATAGGATTGGGCTCTTGAGGCCTTATCCGACCCAACTTTTCAGGGCCAATGCAGCTGCAATGCAGCCCCAAGGTAAAGGAGCAAACACTTCCTTGCTGTGAGGTGGCCTCCATGGCTGTCCCCTCATTGCAGGATGCCACACACGCTCTGTCGGCGCAGCTGCATCAGTGCTGGGAAGCTGAATAGAAGTGGGCCCTTTATTTATTAAAATTTGCCAATGTACAGAATGATTGAATAATCTCAACTGTGCAGCAGAATAAAATACCCTTCAGTGGTATGTGCAACTGCTTCAGTGTGGCGCTGTGTAAACCACTTTGTGGATGTCGTTGATGTTGAAAACTGTTATAAAACCTATTCTAAATAATAATTACTATATAGCAATGTAAGCCTAATAATAGATTGCAAGCTCTTCGTTGTTCAGGGCCTTTCCTTGCAATCACTCTTGGTGCAATAAATGCATCACTGTCTCAACCTTTTGATGTACTGTCCATCACACACCACTGGGTGTGGATATTTCTGCAAAAGAAGCACATGTTCCCAACTCTTGGATGGCAATGTTTTGCTTCTGGAAAATGGGATTTGTCCTATCCTGACCCTGACAGCTCATTCGTTCATTACTGTTGCGACTGCTGTATAAAAATCTGGTTTGTGTGATGGGTAGGGGTGTTAAAAACTCATAAAAACACACCACCTTTTTGATGTGAAAATATCTGAATAAAAAACAAAACACACTACATTTTGGTGATATTTTCCCAAAAATAAAATGGACTACTTTTCCAGTTAGAAATACTGTGGCTGAATCTGCTGACACTATATTACCCATATCACCTACTTAGTGCACTTTAGAAGCATTTAAAATTACTAAAAAGGATAACATGGAATGAGAACTTAGAATAAAAACATTTAACATCAATTTCTGCGTTTCAAATCACAACATCTGCCAAAAAAAAACCAAACCATTTTCAAACACCCCTAGTTATGGGCAAAGGATGGCTAAGACCATAAAAGACCCTTCTGTACCCTCCTCTTGGTCTTTTAAGACTGATATATTAGAGGCTACTTTCATGATTTGGCACAGTTTGTTGTTGTTGTTCAGTCGCTAAGTCATGTCCAATTCTTCGCGACCCCATGGACCACAGCACGCCAGGCCTCCCTGTCCTCCACTAGCTTCCGGAGTTCGCCCAATTTCATGTTCATCGCTTCGGTGACACTGTCCAACCATCTCATCCTCTGCCGCCCCCTTCTCCTTTTGCCTTCAATCTTTCCCAGCATGAGGGTCTTTTCTAAAGAGTCCTCTCTTCTCACAGTTTAGGGCTGTGGGTTAAACCCACAGTTTAGGGTTGAGAAATTGGCAATTCTTGCGCAGAAGCCGAGGAGGAAGTGAGTTGAAACAAACACCGTCAATGGCAAGGCATCCACTTGTATTAATTTCTTAACATCTACAGCTTCCCTGAAAGTCGTTATGTAATATCTTCTGGTTTCATTGTTGTTCAACTATATAGGCTATTATATGTATTAAAATGACCATACGGACTAAGAAATAGATCAGATCTGAATGTTGAGTAATCGTTACATTGCTTCATCTCTTTCTGAATGCATTCACACAAAACAAAACCTGTTCGAACAGACCTCAAGGCAGATAAATTGCAGCTCCAGAATATGTATTTCTCCTTGACCCGAATCACTGATCTTCACCAAATGGGTCGCACCATCTCTGTACCTGGGACTGGTACAGCCAGACTTGTTCTTGGCAGGTTGGAGCAGGGACCAGGGAAAGAGGCAATGGTGGACCCAGCCAAGGTTCTGCCCTGGCCGGCTGATGCTCTCCATCCCTGGCACTGGCTCCCTGCCCCCTGTGTAGCTCTCACCACACTGCGCTCCATTTCAGAGGGCTCTCATCGCAGGGGCAGACAGGCAGAAGCGGAGCAGGTCTGGCCATGCCTGGGGGGCAGTGACAAAACACGTCATTGCACCCCTTGCGCAGACTTGCCATGCCCCTGGCTCCAGAGGAAGAGGTGGGCCATGGCAGGTGCATCATTGTGCCACATGGGCGCAACACCTCCACAGGCAGGCAAACCACTCACCTTTGCACCTGCAGTGGCTCAGGCGGGTGGGCGAGCAGTGGCTCCACTGCCACTCCGGCCCCTGCGACCCCCCTGGACCCCCTGCTCGGCCTGCCACTGGAAAGAAGACACATTGCCTCTAACAAAGTCGAAAGTGGCCCCAATTGGGATTAAAAGTGGATCTAAAATGGTAGAGGACTTCTGTCTTCAACTAGTTGGGATAAGAACAGAAGAACAACAAAAAGTATGTCTTGGCCTGCTGGATCTGGCCAAAGGCTCATCTAGCTCAGCTTCCTGTATCTCACAGTGGCCCACCAGATGCCTCAGGGAGCACACAAGACTACAAGATGCCTGCATCCTGTTGCCACTCCCTTGCACCTGGCATTCTGAGATACCCTACTTCTAAACCAGGAGGTTGCACAGACCTATCACAGCTTGTAACCTGTGATGGACGTTTCTTCTAGAAATCTATCCAATCCATTTAAAGGCATCCAGGCTAGACACCGTTACCACCTCACCTCCTATGGCAAGGGATTCCACAGATTAATTACCCACTAGGCAAAAAGCTTTTTCTTGTATCTGTTCTAACTCTCCCAACACTCCATTTTAGTGGCTGTCCCTTGGTTTGTTGTTGGAAGGAATGGAAGATCTGTGAAAAAAGAGAAATGTTATTAGAAAAGTCTTTGTTTTTTTAAAGTATGTCTTCCAGTAAGTATGCATAGGGCTAGTATATCTGCTTTATCATAAATTATCTTTTCATTAAAGGACAAAAACCATTTCATTGCCGTTCCCTTATTATGCTATAACCACCTCCCATTTGCAGTGAACATGAAATGTCAAAAATAGAATGACAGTCAGTTGCAAAAAACCACATCAGTGGCATTCCTACGGGGTGGGGGAACGCTAAGTTTTGCAGGAGCTGGAGTTCCTGTGCAACGCAGCCCCTCCCCCTTGCTATCAGAGCCATTCTTGGCATGGAGAGAAAAGGTTCCAAGCCAGCTCTCCAAGCCACAAATGGCTCTGATGGTGAGGGTGAAGGGCTGCATTACACAGGAGATCAGGCTCCTGCAAAATTTAGCATTTCCTCCTCACCTCCAGTCGGAATGCTACTGAACCACACTCCAGGTATGTTTTCTCAGCTAACATTTTCAGGCTGCTACTGCAATAGCTCAGATCCTCTTGCTGCCCACAGTCCTCCTGTTTTCATGGACTTCTTGCCAAGGAACATGGCCAGATTACATCCTTTAATTAGAACTGCCTTGCTCACCTCTCTTATCGACTGTGCATTTTCAATGGGAGGTTTCTCCCAATTGTAAAACAAGCCACCAGCCTTCTCCGATTACCCTGACTAGTCATCATTGTTTTGACTTTTTGCAGAATTTTCAGGCCAAGAAAAGTGCTGCATTGGCAGATTCATCTCTGGCAGATACAGCAAGGGCACGAACGACGCAAAATGCTGAAGGATCACAACAGTGGTTTGTGGGAAGTGAATGGGTCACCTCCTCGGCTTGCATTGTCGAAGAGGCAGCCATGTAAACCCTTTGCGTGCTGGCTTCAGCAAACAAGCACACCAGACTCTCATGCACCTACAGTAAATGGCAGCGGTTCAAGCCAAGCCAACGGAAATTGGAGCACCTTCTGTGTGGGAAGCCAGAGTCCAGGCTGACAGTTTTCTTGTCCTGGGAAATGTAATCTCTGTGCTTTTGGCAAAAAGTGGAGTCGTGAACAATGGCCTTCACAGAACTATTAGTGGCACCCTGGAGAGCTTTGCTGAAATGAATGGAGGAGATGAAGCCTCTGAGCTATTGTTCCAGGCCCTCTGTAAAGCCAAGCAGGCCTATTTTTCCATGTCAAAACACAAGCATAGCCGTTCCTTAAAACAATGAGAGAGGTGGGTGTAATGGATGGGTCTTCCCCGCCCTCCTCCCTTGCAGAGCGCAGAGCCATGAGAACCTGTCTATGCCAGTGCAAGAGACACACGGCGCCCTTCTCGACATCCAGACTTGAATTGCAGGGCTGGCTTGCTGGAGCCAGCTTTGTTCTGAGCTATCACTGTCTTCCTTTTCCAAGCAGCAGTGGGTCGGCCTTGATCTCCCTTGGAATCCAGTCTTGCTACCTCACCCTCAGAGAAATGCCTACAGGTTCTAGAAATGTTCTCATTCACACTCCTCTTCTCAGAGCACAATCCTAACCTGGAGTTAGGCCAGCACAGTTTGGCCAGTGCAAAAGTGCATTTGGACCACCCTCAAAGTCAGGGAGGATGGCGCACATCTGTGTGCTGGCCTCTCTGATGCCGAGAGCGGTCCAAACATACTTCACAGGGTCCCTTGTACTGGACAAAGTTTGTTGGCCTAACTGTGCTGGCCTAACTCCATAATCCTAACCAACTTCCAGCACTGGCATAGCAGTGCCAATGAGGCATGTGCAGCATTCTGCAGTTGGGGGGCAGTCACGGAGGCCGCCACAAGGTGAGGGAATCTTTGTTCTCTTACCTCCAAGCTGCATTGTCCTTACCCTGATGCTGGAAAATTGGTTAGGACTGCACCCTGAGACAAATGCTTATGTCACCTCCATCTTTCTTCTACAGGGTTCCAGAATTATCTCACTGTATTGTCAAAATAACCCTGGGAAGCATGGTGAGTACATTATATCCTGGAGCACTCATGAAAGGATGCTAAAGGATGCAGCAGTGCTCTTCAGGGCTAAGCTGGAATGTGAACCAACATCTCTATACACATCACGATATTCTATACACATCACACCGGCACATCCGAAGGACCAGGGGTATGTGCACCTCTTTGAATGTGATTGGGGATGGAGAAAAGATAAATTTCAGCATTCAGGATCCTCTTAAAGGATCAAAGCAATAGCGTAGGATTTTAGGGATCACACCTGGCTTGGGGATGCTGCTTTTGGAGGCAACAAAGAGGCAGAGGGTGGGAGTTCCACAGCCAAGTGAAAAGGATGTACTTATGCCCTTGGAGCAAAAGCGCATTGGAGGGCACTGGATGGTAAAATGGACCATACAATGAAAGCTCTGGGGCAATGAGGGGTTTAGGATGAAGAAGCCAGGAGGTATATGACTGAAACAGTCTGCAGGATTGTGTTGGCCCCCCAAAGCACACAGGAGTGTCCCACTCCAAAGAGAGTCTTATGTAAGGTCTGATGATGGGAAGTTCCACAAAAGTTTCTGCCACACAGTTCATCCTGGAGGTGTCACCCGGCTCCCACGTGCAAGTGTGGCAAGAGACTGAGCGATGCCATGGGAAGGATGGGTCAGCTGGGTTGCACGGGAGGCAGTTCTACCTATGAGGTGGGAAGGATCTGCAGTGGATTGCAGGGAGGCGAGAGGATGGCAGGTGAGTAGCATAGTTAGATGGGGTGAAACAGTAAATATTTTGCACGGCTAGAGGGAGGAAAAACAGAGTGATTTCACACGGCTACCAAGCAGCACCCACCCCTCCAAGAAGCCACTTCTTGGAGGGTGGGCAGTGCTTGGTAGCCACAGTAAGCCACTCCGGGAAGCGGATTCTGCAGCTAGAATTAGCCACTGAAACTGCTTCCCAGAGTGGCTTTGAGCTCCTAATCAGGTTACAATGGTGGGGAGCACAGTGGGGGGGGGGAAACTGGTGTAGCTGCCCCTTCAAGCCCAGCACCAGGGGCATTTGCATCCTTTGCCCTCCAGGTCTATCACTTATTGAGGGGATGCAATGCACTAGGCAAGTGGTCCTCCTACTTGCCATCAGAGCCATTCTGGGTAGCGACAGCAAGGTGCAGGTGCTCACTAAACTGTGTCTCCTGCACACTGCTGCTGCCTCCCAGAATGGCTCCTGCAGACAGTGGAGGGGCTGCTTATATGGCACATTTTGGTGCCTGCAATACTTAACAGTTCGCTCCTTCTACACTACCGTGGCAGATTTTGCGTGACCTTCACTCCAGGTCTGCCATCATTACCACCTCCCTCCAGCCCACCATGGATATGAGTAGCATTGATCCAACCGGTCTAGTGTAGTGTCTTCAGACATGGAAGTGCAGGACATTTGGTTTGATTTACAGGGACTATGTGAATGAAGGAGCTTCTTCATCTGCATAGTCCCTTGAAATAAACCCAAAGTCCTGCACCTCCGCATTTGAAAAAAACTGTGCAAGCAGCAATACAAATACACTCAGGGTTGGTTTTTTTGCTTGACAGCAGAGGAGACAGCATCAGACAGTGGTCAGAGTCACACCACCCCTGTCCAGAGGGTAGAACCACGACAAATGGGTTGGAATGACACTCAAGAGTGCAATCCTAACCTGGAGTTAAGCCCTTCCAGCTCTACGCTTCTACCTTCCCCCGGGTGTCCGAGGGGCTGTTAGGCCAGCAAAGTTTGGCCAGCACAAGGGCCACCATAAAGCACGTTTGGACCACTCTCAGAGTCAGAGAGGCCAGCACACAGACCTGCACCATCCTCCCTGACTCAGAGAGTAGTCCAAACATGCCTTACCGTGGTACTTGTGCCAGCCAAACTTTGCTGGCCTACCTCTGCCAGCCTAACTCCAGGTTAGGATTGCGCTCCCAGAGAGACTCCAATTAAACATGATAGAACTTTCTGATAGTACAAACTGCGACTCTCGGAGTCAGGGAGGATGTGAGGCGGTGGAACAGCCTACCTCGGAAGGTGGTAGGCTGTCCAGGGTTGGAGGCCTTTCAGCAAAGGCTTGGCTGCATGTTGCAGTTTCAGACAGCCTGCGTTGGCAAGGGGTCGGACTGGATGATCTCGTAGAACCCTTCCAGCTCTACGCTTCTACTCTCCCCGGGGTGGCAGAGGGGCTGCTGGACTCGCAGGAGGGAGGAGGGGCTTGGAGGCCGACGGTGGGACGGAAGACTCTGGCGCACGGAGGTAGCGCGGGCGAGCAAGAAGGACCGCACCGGGCGGGCGGGGCGGGGCGGGGCGGGGCGGGCGGAGGAGAGCGCTCGGAGATTCCCTGACGCGGCGGAGCTGCAACTCGAAGGAGGAGACGGAGGCGGGGAGCGGAGCACAGCAGCGCGCCTCCCTGTGGGGCGCACCGAGCCCTGGCGCCCGGTGGCGGCTGCAGCATGTTGGGCAGGGTGCGCTCGGCGATGGCGCAATTAGTCGGGGGCCTGGGGAGCGGAGGAAACCCCTCTAGCCCGCCACCCGCCGCCGTCCCTGCTGTGCCGCCACCGGCACCACCCCCGCCGCCGCCCGCTCCCCCGGGGCCCAGCTCCAGCACCAGCTCCTATCGGGAACCGCCCAGAAGCAGCTTCTCGAGACCGGCTTTCCTGCAGCTCACCCCGGAGGAACTCCAGCTGGCGGATGACCACACGGGCAGAGCGGTTCAGAGTCCCCGCGAGAATCGCCGTCGCCTGCCGTGGAGCACCGGCTACGCCGAGTAGGCGAGGAGGGGTCGGGCGGGAGCCCTCTCGGAGAGTGGCGGGGTGGGGGAGGCGAGGAAAAGCTTTAAAAATGGTAGAAGGGGAGGGGGTCTGGAGTGAGCCGCTGTTGTCGAGCTAGCTCCCTCCCAGTCTCGGGTCTGTGAGACGCGATATAGTAAGCCGCTGAGCATATGCAGATTGCAGCTACAGCATCACGCGGACTCAGGACCCGTACAACTAGGCTTGGAGGGAGATCGTCTAGTTATCCACAGGATAACTAGTTAGCCGTGCTGGCTGAACAGAGCCTCCAGATCCAGGAGCAGTATATCTGGGGGGGACATCGAGGGCGGCCTACTGCGTTCGAGTAGTGCTTGGGGGCCTCCTAGAACATAGGAGGCAGGATTAGACACACTCGTGGTCGGCTCCAGCAAAACTCTTCCAGCGGAAGCATCTTTCGGCTTCCCCTTCTCATTTAGAGCCGCTGCTCGTTCCCCTTTAAATACAACTGGACGAGGGGGCGGGGCAGGGCGGGGCGGAGGCGTTGTCCATGTGCAGCGCCGCTTTCTGTACAACGTGTCAAGGAGACGCTGGAATCCTACCCGTCCTACATTCACGACGCTCAGCGCTCGGTCTCCCTGCCGCTCCTGGGCAGGTGAGTGTTGGGGCTGCACCGTTACGTGGAGGACAGCCGTGAAGCCAGGCAGCTTCCAGAGATCCTGCTCTCACCCCGAGCTACGGAAGATGCTGTATGAAAGCTATATAATAGAGAAGGCAAGGAGAGCTAGTTCGGCTTGCAATCCTATACAGTACACGTTTTCCATCGAACGTAATTGGACTTGTTTCCCTAGGATGGTGCTGTTAGTTGTGTGGTTTGGAACAGCTCTGAAAGGTCACTAAGGAAGTGGGAACTGCTGAAGCAGATCTGTTGTTGAGATCATCCATTGGTTAACCCCAACCTCTTACCATCTTCTGTTTTGCTAGGAATGGCTCTCAATCTGTGGGCAAGAGGGCTTATCCCCCCAAAAGTGAGCACAGGTTGGCACAGTGTTTGGTGTGTGAAACAGTTGCAAGGGATGCCTAAGTTGATCATCATCTATGAAGCAAGGGAGCAGGTCCAGGAACAACATTTGGGGGGGGGGGGTGATTCTTAAGAGTCTGTAAGAGACTTCACCAAATGAAGCAAACTAATTTGGGATTTTTTATTTAAAAAACCACCTGAGCAAAAAAAAAACCCCAGGGGATTTGCAACAAAATTTGATGGAACTTGATTTCCCTTATGTACTTTTGTCTGCCCATTCAAGTCGACAGCCCCTGTATTTTTCTGAGCTTGGGTAGAGGGAGGTATAATTGTTCCTTCCCTCCTACACAAAGCCATTCCCACTTTTTTCCCTTCAAGTATGTTGTGAGCCTACAACAAGCTGGGTTCTCTTTCTGTTTCTCATCTTAGAGAATGTGCTTGTTTTAGTAGTACTTGGTGGGAAGTGGGCACTGTCATGTATGAGATCAACTGAACCCTTTGGTAAGGTTATGAAAACAGTCTCATGATAAACTGTATAAACACCAGTTATAGTGGCCTTAAATGTTGATCAAGTTAATTCAAAGGGTGTTTGCATTCCTGGTAGTATTCAAATGTAAAGCCTCAAAAATATAGCATTCCTTTGCAGAAAAGATACAGTTTTGAAAAAAGTTATCCCCGGCTCATATGTGCAAACAAGAATGGGAACAGTGGACAATCATCACACCTGGGTGTAGTTCCTGCTCTTCCAGTCTTCGTAGGATGAGTTGGAAGGAAAACTGTGCCAGCTTGGCATGCACATTGACATGCACATTCCACAGGGAGAATATAGTATTCTTAAAGTAGCATTTCTGTTGTCCACATTACTCAAAATTAATTCATTGTTCCTCATTGATGCTGTGGTGATCTATGGCTG
Organism: Lerista edwardsae; assembly: GCA_029204185.1. Taxonomy (NCBI): domain Eukaryota; kingdom Metazoa; phylum Chordata; class Lepidosauria; order Squamata; family Scincidae; genus Lerista; species Lerista edwardsae. The sequence goes on from JAJKFI010000078.1 coordinate 2,057,173, forward strand.
CATTCTTTTTTTAGTTAGGAGAATTGGTGGATGTTTCCAGTGCGCTTCTAGCGCATCCCCTCATTGAAGTCAATTGTATGGAGGTCACCATGTTGTTACCCTACACTTTGTACACTATGGAGGGTGCCATATTTTTGACAGGTTCCTGCATTTGTTTGATTGGAAATAGGCGGAAGTGACATAAGCATGGTGGTGGCCATCTTTTCCAGCTCCAAGCTCACTACACAAAATTTTAGCATGGGGAGTACACTACAGCCTAAAAAAAGAATGCAACCCAAGCATGCTGGAAGCTTTAAAAAAACCCAGCTCTCTTGTGCTTCTAGCATTAGAAGCTAAAAAAAAAGAATGTACCCTATTTATAGGTCTAGTGAAAATGACTTGAAATGCCCCAGTTAGGTTTCTTCAACCCTCACATAAGTCACTTTCTTATAGCGGCAGTTGGGAACTTGAAAATCTTAACCAGACAACATCCAGAAGCTATAAAACCGTCAACTACTTTTTAAAGAAAGGAAAACTGAAAGACCCTATTGTGTGAAAGGCAGTTTTGTGGGATGCTTTGCTGTTTTGGTGACTGGGTGAATTTGTAATTTTTGTTTTGGCTTACCATGTTTTATTCTGGAAAGGTTCTTGTTTCTTCAACAGCAATCTGGCAGGTAGAAATTCAGCAGGTGAAGCTTTTCCAGGCATAGAGGGAAGTGATTGGGAAACTGCCGTGTAGCTTGTAACAGCACTGGAGTCTTGCCAGAGAAAGGTGGCACTGTTTTTATTTTTGCTGGGCCTTAAAGAATCTACCGTATTTTGCTCCTCAGCTAGCCAGTTTCATATTGCAAAACATTGAATAAGGCACAGCTTTTATGCTTTTTCATGGTGAAACATCAGCACAGAATTATAGTTTCAGTTTTCAGTATATTGCATGTTCCACTTTTCTTTCGGTGGTCTTATGACTCCCTGCTGCTGTCGCATGACCTCAGTTTGCCTTTATCTGGCAGGGGAGTACCTCCGGTTGTATGAAGGTTACTAGGGCTCAGCCCTGAGAGAATGATATATGTTCTAAATATACTAACCTTGGCAAGGAAAGAGTTTTGCTGATCTGTTTTTTCTCTTCTTTTGGAACTTTTATTGAGGGGCAGGGGGGATCTTGCCCTTTGTCTTAATTTTAATCTTAGGCTGCAATCCATGTCCCTTGAGGAAGTCCCATTGCAATTATTGGGGTAGCTTTAAAGGTTGCAGATTGCATCTGTGCAGCCTAATCATCTGAATGTTCCTCTGGAAGTACAGTATGTGCTGGTATTTCAGTGTGTCTTACGTCCATGTAAGTGCGCCCAGGATCTCAGCCTCATGGATCTTGAACATGCTTTTCTAAGCATACTTAACTGGGGTGGGGGGGGTAAGATTGCAATCCACTTCCAAGTAGATTTTTATTCTAAACACATAGTTGCAATGTTGTAGAGACTATCTGGACCTGTTTGCAGGATCAGACTCTTCCTGTTGTAACTCTGGACATGGAAGTGGTAGCTGGCATCTTGTTAGA